>JAVIAB010000108.1:68896263-69261263 GCA_032433765.1 Megaustenia siamemsis
TTTGTGAGCGTCTCTGTTAGTTTTTCTTCGAGAGTTTTCCATTCATTATTTATTTTACTTTTTATTGTCTATTTTTTATTTGAGTCTGTCTCTGTGAGCACAATGGAAGTCATTGTTCTTTAAGATAAATACATGTTCAACGGTTGGACTGCCCAAATGGAAATCTTCAAGTTCTAGAACAAGAAAACCGGTTCATGACCATGATTCAAATACTACCCATCATGCCTTTATAGTGTATGATGAATGTGATGTGAGTACTTTTCCTAGACCATCAACACATTTATGATCAGTATGACGTCAAGCCGCCCTATCTTCATTGTAAAAAAAATTGTAGTACACATTTTCAAAAACTGCGCAAGCCCAAAAGTTCTGTCTATCGGAAGAGAAAAAAAACTGCCCACAGTTAGGAGCTTAGAGAGACTAGTGCATGTCAATTCGCTACTGTGTCATTTTGTTTGATTAGTTCCCGCTTCGTCTAATTCTTCTCTCTCTCTCTCTCTCTCTCTTCATTCTGTTTATACTTAATAACGAGGCAACCAATGAAGGATCGATTCCACGAACTTAAGATCATCGCAGCTTGTGCCAGGCCAGCAGCACTAGCGGACCTGGCTGCAGCACAACTTGCAGGTTGCGAGTCTACCCACCAGGTTGCACGTAACTCCAGTCCCAGCGGAAGACATTTTGGCCTTCAACCAAACAAAAGAAAAAAGTGAGGCTTTCAAACGCGGACTATATCCCTCTCAATCGAGTTGTATTCTTTGTACGTAAGTTGATTTCTGAGTGTGTTTTTTGTTCAAAATTGTTTTACTTCTGTATATGTACCACGTGACTGCTAATTGAGAGGTTCATTATCATCGTGTGCCAGCTCACTGTAGTAGGCGACCTTGTCCTTCACCTTCACAGATGGTCATCATCATCATCGTCACAACTGGTAACATAAAATAAATATAAAACGGCACGGAGCAGCTAAACTAATAGAAAGACAAGACAAACTACAACGTTAAGGCAAAAGCCTTCATCAGCAAACAAACAACAATCTAATTAAATTAAACACATAAATCCAAACCAAAAAAACAATACAAATAGAACAAGTGGGCGGCTGGTTGGTTGGTCTTGGCGTTGTTCCCGTACTCTTGGTAAGACATAACCCGGTTCAGAATTATCATCATGTGCCATACCGGCTGGCGTAGGTGATCATGTCCTTCCACAATTTTCTATCCACAGTGCATCGTATCAGTTTTGTTGTTCACTGTTTTCCATGCCACAACACCAAGCTATCCAGTATTTTCTCTCTTTGTCGTCCGCGATCTCTTTCCTTATTTATTCCCAATTTTGCCAGCTGTGACCAAGTATTCCAACTTTCTTCTCATGATGTGCCCGAAAAATGTTGATTGTTTCTATCTATTTTTGGGAGTACCCTTTTTGTGTTGGCCTCTTTGCGAATTTCTTCATTGGTCTTTTTAGCTGTCCAGGAAACTTTCAACATTCTTCTGAGAAATCCCATCTCAGTAGCCTCTAATCGTATTTTCATTTGTTTGTCTACTGTCCATGATTCGCTCCCATAGGACGATTCCATCAGAACTATACTCACTGGTTGTTGTGTGTCACTGATACTTTAGCACATTTGCTCATTTGTATCTTCCAGTGAAGATAAAACACACATAATTCTACTGTTATACAATTAAAGTGGTTAGAAGAAGTATATCTTAAAATATCCAAACGTCTATGGTTATAAATTAATATTGCATCGCCCGAAACTCTCAGGTTTGCCAATCCTATTGTTAGGAGCATTAATTCAAGCTCTCCAACCATTAAAGTTCACAGTTTCAAAAGTTCAAGAACACACCAAAGTGGTTGTATGTATTGTGAGTGGGGGTACTGTATATCACTTTGTGTTGACAGCTCGACGCATGGAACCAGGCAGATGCTGGTCTACAACAGTGACTCTAGGACCCTGTTATGTCGAGCAGCTCTCCATTGCATTTTTCTGCGTTAAAGTCAAAATGATGTTCTACTTAACAAATCTGCGCCGATGAAGCAGAGTCGCACACACGGCAGTATTTCTTTTTGACAAGTCAAGTGTTGTGAATGCGACCTCCCACCATCTAGAGTTGATCTGCGGTTTACGTCAACACATTGAGTGCTGTTCAATGACCATCGTTGGAATTGTTTGACGCAAGTTATTTACATGTTACAACTCATTAATGTGGGCTGCTCCGTCAAGTCCACCGAAGTTTTTACTCTTTAAGGAATTTGCACCGTGTTTCATCCGTTGTAGGCTGCATTCACTAGAGTAATCGGGAATCTATGTGCACAACCATTGTTGTGTGTTCTACGTCATCATAATGGCTCATCGTATATCCCTAGACCGGCCATACGCCAATTTTAATTAATGAATTTAATTCGTTTGCAGTGATACCGGGGTACTCCATAACCATTATATATATATCGATACAGGGACAATCATATATGTACAGAAAAGTGCGCCTAGCGCCACATAACCAGAAGAATATACACCGAGGTTAGTGTGCATACACAAAGGAGAAATAATATAATAGAAGAATAACAGGTACTCGAAAGGCGGAAATATTGATATGTCTAAGAGTAGGGTACAATATGGAACATGTGAAAGATAAGTAGCATAGACAAAAGAGGTATAAGAGACTACCTAAGTATTGCAGTGGCGTCTAGTAGAGGAGAGCTATGAATAGTACGGCATAGTGGATAGACTAAAGTAGCCAAACACGGCAGCAAAGAAGACTAGCAATAGGGAAGGAGAAATTAAAGGGAAACTATGTATACGAGTGAGATACATTCATGCCAAGTGGGGTCAATGAACCAAATTGAACTATAAGGCGATTCTCCAAAGCAAACATGCTACGGTTGCCGGAGTGGCAGAGGAAATACCAGTGATGCGGATGTCGTCTTTGCCCTTGTGATCCGATGAATTGAATTGGAAGACGATGGAGTGCCAGTATTCTGTTGAACATCTTGAACATGTTCACAAAATCTTTCCGCTAAGCGTCTCCCAGATGTAGATATATATTTATATATGTATGTGTAGTTATGTTTGTAGATATATATATATATATATATATATTATATATATATATATATATATATATATATATATATATATATATGCGCTCTTTTGTATGAGTGTATATATGTATGTGTGGCCTCGTAGATATTTATAGACATTGTCAGTGTCTTTGTTGTCTGGTAACCTAGACAGTGTTCCCCCACTCACATATTTTTAGAACCCTTACACTGTTTGACTATTTGACCATCAGGGTTATTACAGCGTACCACCGCGCGGATTCTCTCTCTCTCGTTCGGCCACGGTCCACGACACAGGGACATTTTTTTTCTTTTCTTAAACAAGTTTTTATTATTTTGTTTGGATGTTTCATTACAAGTTAGATATGTAGGATTAGTTTATTTACTTACATATCTGTGTGTGTGTGTTTATTTGTTCCTGCTGAAGGCCTATTGAGCCGAAACGTCGTTCAAATTTGTGTCGTCTATTAATTACGTAAAGCTTTTATCATACCATTACAAAAAAAAAATTCAAATCTACTCACTGGTAAGAGAACAACGATCAATGAAAATTAATAAAATGACATCTCAAATCGCTACTTCGCAACGAACACAACATCCTCCTCTTCGACATTTAACACATGCATGCCTTTATAGAAGCAGACACTTGATGGCTACCTCTAGCCTCATCAGTCATCTAGGAGCACACTCTAACAGAACGTCAGCAGTTTTGGTCATAGCCATCTACAGTAGCAAGGCCAGCGGGCAGAGAATGAAACACCAGAAAGCCTCACAATCGTGACGTCATCAGCTATGCGAGCTAAAGACGGCTGACGTCATTCTACCCACAACCGCCCCTGCCCTCAAAGCTAAGAACGCCACAAAACTGAGGTCATATCTTTCTGCCCGCTGGCCTTACTACTATAGACGGTAGTGCCCTGTCCCTGATCGACAATCATATCGACGGATAAACAATAATTATTATATTACCACCATTTTTTTTCCTGCAGCATTCATCTTGACCGAACCCTCGGCAAGTCGTTCCTTTCCTGTTTTTTTTTCTTTCTTTCTTTCTCCCCACCCCCGCCGCCGTTCTCTGTACATCTCCAAACCAAAAACCACATTTGTTCTGTAGAGAAATTTTCCACAATTTTAAAAAACTCTGACGGGGAAATAACCCTCAGTTCCGCTTCCGCCTTCTTGATCGTCACAATCTTGTGATGTTTATTTCTTCGGCGGGGATTTACTTCTTAGTCCAACACTTTTACTCCCACTAAATTAGTCACGATGCAAAATTTGATAACTCTGTCAAGGGCACAGCTCTCGGAGTTGCAGAGTTTTTAACACCGGTTTTGAAGGTACAATTTCTGCTACAATCCTCCACTCCGTCGGTTCCTTCCATGTCCTAAGACCCGCCTCCTTCCACTGTGACTACTTCTACTTCCAGGACCAATATTATCAATATAATTCGTGATAGCCTAGACTCTGTTTTGCTATTTGAAATTTCATTAATTTTAATAAATAATTAGTTACAGTAGTATAATTTATGTTGTTATTAACAATAAATATATATTGTGGATAGCACCATCGTAGGGTGACCATTTTTTTCCCATGGTTTCCGGGGACATTTGTCATATTTTTTACATTTCAGAGGATTTTTTTTGCTTATTTCTGATACTGTCCCACAAAATCGGGGACGAACGATATATATATATGTATGTGTGTGTGTGTAAAAAAAGTAAAGTAAAGTACCACATCACGCCAAGTGGCGTATAAGGAAATATGGTGTTAGTACTGTTAGTGACCCTATATTTTACAGACCTTCAGCACATGATTTTGGGGTAATGTGGTCGATATTACGCCCGTGCTGCTTTACTTCCCAGAAAAAAATCCGATACCCATTTAAGGCTGGGTGAACCCGGAAGCCGTCGGTTGGGATCGAACCCTACCCCATGTCCTTTGTAGTCCAGTTCACTAACCACTGAGCTATCGCGGCTCCCATGTGTGTGTGTGTATACATATATATATTTATTTATATATATATTATTTATAATATGTGTGGGTGGGTGTGTGACTGTGTGTGCGCAAGAAATTTTCAAAATTTTGTAGATGCAAAAAAAAAAAGATAACTTTAGATTTCATAATAACTGTTCATTTGCTGTTTTATTTTATTTTTGTTAATATTCACGGTACTTATGCGATACACGCACTTAATGACATTACAATAGCTATAGTCCGTTCAGAAATTCATAATCACACCTGAATTAGTTTTGCGTGATAACCGCTTGTTATTTAGTTTTAAAATTTGCATGCAATCTTAGAATATTGATGACGCAAAGATTTTGGTATTTTTTATTCCACTAAAACAACCAGATTTTGCACATCAGCGAATTCCTTTGATCTTTTATGACGATATCACACAAGTTGATTCAAATTTTAGAGTTTACAGTAATCGTGTTAAATTTTCCAGTTTACTGGAATTCTTGTCAGAGGCGTATCTACATAGTGCTTAATTGTGGGTGTTGTTCGTTATGTGTATTTGCAAACATGAATTCAATTGGTTACAATTGCTGATATAGTAAAAAAGTAACCTTTTGCATAGTTATAAATTTGCATTTCAAACTCATTGTAATTTAGATATAAATGTTGGTATTTAAAGTCAACAAATTGTCTACTGAGTCTTCACAAAATTAATAAATATACGTCTTCCTTTCGCTAATTAGTGCCCAGGCCGTGGTGCGTCATGTCGTTCAATAACAATTCAGTTTTGTGCAGCAGCTTTATAGCGAACACAGAAAACATCATAGGATTGTGCTGTTCTGAAACAGCTATGCCATGCTACCCTAGAATTGCCTTTAATGGGATTACTGTGACCACAAACCACTCTCCATGTGTGTGCCACATATTTACACCCCAGAAAGAAATACTGAATATAACAACATCATATGCCGTCTGTGATATTAATGACCACAAACCTGGAGCCTCCTGTATGATTGATACAACTGTTGCACCAAGCACTTCATCAGCAGAACCAGATCTATGGAATGTTAATCTGACATTGTTCTTGAATGATGTCCAAGTTAATGAGACATCAGAATCATGTGGCAACAGCTACAAGAAGGGAGCAGAGAACATCAAGTTCTGCTGCTATAAAGGAGACTTCCCTTGCTATCACAGAATTGCCTTAAATGGGATCACTGTAGTTGAAAACTTCTCCTCTTGTGTAAACTACACTTTCACATCCAAGAGTGAATCAGTGAAGGTCACAAAATCATATTCTCTCTGTGGTTTTACTAACTACAGGTCAGGTGGCTTCTGTTGGAGTAGAAATAATAACTTACCACCACTGTGTGTCTATGTGTTTGGAATTGGAGTCATCAGCGATGGCCTAACATCATCGAGTGCTACGACGATCATCGTTTTCGGGAGGACGCGAACTTCCATGGTATATGGTGGATAGGCGGCGGAACCATTGAAGGCTATGTCTGAAAAGTGTTCCTTCTTGCAGTTTCCTCATATTCCAAGTCCGGCTTGTTGCAGGAGCTACTGAGTTAAGTGCTCTGTGCACACCGTGAGCTATGTGTCTCATCCGTTTTGATCCTGTTTCGATATCCCGCTTGTTTACGATGAATGATGATATCGTATGACAGGGAACAGTTGGCTGTGTTCACTTTCTGCGTGGTTTCGCCTTATGTCTTTTGGCGTGTGCTGAGACTGCTACGATGGGGACTACAGTTACCTTTCTTTGTTTGGGAGATGTGTTAGTAATCCGGATGATTCCACTGGCACGGGCGGTGGAGCAATTATGGATTTTAATTTGTTTGCAGTGATGCCGAGGCCTTCCATAACCAATAATAATAATAATCAGTTTTTTGCACGGGATTTTCCTGAAGTTAGTGTTTCTGCAATAGCCAAACTATTTTACGTGAACGACCACACCAAATTAATGTATATATCCTAAAATGGTGTCAAATTAGAACAGGGTGAATTTAATATAGCCTAAAGAAGAAAATTTTAAAACTAGATCAAATTTCTCAAAGCAAAAAATATTTCTATAACGTCATCAGTATTCTAAGATTAAATACAAAATTTGAAACCAAAATAATAAGCGGTTATCATGCAAAACTAATTCAGGTGTGATTATGAATTTCTGAAGGGACTATAGTTGTGTTTCTCAATTTAAAAAAAATATTTAAAATAAAAAAAATATAAACAACATATAGATATCAATTGCAGTATTAAAGTAATGTTTAGAGTACCTTATTTATACTGAAGAGGTTGTTGCCTCGGCATGGTACTTGTTTTTTGAGTGTATCATTCTCAAGATCTCATGATTTGAAGCAAGTTTTTCACTGAAGCTTTCACACGATAAATTAATGTTAGTTTTTACTGTTGGCGACTTTGGCGGGAGATGTCCGGAAAGGCAGGGGTGGGGGGAGAGAGAGTGTCTGCTTTTTAAAAAAAATTAAACCCATCCCAATAGAAGTGAGTGGTGGGAATAGAAGTGACGTAGCACCGCTCTTCAAGAGTTCAAAGAGCTATCTCCGACACAACGCGTCCAAGTCTTCTCTTTTATCTTCTTGCTAATGCCGCTCATTCCGGGGACTGTCCCCGGAAATCGGGGACGAATGGTCACCCTACACCATGGGGATTGACAATGACAATAAACTAACTTGAATATAAACATAAATAAAAATAATACTTAAATGTCTTATTATAAATAACAATTCTCTATCTATCTATCTATCTATCTATCTATCTATCTATCTATCTATCTATCTATCTATCTATCTATCTATCTATCTATCTATCTATCTATCTATCTATCTATCTATCTATCTATCTATCTATCTATCTATCTATCTATCTATCTATCTATCTATCTATCTATCTATCTATCTATCTATCTATCTATCTATCTATCTATCTATCTATCTATCTATCTATCTATCTATCTATCTATCTATCTATCTATCTATCTATCTATCTATCTATCTATCTATCTATCTATCTATCTATCTATCTATCTATCTATCTATCTATCTATCTATCTATCTATCTATCTATCTATCTATCTATCTATCTATCTATCTATCTATCTATCTATCTATCTATCTATCTATCTATCTATCTATCTATCTATCTATCTATCTATCTATCTATCTATCTATCTATCTATCTATCTATCTATCTATCTATCTATCTATCTATCTATCTATCTATCTATCTATCTATCTATCTATCTATCTATCTATCTATCTATCTATCTATCTATCTATCTATCTATCTATCTATCTATCTATCTATCTATCTATCTATCTATCTATCTATCTATCTATCTATCTATCTATCTATCTATCTATCTATCTATCTATCTATCTATCTATCTATCTATCTATCTATCTATCTATCTATCTATCTATCTATCTATCTATCTATCTATCTATCTATCTATCTATCTATCTATCTATCTATCTATCTATCTATCTATCTATCTATCTATCTATCTATCTATCTATCTATCTATCTATCTATCTATCTATCTATCTATCTATCTATCTATCTATCTATCTATCTATCTATCTATCTATCTATCTATCTAATCTATCTAATCTATCTAATCTATCTATCTTCCTTCCTTTCGAGCTGTAGCCGGCCCATAGGGCGTAGACCAAGATATTCCTTCTTTTGTCTAAATTTTTGTTCTAGCAGTTTTCAATTCTTTTAAAGATATTTTATCAAATCTCGCCATTTGTCTCTGTTCTGTGCAAGCAGCTCTATCTCATTGAGGGAGCCGATTCCTGCTGCTCTTGCCTCTTTCATCAATGTTCTTCTCAGTGTCTCTCTGGGTCTTCCTCTTTTCCTCTTACCTGTTGTTTCCCATATGAGGGCTTGCTTTGCTATTCGGTTATTATCTCTTCTCATCACATGTCCAACATATGACCATCGTCTTTTCTTTATTACTGAAGATATCAGTAGTTGATTGGCGATTTCTCTAATTTCCTCGTTTGTTTTGAATTCATTCCACGCTATAACAAGTATTCGCCTTAGACATTTATTTTCGAATGCGTTCAACTTTGTTTCTATAACTCTTGTTGTTTTCCAGCTTTCACACGCATACGTAAGGGTTGATAGTACGAGTACATTTGATTTGAATAGTCTAAGTTTTGTGTTTGTGCTTAATGAGTTTTGATTTCCACAACTTTTCAAGGCTTCTGAAAGACATTACTGCTTTAGCTATTCTGATTCTAATTTCTTTACTTGTATCCCCTTCTCAATCAATGTGACTTCCAAGATAGGTAAAGTAATCAATCTCTTCTACTGGTTTGTTTTCCATGTATATTTTGTCATCTGTTGGAATTAAACTTTTCATGACTTTAGTCTTTTCATGACTGATCTCAAGCCCAATTTTACTGGCTATTGATGATAGTTCATTTGTGTTTTCCTGCATCACAATTATTATAACTAAATTAAAATCATTTTAAGTTTAAGGAAGAAGGACAAATTATGTAAGAGAGTCTTATCTTCTTGCCTTAGACTCTGCCTATACTGTACAAGTAAATGGAACAACTGCACTGCCAGCCCATGTCATGATAAGTAAAGAGCCACCTTCACGCCAAATGGTGTTAGTGACCATCATTTTTACAGAACATTGACACATAATTTTTGGGGTAATGTGGTTGGTATTACGCCAGTGCCGCTTTACTTTCCCAGAAAAAAAATCTGGTACTTATTTAAGGCTTGGTGAACTCGGAAGCCATCGATCAGGATCGAACCTCTTGTCCTTTGTAGCCCAGTTAACTAACCACTGAGCTATTGCAGCCCCCTATGTCATGATAAATACTAAACTTAATATTTATTTTAGTATTTATTTCAATTTTTTAAATTTTAATTATAATAACTAGATGGCCTTGAAAATCAAAATTCAATCTCAGTTACGACATTTGGTAAAAATTTCAACATTTAAAAAAAAATTGTTTAATATAATATCCAGATAGCTCTAAATGTATGAAAAACAATGATACTTGATTCATCTCTGTATGTTAAATATTTAAAAAGTTATGCAATTTTAAGTGACAAAATTAAGCAATTTTCATTGTAACAATATCGCACATCAGGTTACATTAGCAACCCCAAATCTGTCAGTTTTGGGGCTAAAATAATAATCTAGGTTACCATTGTGACTCAAAGGTCATGCATCTTGGCCATAAAACAATGACTTGTAATTAACTTTGGGTCAAGGGCAAAAATTGTGTGGTCAATAAATTGCCGATAACTTCATAACCCGATTACAAATCAGTTTGAAATTTCACACATTAAGTAGAAATGAATATGTATCTATTATATTATTGTTATTTTAATCATACAAGCTATTTCTATTGATAATTAATTAAAAATCAACAATAGACGCTAAGACGCACTGTGACTGGAGCATGATGAGCATGAAATGCTTTTCAATGGAAAAATTAAGTGTTCATAATATTGACGATAACTTCATAATGAAACCTCAGATTACCTTTAAACTGCACACATTTATGTAGAAATGAACACTGAAGCTAAATATCCACTTTATTTTAATCATACTCAATTTTAAATAGTAAAAATATCCAGGAAATCCTACAACAAAGTATAAAAATATGTCATAGAACAATATAATCTGATTTTCTACTGGTTTGGCTCTACATAATGGTGGATGGAGCTCTCTTTGTTAAGAAACTGCTTTAGTCTCATTAATTGACTGGCATTAACCGTCTTGATGAATTAAAAATGATTTTATAACAAACGAGTCTTTGGATGGCGTTGGTTATTGAGTATGGATTTTTAATCAACTAGTTTACTTAGCAACTGGAATTTCTGTAAATAGGCACCTCATAGTTTCCGATATTCCTACAGTGATACCTCATTTATATCTATTCTCTATATGCCAGTTTTTAAAAAAGTTATAAATGTTTGAGTAATTTTATTGACTCAGCCAAATCATTATATTATATCATGTTTATCAGTTTGTTAGAAGACACAACATAACTCACATTATCTCCGATTATGATATTGAAAAGACAGCTTATGGCATAATAGTAATTAACACAACACTGGTGACCTATATTCATTTCATATAACTTGCATTTTACATGGTAGTTTTTATTTTGAAATTTCCACACATTTGTGTAAAAATACTAAATGAGAATAATATTTGTTTTTTTATACTCTGCTGTTTTATTGACACTTGGCAGATTTCTGAAAACACATCATAATCATTTGTTATTGATTGGTTTTCAATGTGGAGGTTATAACAATTTATTTGCAACAGAAAACATTTTGTTGAACAGATTGCTTTACAGCTTCACTCATGAGCAGGTGCACAATAAATCAAAATATCCATAATACCTGCATATGACACTATTAGCTTACATAGAAGAAAAAATGGGGGACTGGTTGGTCTTGAGGCAAGACACAGGCCTCAAGACATAGAGATTGTGAGTTCAAATCTTGGCTGCACCAGTTGGAATTTTTATTTCTGGTTTCTCTCTGCTGCAACCATCCCTGGTCTCAGCAGCGAGACCCGGCTTGAAACGTCAGTTACTCATCGACAAATAAATATGAGTACCTCCAAAGTCAGAGTTATGTGCCTGTGCGGCGAAGGACTCCTGTGCACATGGCTGCCATGGAAAAATGGATTAACATGCAAATCTCAGTTCCTAGTCCTTAGGGACTTCGCCAGAGGTGAAAGCTGGCAAACGCAAAAAAAAAAAAAAAAAAACCACCGAAAAATGTCAACAAATTGTACCAATAATGCACATAAATTGGGTAATTTCCTAGTTGATCAGATATATTATTTCAGTTTGGAAGAGTGATGTCCCCTAAAATATGTCTGCCAAAATACAGTGGTTCTACGCATTCTTGGCGTTGGGGTCATTACGCTGGCATGTGTCACTCACACTGGCGTTTGGGTCAGCGTGGCGTTCGGGTCAGGTAATTTGAGGTAATACAGACGTTGCATTGTGTTTCGTAAAGCTATTTCTAGATATTTTTTGTATTTATGTGTGTGTATGTGCATTTTAATTAATAGCCAAAGTTTGACAATCTTCCAACATTTGGCAGTAAATTACGGCGATTGGTAATCAACCGCACAATTCCCTTCGATCAGAAGATCATAATTAGGCCGAGTGGCGTCGTTTTTGTCACGCGTTATAATATATTTATAAATATTTAACACTAAAGCTAAACCTAACCCTGGACCCAACGCCCAATCAACAGATACTCCGAAATGATTACATGCCAGCGTAATGACCCCAACGCAAGAATGCGTAGAACCACTGTATTTTGGCAGACATATTTTAGGGGACATCACTCTTCCAACTGAAATAATATATCTGATCAAACTAGGAAATTACCATAAATTGTTCCATCATGAGAATGGTAAAGGTCATCTTGAAGCTCTTTATGGAATTATTCTTCTTTTTTCTTCCTCATTTCCTTTCACCGTCGAGGGGAGAAATAATGTGCTGTCTTTTGTCTTCTGTTCACCTCTCCTGCTGTTATATTTCCTAGGGCTTCTAATATTATGTCAGTCTATCTTTTTTGTGGTCAACGCTTGCGTCTGGTGTTCTCACGTACATTGAGGGGTCTTTGTGTTGTGTTTTGATCACTCTGCCTTATCACGTGGCCAAACCATTTTATTGGTTGTTTCTTTATATTTTCTATAGTGGGGGTTATTCCTAGCTTTGCTTGAGGCAACACTATACAGAAATCTCTGAACATTTCTGGGTAGGCGGCCGAGCACATGTGGGTGGAAACTTGAGTGCTAAGATGCAGGTTCAGGTCTCTTTACTTTTATTCCTAGCTTTTTTCTTTATTCATTTCTGATCTTATCTCTCAGGCTGTTTCTTATCCTTCATCTAGCACACTTCATCTTAGCAGAGGTTTATTTTTCTTTATAGAATTAGAGAGTGGAAATTCCTTATTCCCATTTTGATATAAAAATAAAATTATAACGTGTGGTAATTTTTTAGAGAAAACTTATTGCATGAGGAGCACCGTAATTGCTGAGCTCGTTAATTTTTGCAATGGCTGTCTACAAGTAATTTGAGTAGCAGATTGTTGGAATCTTTATCTGTGATACTATATCAACATCCATAAGGGCTCACATCTCCTCCAAAGTGTTTTCTTCAAATTGCAGCAACTACACCAGTATTGTGTTGGTTTAAGGGCATTCATTGGCATCTTGCAGAGCATTCCCTGGCATGTCCCACCTTGATATGATATTGATACAGTCTGCTCATTATTGCACATTGGGTTATTGTTTTAAATGGTGTTTCATCCAGTATTCCCCAGGGTATTAAGAATATCAGCCAGGTCTATTGCTCTTCCACTTTCTACCTCAGCCAGACTGACAAACACCTCATTACCTCTCTCATAGTTTTAAGGTTATTATTATTACTATTTAACTATTAATTTGTTTTTTGTTTTTAATCTTGCAGGACTCAAAGTTTAAAGAAACAGGGGTGATAATGCCAGAAGAGGTAGGAAATTTTAAAGTTGTTGTTATAAGTAGTTCCATCTCTGTCACTCTTTTTGTTTGAAGGTAATCATACTCATATTGCACTTGAGTTGTGTAACACAAGTTATTCCTTGTGGCCTCTTTCACAACAATTTGTCATTGTATAACTCAGCGGATGTGTTACTTTTGTCGTAAATTTTTGTTTGTGAGTCTTACTTGTAAGTGATGTATCATTAATAATGTTATCTTTGCAAATCTGTGCTCTTCCACTCAATATGTGTGGACCATCTGGTTACTCAAGGGCTTGAGTTACTCACCCTAGGAAACTGGGTGACAACACAAACCATTTCCTGTTAGTTTCAGACCCATCAGAGAGCAATCACACTGCCTTGAGCTTTTTGTCACTTGATGATATCCCTAATATATATATACTTGTGAACAGATGTGTCATAAGTGTCAAGCAGTTGATGACAAGAACTTGTTATGATGACTGAAATTATTGTTACTGAACTCAACTTAAAGATACTAAAAGCAAGATGAGCCTTTGTTGCACGAGGAAATATATGGAAATCCAAAGAAATATAGGTTAAATTAAAAATTAAATGTTTTCAGCTCCAATATTAAGTCAGTTCTATTATATGGCTGTGAAACAACAAAAATGACAATCACAAAGATACAAACATTCATTAATGGATTCTTGCGCAGAATAAAAGGATAGAAATGGCAGGACAGAATCTCTAATATAGAATTATGATGCAGTATCAGTCAAATATCAGTGGATAAAGAGATACAATGAAGATGCACTGGGAGGGAGCATTGGGAACTCTAACAGAGAGTTGAAAAGTAGAAGTAGAGAGTGAACTGATCCATTAATGGCTAGAGGTTGAATTTGAGTCCAATTGATGACTTTCGATGTTCACTCAGCCATAAATTGGTACCAAAAATGTTTTTTGAAGAAAAAAAAATACAGCACTGGTGTAGTGCTGACCACATTACTTGAACATGTGAACATGAATATTCCTTATTTATCACATGAAGACCTTTTTGTGGACTCAGAATAATAAGAAAAATAACCACTACTGAAATTAAATGTGTTAGACAAATGACAGGAAACAACTTGAGAGATAAGATCAGAAATTAAGAACTGAGAAAAAAGTGAGGAATACTTCGTGCCATTGAAGACAAATAAACAAAAGATAAATTGGTTTGGGCACATGATAAGACACAAAGATAAAAATGTAACAAATGGGCCTTTAATAAATAATATGAGATCACCACACCCAAGGGCTGACCAAGAAAATGATGGATTGATTGAATATTAGAAACACTAGGAAACATAACAGCAGGAAAAGCCATCAGAAGACCTCAGAGTATATCTTCCCTTGATGATGAAAGGAAAATGGGGAAGGAAAGAAGAAAAAAAGGAAGACATAGTCTGTAAGAAATACTTAATAGTTAAAGAAATAGGAAACTTTTTTTTCAGCCTTTCGAGCCGTAGCCGGCCCATAGGTCGTAGACCAAGATACACCTTCTCCTATCTGAATTTTTGTTCTAGCAGTTTTCTTTAAAGATATTTTATCAAATCTCGCCATTTGTCTCTGTTCTGTGCAAGCAGCTCTATCTCAATGAGGGAGCCGAATCCTGCTGCTCTTGCCTCTCTCATCAATGTTCTTCTCAGTGTCTCCCTGGGTCTTCCTCTTTTTCTATTACCTGTTGTTTCCCATATGAGGGCTTGCTTTGAAATAGTAAACTAGATGCCCAAATTATGTTACAAAAGGATATTGGACGACAATATCCAACCTGCCGAGAATGGAGTGCGTCAGCCATGGTGTAGGTTTAGGGGAGAAATCAGGACACACACGTACACATATACAAGTACTGACCATGCGACCAGCTCATCATGTGTCATGAATTTGTTCTTACCCCTCCATATACAAGTACTGACCATGCGACCAGCTCATCATGTGTCATGAATTTGTTCTTACCCCTCCATATACAAGTACTGACCATGCGACCAGCTCATCATGTGTCATGAATTTGTTCTTACCCCTCCATATACAAGTACTGACCATGCGACCAGCTCATCATGTGTCATGAATTTGTTCTTACCCCTCCATATACAAGTACTGACCATGCGACCAGCTCATCATGTGTCATGAATTTGTTCTTACCCCTCCTTATACAAGTACTGACCATGCGACCAGCTCATCATGTGTCATGAATTTGTTCTTACCCCTCCATATACAAGTACTGACCATGCGACCAGCTCATCATGTGTCATGAATTTGTTCTTACCCCTCCATATACAAGTACTGACCATGCGACCAGCTCATCATGTGTCATGAATTTGTTCTTACCCCTCCATATACAAGTACTGACCATGCGACCAGCTCATCATGTGTCATGAATTTGTTCTTACCCCTCCTTATACAAGTACTGACCATGCGACCAGCTCATCATGTGTCATGAATTTGTTCTTACCCCTCCATATACAAGTACTGACCATGCGACCAGCTCATCATGTGTCATGAATTTGTTCTTACCCCTCCTTATACAAGTACTGACCATGCGACCAGCTCATCATGTGTCATGAATTTGTTCTTACCCCTCCTTATACAAGTACTGACCATGCGACCAGCTCATCATGTGTCATGAATTTGTTCTTACCCCTCCTTATACAAGTACTGACCATGCGACCAGCTCATCATGTGTCATGAATTTGTTCTTACCCCTCCATATACAAGTACTGACCATGCGACCAGCTCATTATGTGTCATGAATTTGTTCTTACCCCTCCATATACAAGTACTGACCATGCGACCAGCTCATCATGTGTCATGAATTTGTTCTTACCCTCCTTATACAAGTACTGACCATGCGACCAGCTCATCATGTGTCATGAATTTGTTCTTACCCCTCCATATACAAGTACTGACCATGCGACCAGCTCATCATGTGTCATGAATTTGTTCTTACCCCTCCTTATACAAGTACTGACCATGCGACCAGCTCATCATGTGTCATGAATTTGTTCTTACCCCTCCATATACAAGTACTGACCATGCGACCAGCTCATCATGTGTCATGAATTTGTTCTTACCCCTCCATATACAAGTACTGACCATGCGACCAGCTCATCATGTGTCATGAATTTGTTCTTACCTCTCCATATACAAGTACTGACCATGCGACCAGCTCATCATGTGTCATGAATTTGTTCTTACCTCTCCATATACAAGTACTGACCATGCGACCAGCTCATCATGTGTCATGAATTTGTTCTTACCCCTCCTTATACAAGTACTGACCATGCGACCAGCTCATCATGTGTCATGAATTTGTTCTTACCTCTCCATATACAAGTACTGACCATGCGACCAGCTCATCATGTGTCATGAATTTGTTCTTACCCCTCCTTATACAAGTACTGACCATGCGACCAGCTCATCATGTGTCATGAATTTGTTCTTACCCCTCCTTATACAAGTACTGACCATGCGACCAGCTCATCATGTGTCATGAATTTGTTCTTACCCCTCCATCCTGAAACAGGATAAAGAGTCAAGTTCACATGGTCACAAGACATGAACACCGAAGAAGAAGACAATATTAAACAGAGCCTGAAAGATTGAGGAGTTAACCAGAATAGGCCAGACTGGCTATTTCTCTCTCTCTCTCTCTTTCTCTCTCTGTCTCTTGTTAGCCATATTAAATGATAATAGAATAAGAGTACAAAGAAAATGAGCTAACAGATCTATAAGAAATAATCAGTCATACTTTGCAACAAGATGAACCAAATTGATATTTTTTTTCAGTTTGTGGCTGCTGGGGATCATCTTGTTCATCACTGTCCAACCTGGCAATGGGCCACTGGCGACCAAAGTAAAATCAAAGCTTACCTTCCAAAAGAGAAACAGTTTCTCATTACCAGAAATGGTGAGGGATACAACTTGACAGACGGTGCCCTTGTTATGAAATGATTTCTCATATATACACTTTCACATACACACACAAACACACATATACTTATATAATATATTTATATATATATATATATATATATATATATATATATATATATATATATATATATATATATAACTTATTCTGGGGATAGAGATTTGTCTCTTGGAAAGACATCGATCTAGAGACATAGAGGTTGTAAGTTCAAGTCCTGGCTGCGCCAGTTGGGATTTTTATTTGTGATTTCTCTCTGTGGCAACCACCCCTGGTCTTAGCAGCCTGGCCTGGATTGAAACATCAATTACTCATCAGAGCAGTTCTGTCTCCAAGATGGCGGATCTAGTCCACATTCTCTTGATCGCTGCAGAAAGTGCATCCAGGGTCTGATTAATTTAGGTTCTTCGTTGCACTTTTCTGCGTTAAAGTCAAAATGATGATATGCTTGGTACATTTGTGCCGCTAAAGCGAGGTCATAGGCCGACAACAGTCCGTTTTTCACAAATCAAGTGTTGTGAATGAGACCTTCCACCGTCTAGACTTGATCTGTGCTTTACATCACATTGGTGCTGTTCATGACCGTTGTTGGAATTCCTTGACGCAAGTTATTTCCATGTTACTCATTAATGTAAATTACTTCATCAGCCGCAGTTTTGTCTCTTTGGGGAATTTGCTTCATGTTTTGTTCGTTGTAGGCTGCTTACACTAGAGTAATCAGAAATCTAAAGGGAGCGAGATTGTGTGTTTGATATTGTTGTGTGCTATGTCATCGTAATGGTTCTCTAGACCGGCCGTGCACTAATCTTACGGTCTGCTGTTTGATGTGCGACGGGGATAATTTGATGACTAACTGTGTGTCTATATGTTCGGAATTGGAGTCAACAACGATGGCCTAACATCATCAAGTGCTACGACAATCATCATTTTCAAGAGGACGTGAATTACCAGTATATGGGGATAAGCGCTGGGAACAATTGAAGACTATGCATGAAAAGTGTTCCTTGTTGCAGTTTCCTCATATTCCAAGTCGCATGTCTGTGTTAGTCACCTCTAGTGACTCGGGCAGATGGTGCTCGTAAACCTGGGAGGGCCGACCATCTAAGGGCAGAATCCCCCTACAGAAAAGACTATCTGCTGCCTTGCAGGAAGATTGGGGACAACCAAAGGCTAAGGAAAGCAAACCCGAACAAAATGCTGGCTGAAATCGGATGCACTGGGCCACTCTCGCAGAACAAAGTCCAACGTTTTAACGGGTATTCAAGCAGAGTGGATCTAACAGGCTTAAACAGACAGCTGTCTTCGTGTGAGAGTCTGGAGTCCTACTCTGATTGAGTCCTGATTGCAGAGAGAGAGAGAGAATTACTCATCATGGGAACAAATATGAGTACCTCCTGAAAACGGGGTTATCTGCCTGTGCGGTGAGGGATCCCTGTGCACACGGCTGCCGGGGAAAAATTGATTAATACGCAAAATTCTGTTCCTAGTCTTTAGGGCAATGAGGAAGTTCTCAAAGAGGCCAACACAAAAAGGGAGCTCTTAAAAAACATCAGAAAGAAGCAATCAACATTTTTCGGGCACATCATAAGAAGAGGAAAGTTGGAATACTTGGTTACAACTGGCAAAATAAAAGGAAAGAGAGATCGCGGACGACAAAGAGAGAAAATACTGGATAGCTTGGTGTCATGGCATGGAAAACAGTCAACAACAGAACTGATACGATGCACTGTAGATAGAAGATTGTGGAAGGACATGATCACCTACGCCAACCGGTAAGGCACATGATGATGATGAGTCTTTAGGGACTTTTCCAGAGGTGAAGCTGACAAGCGCAAAATAAATATTTTTTTAATTAACCCGTTCTTCACCAGGAAGTTTTTCACACTATCAGAAAGAGGTCGGAATGCAAATCAAGGCTAAGTACAGTGATTATGGTTCTGTTAATAAATATAACATTTCTTAACTCTTTTCTGTGTATGTCATTGAATTTGTTTCTGTTCTGGTCTTCTAACTACTTCTGTGTTCCAACCCTTGAATATTTATTAACCTTGTTTATTTTATATTTGCTTTAAGAGTTTATTCCTTGCTGTTGTAACTTTCACAGCCCTGTTACTTGCTGTATTCCTTGCTGTTATCTTTCACAGCCCTGTTACTTGCTGTATTCCTTGCTGTTATGTTTTACATCCCTGTTACTTGCTGTATTCCTTGCTGTTACCTTTCACAGCCCTGTTACTTGCTGTATTCCTTGCTGTTACCTTTCACAACCCTGTTACTTCTGTATTCCTTGCTGTTATGTTTTACAACCCTGTTACTTCTGTATTCCTTGCTGTTACCTTTCACAGCCCTGTTACTTGCTGTATTCCTTGCTGTTACCTTCACAGCCCTGTTACTTGCTGCATTCCTTGCTGTTACCTTTCATAGCACTGTTACTTGCTGTATTCCTTGCTGTTACCTTTCACAGCCCTGTTACTTGCTGTATTCCTGTCTGTTACCTTTCACAGCCCTGTTACTTGCTGTATTCCTTGCTGTTACCTTTCACAGCCCTGTTACTTGCTGTATTCCTTGCTGTTACCTTTCACAGCCCTGTTACTTCTGTATTCCTTGCTGTTACCTTTCACAGCTCTGTTACTTGCTGTATTCCTTGCTGTTACCTTTCATATCACTGTTACTTGCTGTATTCCTTGCTGTTACCTTTCATAGCACTGTTACTTGCTGTATTCCTTGCTGTTACCTTTCACAGCCCTGTTACTTCTGTATTCCTTACTGTTACCTTCCACAGCCTGTTACTTGCTGTATTCCTTGCTGTTACCTTTCATAGCACTGTTACTTGCTGTATTCCTTGCTGTTATCTTTTACTGCCCTGTTACTCATTGTGTTCCCTGCTGTAATTGTTCACTGCCCTATTCCTTGCTGTTATATTTAAGTGCCATGTTACAAGCGAGTCAAACAGATGGACACACATCAAGAGGAACAGGAGAAAGTGATAGAAGAGGAAGATGAGGATGGAGGCTGGGTGGACACTCATCATTTCTCACGTAAGAAAAACAAGAATAGTGAAAGTGTTAGTAGTTCTGTAACGAATTCATTTGTTTATGTTCATGCCTCAATCATTTTAACAGGATGTACCCTGCATAATAACATACATTGTAGTGTCTACTGTTTACTATTTACATTGTATTAGTTTATTGTTTACATTGTATTGTTTACTGTTTACATTGTATTGGTTTACTCTTCATTGCACTAATTCAAGTTGAGATGGGACAGACCTAGTATATACAACTTGAGAACTATTCTTCATACCATTGTTTATAGAACCTGAAAGGATTACCAATCCTCTAGTATAGTCATTCTTGTTTATAGAACCTGAAAGGATTACCATACCTCTAGTATAGTCATTCTTGTTTATAGAACCTGAAAGGTTTACCAATCCTCTAGTATAGTCATTCATGTTTATAGAACCTGAAAGGATTACCAATCCTCTAGTATAGTCATTCTTGTTTATAGAACCTGAAAGGATTACCAATCCTCTAGTATAGTTATTCTTGTTTATAGAACCTGAAAGGATTACCAATCCTCTAGTATAGTCATTCTTGTTTATAGAACCTGAAAGGATTACCAATCCTCTAGTATAGTCATTCTTGTTTATAGAAACTGAAAGGATTACCAATCCTCTAGTATAGTCATTCTTGTTTATAGAACCTGAAAGGATTACCAATCCTCTAGTATAATCATTCTTGTTTATAGAACTTTCATCATACTAATCCTTTAGTATAATCATTTTTGTTTATAAAGCCTTCCTGATATAATTTTTAATGAAATTTTTGGGGCACTTTAAAAGACACAACAGCCTACTAAAAGTAATATTGGAAGGGAAAATACAAGGTAAAAGAGGCAGACCAAGACTAACATGGACGAGTAACATCAAAAGATGGACAAGTCAATCTGTAACAACCTGCACCATCAAAGCAAGAAACAGAGTGGAATGGCGATCCATGGTAGCCAACCTTCGTTGCGGAGACAGCACTCGATGATGATGATGATGGTGATATAATTTTGATGGCCAAGTGATCAGCTCACTCATCCACAGTATCAGCTACTTCCTTTGTTTTCTTCATTTATCTGGGATTTCCTGGACTCTCCTTCAAGTCATCTGCTATTTCTACTCAGATTTATCTCTGCTAGAAGGATACCCTTAACAGACTAATGGCTTTTTTCTAAGTTTGTATAGAGTGGATTTTTTTCCAGGACTAACATGCTTCTCCAGTGTGGATCCATTTACTGGGTTTTTTAGTCCAGGTTTTGTTTTCTCAGATTGTGATCATTGAATGTTTGTATTGTAGCTCCCGCAGCCAGACAGCACCTAGCAGATCTCAGCACTTTTTCATTTTCTTGAGAAAAGTAGGGCAGCCTAATGAGATAGTGACCTTATTACACATAAATAAGTCAATGATCATAACAGAATATGGGCACCCATTGCACAATTTATACATATATCGTTAGGTGTGACAAATTTCTTGTATTTTTCTATATTTTTTGTCATGGTTTGTGGAGAGTCATAATTTTATAAGAGCATGAAGAACTTAAAAAAAAAATTAAATAAAAAAGTGATTCATAAAGATGTAACTCTCTCCCAAAAATAAAATTAAATAAAAAAGTGATTCATAAAGATGTAACTCTCTCCGTATGGAAGCTTTTTATCGACAGAGATTTCAGAGACAAAAAAGAATTAATAAGAATGTAAAGAACTTCAAGAAATGTTTTCTTTCTTTTTTTTTTAAATGATTCGTAAAAATTTAATAAGAACACTGAAGAACTAAAAAAAATATTTTCTTTATTTTTTCCCTGATAGCTGACCATGCAGTGAATGCACTCCAGGATGACATGGGTGACATGAGTCTAGACAACAGAGTAAGATCCCTTGTTATTGTCTTTGAACTAGTGCTTTTAATTGTCTGTATTTTAGAAAATTATCCCTTTGCTTGCCTTTAATATATTATTAAGTTAGTAAAAAAAGTGTCAATAGTTTTTTTAGTTACCTGTCAGTTTATTTTCATACCCTTTCTATCTGCCTGCCTGTCTAATCTATCTTTCGTTCACCTGAAGTATTGTCTATATCTGCAATGTTTTTTCATGTATGTTTACTGTCTTTGTAGTGTTTGGGCCCTTTTGAGGCTGAGGGCCTGGCACTGCACCTGCCTGAGTTTACATCACAGGGTGAGTGCCATATCGATTCACAGTTATAGACATACTTCCCATTGGCATGAGTGCATGGCATCGTGATTGCTGTGGTGTGCCCTTTGGCTGGTTGCCTCCGTCATCAGCACTTATTCTTGCTAAAGCAGACTGTCGTCTTGCTCGAGTGTAGGAAGGCATGGTCAGTCTTGGTTTTCAGTCCCTGGTAAAGGTAAAGTACAAGACTTGAATCAGCGCCTTAATACACAAGTTTTCACCCATATGTGCTCGGCCGCCTATCCAGAAGTGTTCGGAGACTTCTGGATAGTGTCGCTTCAAGCATCGAAACTCATAATGCGAGGCAGCATTCCTCACCTTCAACTACCCTGGTACCCATTTCTGCTAGCGGCTGGGTCGGCCACGGGGTTATTTTTTTCCAACCACGAGTACAATTCACACTGCTTCTAGTGGGAATCAAAACACTTGTCCAAACGTCGGCAGCCCAGTCAAGTGATTATCCCAACTAGGTTACTGAGGTCCCCTTTCAGTCCCTGGTGACAGTTAACCCCCATCTCCACGGCATGGAGCTGACCTTGATGAGGTTCATGCCCTTTGAAAGGTTGAGTATACCGCCTCTAAACAGGACACAAGTGACTTCATAGTCACATGTATACAAAATTCAAGATTGGCACCTCAACTACTTGTACATATGGACAGGCACCCCAGACTGCTGAACACATACTTCAAGACTGCACTGAATATAGTAGACTGAGGAAAATCCTTTGGCCCATAGATACAACACTACATACAAAACTGTATGGTCCACAACAAGAATTACAAAAGACAGTAAAATTTATACAGGAAACGACATTGCAGATATAGACAATACTTCAGGCGAACGAAAGATAGATAGATAGTTGGAAAGGTTGAGTAGTTAGAGATATATTTCTGGTGTTAACAAGGCTCTCTTTAGGACATGAGAATAATGGCTGGTGCAATTAACATGTGTTGGCAGGTCAGTGACTCTGCTCCCCATAGAAGCAAGTTTCTGACCCTACTAGGAAGTCAACCCTGTTGACTAATGAGCTTTAATCCACACAACTTATTTCTATAACTGTTTTATCTCACTAACTGAGTGTGTGCTTTTAATAACTTACTTATTTCTCATATACAACTCCATGTGCTATTTATTTGTACAGTTTGTATTTGTTCACAGAATATAGCTGTTCAACACTAGCTGTCCTGTTTCTTGCCATTCTTTTAAGATCATTCCATGTCTTTCCCATCCCCTTCATCCCTGCTTCCACCTGTCTTCTCCAAATATATTTTGACCTTCCTCTTCGTCTCATACTTTACCGCAACTGAACATTATTAATAAATTTATTACTTCTCATGTGCCAGTTTGGCTGACGGTGCCTACATATTTGTCAACTCTTTATTGTTCTTTAGCTTATTTTGTGGCTGTATATTTTTCCTCTCTTTTTTGTGATTTTGTAAATAAAGTACAAAAGAATATACATCATTAAAAACATTGCACAAAAAAATCATTTCTTGAAAATGAATCTTCTTTCTTCAGCCTGATTCAAAGGGAGTCTCAGCTAGAGCTGCCGGTGTGGATGGTGGGGATAATGATGATGATGACGACGACGATGATGATGAAGCAATCGACATGGATGCATTTGAGAAAAGTGGGATGTTGGAGGAACAAGATAATGTAATATTTAGTTTTGAAACAAATATTTCACAGTTTTATTCTCTTTCATATAATTTTAATATAAATTACATTTTCTTTTTGTTCTTTATTCTTGCTAATTTGTCTTTCCTCTGTGCCACTAGTAGTTCCCCTGATAGCAAGGCAGTACTTCAGGTAAAAGTGCTCTTATCTTGGGAAAAATTGCAGATTTTAAAAATTGAAATTTAGAAGGAGGGTTTTACAGAGCTGCTTGATGTTGTGAATCATGGACAGTAAATAAAGAGTTACAACATTAGATTGAAGCAGCTGAGATGTGAACTAAAAGAGTATCATTACAGCACACAGTAGGAAGAATTGATTTGTATTTGAGGGATATGTGTGGAGAAGAGGCAGGTCAGAGTACCTCATCATCATGTACCATACCGGTTGGTGTAGGCGATCATGTCCTTCCACAATCTTCTATATACAGTGCATCCTATCAGTTCTGTTGTTGACTGTTTTCCATGCCATGACACCAAGCTATCCAGTATTTTCTCTCTTTGTTGTCCGTGATCTCTTTTTCCTTTTATTTTGCCAGTTGTAACCAAGTATTCCAACTTTCCTCTTCTCATGATGTGCCTGAAAAATGTTCATTGCTTCTTTCTGATGTTTTTTAGGATCTGCCTTTTTGTGTTGGCCTCTTTGAGAACTTCCTCATTGGTCTTTTTAGCTGTCCAGGGAACTTTCAACATTCTTCTGAGAAATCCCATCTCTGTGGCCTCTAATCGTCTTTTCATTTGTTTGTCTACTGTCCATGATTCGCTTCCATAGGTCAGAATTGGTTCTATATAGCACCGATGAACTCTCTTTCTCATTTCTATTTACATAGATTTGTTGCATAAGATATTTTTCATTTACTGAAATGCGTTTTTGGCCTGAGCTATTCTGCTTTTATTTCTGTGGTGCATCTCCCATCTTTTGTTATTATTGTGCCCAAGTATTTGAAACGTTGCTTTTGTTTCAGATTTGTCTCGTTTATTTTTATGCTGCTCCCACAACACCATCACCATCTGCTCCAATGGCTTCACATAACCCTGATAATGGGGCTAAACGGGAGCTCCACATTGCCCAGGGGTGTCCCGAAGACAAGCGGAGGAAAGGAGACGTCTTACTCCTGCTTTGGTAGGGCAGAACTCTACCCCACTAACCTGTAAGAACAACATAGAGGTAGGCAAACAAGAACAACATAGAGGTAGACAAACAAGAACAACATAGAGGTAGACAAACAAGAACAACATAGAGGTACACAAACAAGAACAACATAGAGGTAGACAAACAAGAACAACATAGAGGTACACAAACAAGAACAACATAGTGGTAGACAAACAAGAACAACATAGTGGTAGACAAACAAGAATAACATAGAGGTAGACAAACAAGAACAACATAGAGGTAGACAAACAAGAACAATATAGAGGTAGACAAACAAGAACAACATAGAGGTAGACGAACAAGAATAACATAGAGGTAGACAAACAAGAACAACATAGAGGTAGACAAACAAGAATAACATAGAGGTAGACAAACAAGAACAACATAGAGGTAGACGAACAAGAATAACATAGAGGTAGACAAACAAGAACAACATAGAGGTAGACAAACAAGAACAACATAGAGGTAGACAAACAAGAACAACATAGAGGTAGACAAACAAGAACAACATAGAGGTAGACAAACAAGAACAACATAGAGGTAGACAAACAAGAACAACATAGAGGTAGACAAACAAGAACAACATAGAGGTAGACAAACAAGAACAACATAGAGGTAGACAAAGGAAAAGGATGCTGAATGATTAGATTCAGGAAAAGATCACCAGTGAAGGTGTTGCAAGGGGCTCAAGATCGAGGATTATGGGGGATATGATATCCAATGTCTCTAGGTTGGGACCATGAATGAATGTTTTTGTTTCCTGTATGGTGCCTTCCTTTTATAACTCTGCTATCTTAGTGTTGTTGCTGTTCAGCTTGAAGATCTAAAGGTTATCTTCACTTACTTCTTTATTAGGCCACACTGACTGTGACTAGTCAGACAGAACAGCCAGTGGAGGGTGCTTCAACTGGAGACAGTGGCATTATCCAGACTAGAACATATGATCTTAATATCACCTACGACAAATATTATCAAACTCCACGATTGTGGTTATTTGGATATGATGAAGTAAGTATTTTTAATGAGAATGTTGTAGTGTTTTAGACTGATGGTGTTTTTATTGTGTAGCAAGTGTTTCTAATGGTACAAAAGGTAAAAGTACGAGACTTGGATTGACATCTTAGCAAGTGGGTTTTTATCTATATGTGCTTGGCACCTATCTAGAAGTGCTCAGAGACTCCTGTCTGGTGTCGCCTCAAGCATCGTGACTCACGAGTGAGGCGCCATTCATCACCTTCCTAGAGTATGAACCCTGGTACCCATTTATGCCAGCAGCTGAGTTGACCGCAGACTTTTTTTTCCCCCAACCATGAGTACAATTCACACTCCTTCTAGCAGGAATTGAACACATGTTGTCCGAACAGCAGTAGCTAGTAGGGTGCTTTTCCCAACTAGTACCCTCCTGGAATTAGAAACTGCAATCTCCTGTGCTGGAGTATCATTTTAGCCACCTCCTCTATGTAACTGTTTATAATGAACTTTATTTTAAGGGGCCAGTGTTTTTTTTTTAAGATGAATTGAGTATTATAAACACCATGAAACATAACAGCAGAAAAGGCCAGCAGAAGAATGCAAACTGCATGACCCCTTGATACTGAGAAGCAGATTAGGAAAGGAAGATTTGTTTAATGGATAAGGTGTAATGAGTTTTTAGTGAGTGTGATGATGTTTTTAAGTGAGTGTGGTGATGTTTTTAAGTGAGTGTGATGATGTTTTTAAAAGAGTGTGATGAAGTTTTCTAACCCTAGATTGCGATTCTATCTATCTATCTTTTGACCTTTCGAGCCGTAGCCGGCCCATAGGGCGTAGACCAAAATACACCTTCTCCTATCTGAATTTTTGTTCTAGCAGTTTTCAATTCTTTTAAAGATATTTTATCAAATCTCGCCATTTGTCTCTGTTCTGTGCAAGCAGCTCTATCTCATTGAGGGTGCCGAATCCTGCTGCTCTTGCCTCTCGCATCAATGTTCTTCTCAGTGTCTCTCTGGGTCTTCCACTTTTTCTCTTACCTGTTGTTTCCCATATGAGGGCTTGCTTTGCTATTCGGTTATTATCTCTTCTCATCACATGTCCAACATATGACCATCATCTTTTCTTTATTACTGAAGATATTAGTGGTTGATTGGCGATTTCTCTAATTTCTTCGTTTGTTTTGAATTCGTTCCACGCTATACCAAGTATTTTCCTTAGACATTTACTTTCGAATGCGTTCAACTTTGTTTCTATATCTCTTGTTGTTTTCCAGCTTTCACACGCATACGTAAGGGTTGATAGTACATTTGATTTTAATAGCCTAAGTTTTGTGTTTGTGCTGATTAGTTTTGATTTCCACAACTTTTCAAGGCTTCTGAAAGACATTGCTGCTTTAGCCATTCTGATTCTACTTTCTTTACTTGTATCCCCTTCTCGATCAATGTGACTTCCAAGATAGATAAAGTGATCGATCTCTTCTACTGGTTTGTTTTCCATGTATATTTTGTCATTTGTTGGAATTAAACTTTTCATGACTTTAGTCTTTTCATGATTGATCTCAAGTCCATTTTTGCTGGCTATTGATGATAGTTCATTTGTGTTTTCCTGCATCGTTTTTATCTGACTGCTGATGAGAACTTTGTCATCAGCAAAGTCGAGGTCCTCCAAATAGTCTCCTTGTATCCATTTGATGCTTTTGTTACCAGTGCAGCATTTCTTCATTATGAAGTCCATAACAATTCCAAATAACAAGGGCGATAAAATACATCCTTGTTTAACCCCAGTTTCTATTGGGAAACATTCGCTCAGTCTTTCCTCTGTTCGAACTGCACATGTGCAACCATCATACATGTCTTTGATAATATTTATGATTTTTTATGGTAAGCCATATTGCTTCAGAATTTTTCACAAAGAATCTCTATGAATACCATCAAATGCTTTTTTGAAGTTGATGAATTTAAGTACAAAAGGTTTTTGCTTTTCAATGTGTTCCTCTAAGTCATAGAGTGAAAATGTGGTCAAGGCAGCTTCTCTCTTTTCTAAACCCAGCCTGTTCTTCACGCATTACTGTATCTATTGAATCCTTTATTCTATTTAGGATGATTTTGCAGAATAACTTTGAGGCAACTGACAAAAGTGTCACGCCTCTCCAGTTGTTACAATCTCTAAGATTGCCCTTTTTTGGAATCTTAACAATGATTCCTTTTTTCCATTTATGAGGCGTCTTCTCTGTTTTCCAAATGATGTTGAATATTTTTTGGAGATGTATTAAATTATGGCTATCAATTGCCTTGGGAGATGTATTAAATTATGGCTATCAATTGCCTTGAGGATCTCAGCTGTTAACTTATCCTCTCCAGCAGCCTTGATATTGGTCATAAGCTTTAAGGTGGTTTCTATTTCACTCATAGTGAAGTCATCTAAATTTATATCTAATTCTGCTGCTGGTGTTTCAGCTTCAAAATCTATTAAACTGTGGGGTAGTGGACGGTTAAGAATTTCTTTGAAGTGTTCCGTCCAATGGGCTTTTATGTCTGCGCTTGTTGTTAGCATTAATCCAGATTTGTCTAGAATTGGTGTTCCACTGGATGTATAGGTATTTGTCAGCATCTTTTGTACAGTATAAAGTGTTCTGCTGTCTCCAGATTGCGATTGCATAGTAACAATTACCGGCCCAAAATACAAATTCTTGAAATTTGGCAGTTTCCCTATGAACAAACATTCTCCCCCTCCCTATACCTTCCTGAGTGTTGAATTTGTTTCTTTAGATGTTGGATGTTTTTTTTTCAAGTGTGTTGTAAAAGTATGAAGGTATCGTTGAAAGGTGACTGTTTTTATTAATAAATTATAAGTTTTCAAGAAATTTGTTATTTTTTTTCTTATGATGGGGGACTCCTCTGGCAGTGGGCTAGACAACAGAGAAACCTTTACAAAATGAGAGAGGCAGTGAACACCGCTCTGAGGGAGCCAAACGAAGGGCTGCATTGACTGACTTATGGCGACTTTGTGAGATTTATGGCAACCATGTGAATAGATGATGTAACGCCTCCAGTAACCATGGTGCCATGCGTTTGAAATTTAGGCCATAAATCTAACCTAAGTCAGGAAATGATTACAGCATCAGATTCCTGTGTCTCTGCTTGGGTAAACACATAGTTGCGCAGCAAAATTTCAAAGAAAATACTGCTTTTGTAACTCCAAATGTAACATTTAAAGGGTAGTAATTTTTACAACGGTATCGTGAAAACGTGACCCACAGATAGGAATCATAATCTAGGGTTAATGAATGTGTTATCATAAAGAAACTGTCATATCATAAGCCACAGTTTGTCAGTGGCAGATCTCAGTCTCCAAGAACAGGAAGCATGCCTGCCTCATAGGCAGGATGATGTGGTCTAGCAGTGCCAGACTTGTCAGGTCACATTCCAAATTCCAGCATAAGAAGGAGCAAGTAGTTAGGTGTAACATACACTCCTACAACGTATGGTGACAGCTTTACACAAAAGGAGCAAAACTAAATTCAGATGTTTTGGCCTACATGTGGCCTTCATCAGAAAACGAGAACAAAACAAACAGACAACGAAATAAAGATAAACTCGACTACATCTAGTCTACCAGTATTACAACAGCAATTGTTTACCTGCTCTCTCCAGCAAAAGAAACACCTCAGAAAGGAAGCATTGCCTGTAACAAACCTCACCTCCAGAGTGAAGAAGACATAAACACTTGCTCATTTTGGAGGCAGGATGGCTTCTGATGATCAGATTTCTGCAAAGTTCTATATAGATAGTTTCCTGTGCCATTTAGTTATGCTCTATTTTGTCCCTCACCTGCGTAAAACTGTGACCATGCCCTTTTCCCCTCTTTTTTATTTTCATTCTTATTTTTTTTTTTCGTTCACCAACTTTTACTAAGTCCCTAGAGACCAGGAACTGGATTTTGCGAGTTAATCTGTTTTTTTCCTGGCAGCCGTATTATGCACAGGGGTCCCTCGCCGCACAGGCAGATAACTCTGTCTTCGGAATTACTCATATTTTTATTGCTGATGAGTAATTGACATTTCAAGCCGGGCCTCGCTGCTGAGACTAAGGGTGGTTGCTGCAGAGAGAAATCATAAATACAACTGATGCAGCCAGGATTTGAACCCACAACCTCTCTGTCTCGAGGCCGGCATCTTGCCTCGAGACCAACCAGTCCCTCCTTTTCATTCTTATCATCAGCTTTATAGCAGCTTCACAGTTGTTTACCTTTACTACTTCAGTTATGCTATTGTTTAGTGTCAGGTATGACAGGGAAGATCATCATCATAGTTGAATCATGCTGTAGTCGGCCTTTGAGTATATGTTTCCTACCAACTTTGACACATTGTCCTCTTACAGAATAGGAAACCACTGACGGTGGAACAGATGTATGAGGATTTTAGCCAGGACCACGCTAAGAAGACAGTAACCATGGAAGCTCATCCAAACTTACCAGGGCCACCAATGGCTTCAGTCCATCCCTGCAGGTCAGTCCTTATTTGGTAGTGAGAGGTCATGACATTATAGCCATACTTGGTATAAAAGTCTTAGTGGAAAGTCATTAAAGTAAAACTGTTCTCTGTTATAGAAAGTCTACAATTAAAGAACATTATTACAGGGTCTTGGTAACAGTCTACAATTAAAGAACATTATTACATGATCTGAATTGTTGTAAAATAAATAATGATCAGTGTGTAGATATTTACAAGAATGGTCATTATTCACAAATATCACAAATGAATCCGTTCGAAATAACACAAGAACGCTTGAATTTCTTTTACTACGGGCATTGAAATTCACTTATATCTTAAATTTGACTTCCATCGAAAATTGTATCGTGTTGCCAGCACAGTCACACACCGGAAGTCCACTATCAAATAACATAGAGGTAGAAAACTTCAACATCAACAAGCTACTCTTCGCAGATGATCAATGCCTAATATATGAGGATGAAAACCTGCTACAACAGCATTTAACATATCTAGATAAAAGCTGCACAAACTACAGTATGAAAATGAACACAGCAAAAACAGAGGCTATAAGAATAAGCAAATTAAGACACCCATTAAACATTAAGATCAAAGATAAAGAAATAAAACAAGTAGAGGAATTCAAGTATTTGGGCACAATGTTCACAGAAGATGGAAAACTAGACAGAAAAACTGACATGAGAATACAAAAAACAAATGCTGTCACATACCAGCTTTCACCATTGCTAAGACATCCAAACATTTCTATGCCAGCTAAACAACAAATGATAAATAGCATTTTCATACCAACTTTGTGCTATGAAAGTCAAACATGGACCCTTTATAAATCACATTTAAGAAAGATCAATACATGTGAGATGCGATGCTTGAGAAAAGTAACAAACACAAGAAGAGATAGAATACCAAATGAAACCATAAGAAAAATAGTAGAAACAAAACCCTGTCAAGTATATATAGAACAACAACTTAAATGGTTTGGCCACCTGGTCAGAATGAATCCTTATCAATCACCATCAAGGGCGTTCTTCTGGAGAATGCATGGAAAAAGACCAAGAGAAAGACCCAGAAGAAGATGGATAGATGCAGTGACAGAGACATGTAACAACAAAGGAAAATCACTAATTCAGACAGTTGGAGCAGCTCAAGAACGACAAATGATATAAACCACGACACCTTTTAGGTATCAGTGAAAGAGAAAAGAAGAAGAAGGTCATTATTGTGTGATTATGTCGACACAAATGGTTTATTTGTAGTTAAAGAAGTTTTATATTGCTCAAACTTTGACAGTTGAAATCATTCACATCGGTCAATATCATAGACAAAGTGTCTTCTTTTTTGTGATTCTAGGTATTTTGTCTTGTTTATCGTGATTCTAGACATTTTGTCTTGTATATTGTGATCCTAATATAATAATAGGACTGTTAATAGCAAAAAGACAGAAGTAATGGTAACAACAAAGAAAAAAGACATCACCTCACTGCAAAATAAAGACAAGTGGAACAATATTAAAATTATTGGTAAATGAGTTTAAATATCTGGGAACTTTGTTAACCTCAGACGGAAGATGTACAACAGAGGTGAGATGCAGAATGGCTCAGGCAAAAGCAGCTTTAAAAAAAATGAGGAAGATACTATGCAATCCATTTTTGAAAAACAAGAAAAAGAGTTAAATGTTATGTAGAGCCAGACTTAACATATGGATGTGAATCATGGACAATAGGACAACAGACAAGAAAATCACTGGAGTCTGTAGAAATGTGGTTTTACAGAAGAATGTTGAAAATACCATGGACAGCTAAGAAGAGTAATGAAAATGTTCTGAATGAGGCCAAAGCAAAAAGAGAGCTAATGTCCAATATTTGGAAGAAACAATCATCATTTTTTGGCCAATGTAATGAGAAGAGAACAGCTTGAATATATTGTAACAACTGGAAAAATTGAGGGAAAAAGAGATAGAGGGAAGCAAAGAGAAAAGATACCAGACATCTTAAGAGAATGGCTTGGCAGAAGGTCAACAATAGAAATGATAAATAGCTGTCGTAATTGAAAGTTGTGGAGAGACATGATCACCTACCCCAGCAGGCTTGGTACTTGATGATGATGATTGTGATCCTAGACATTTTGTCTTGTATATATAGTGATCCTAGATATTTTTTTTTATCCTATATATTTTGTCTTGTTTTTTATATTCTGGACATTTTGTCCTTTTTTTATACTTGACATTTTGTCTTATTTTTTGTGATCCTAATTATTTTGTCATGTTTTTGTGATCCTAGCACTTGTTTATTGGGATCATAGATATTTTGTCTTGTTTATTGTGATATTAGACATTTTGTCTTATTTAATGTTATTCTATATATTAAGTGATGGTTGGCAATTTTAATTTTACTTATATTTTCTTATCTCTGATATATCAACATGTTTGTTTTTCTTGTCCATGATATTTTCCCTTTGTCTCTGACATTTTACAATGTTTTTTCCTTTTCTCTTTGACATTTTACCATTTTTTTTCCTTGTCTCAGATATTTAACCATGTGTTTTCCTTGTCTCAGATACTTAACTATGTTTTTTCCCTTGTCTCAGATATTTAACCATGTGTTTTCCTTGTCTCAGATATTTAACCATGTTTTTTTCCTTGTCTCAGATATTTAACCATGTTTTTCCTTGTCTCAGATATTTAACCATGTTTTTTTCCTTGTCTCAGATATTTAACCATGTTTTTTCCTTGTCACAGATATTTAGCCATGTTTTTTCATGTTGTCTCTGATGTTTAATCATGCTTTTCCTTGTCTCAGATATTTAACCATGTTTTTTTCCTTGCCTCAGATATTTAACCATGTTTTTTCCTTGTCTCAGATATTTAGCCATGTTTTGCATTGTCTCAGATATTTAACCATGTTTTTTCCGTGTCTCAGATATTTAACCATGTTTTTTCCTTGTCTCAGATATTTAACCATGTTTTTTCCTTGTCTCAGATATTTAACCATTTTTTTCCTTGTCTCAGACACGCTGATGTGATGAAAAAAATTATACAAACAGTAGCAGAAGGTGGAGGTGAACTGGGGGTCCATATGTATCCTTCTGATTGGTCTGATATAATTTTAGCCACAAATTTGATTAGTTGCTTTTTAATGTGAATAATTTTAATTCTAAATTTTGAGTTTGTATCATGAGTTTTATTTATTTAAAACTGGTTTGTGCCGAGTTCTCTGTGTCCACAATGTAATAGGAGTTGCCAGCTAAAAAAAATGTAAAGTGCTTCGCAACAATTTTGGGGTCATATTACATGATGTTAGGAGCTGCCTTAGCTCATTGGTTAGTGAACTGGACTACAAAGGACAAGAGGTCGAGTTCGATCCTGATCAACGGCTTCTGAGTTCACCCAGCCTTAAATGGGTACCAGATTTTGTCGGGGAAAGTAAAGCGGCACGGGTGTAATACCGATCTTATTACCCCAAAAGTCAAGTGCTGAAGGTCTATAAAAATTATGGTCACTAACGCCATATTCCCTATGTCACTTGGCGTGAATGGGCTCTTTACATTTTTTTTTTTAATGCTCATATCTCTTCATAGTAATGAGCATTTTAATGGAAAGGGAAAGGTACACAGCTAAACAAAATTAGAGACATGTTGGAAGTTAAATAGAAATCTATCTATCTATTGACCTTTCGAGCCGTAACCGGCCCATAGGGCGTAGACCAAGATACACCTTCTCCTATATGAATTTTTGTTCTAGCAGTTTTCTTTTAAAGATATTTTATTAAATCTCGCCATCTGTCTCTGTTCTGTGCAAGCAGTTCTATCTCATTGAGGGAGCCGATTCCTGCTGCTCTTGCCTCTCTCATCAATGTTCTTCTCAGTGTCTCCCTGGGTCTTCCTCTTTTTCTTTTACCTGTTGTTTCCCATATGAGGGCTTGCTTTGCTATTCGATTATTATCTCTTCTCATCACATGTCCAACGTATGACCATCGTCTTTTCTTTATTACTGAAGATATTAGTGGTTGATTGGCGATTTCTCTAATTTCCTCGTTTGTTTTGAATTCGTTCCATTCTATACCAAGTATTTTCCTTAGACATTTATTTTCGAATGCGTTCAACTTTGTTTCTATATCTCTTGTTGTTTTCCAGCTTTCACACGCATACGTAAGGGTTGATAGTACATTTGATTTGAATAGCCTAAGTTTTGTGTTTGTGCTAATGAGTTTTGATTTCCACAACTTTTCAAGGCTTCTGAAAGACATTGCTGCTTTAGCCAGTCTGATTCTAATTTCAAAATTTAAAATAGAAATACTGATACGTAAATAAGCAATCAGTGATACAGGTAGACTGTGAGCAATTAGAGATGCAGGTAGGCAGTGAGAAGTTAGAGAAACAGGTAGGCAGTGAGCAAATAGAGATGCATGTAGGCAGTGAGAAGTTAGAGATACAGGTAGGCAGTGAGAAGTTAGAGATACAGGTAGGCAGTGAGAAGTTAGAGATGCAGGTAGGCAGTGAGAAATTTGAGATGCAGGTAGGCAGTGAGAAGTTAGAGATGCAGGTAGGCAGTGAGAAGTTAGAGATACAGGTAGGCAGTGAGAAGTTAGAGATACAGGTAGGCAGTGAGAAGTTAGAGATGCAGGTAGGCAGTGAGAAATTTGAGATGCAGGTAGGCAGTGAGAAGTTAGAGATGCAGGTAGGCAGTGAGAAGTTAGAGATACAGGTAGGCAGTGAGAAGTTAGAGATACAGGTAAGCATTGCGCAAACAGAGATACAGGTAGGCATTGCGCAAACAGAGATACAGGTAGGCATTGCGTAAACAGAGATACAAGTAGGGATTGAGCAAATAGAGTTACATTTAGACAGCTAGAAAATAGAAAATTACAGGTATGCTTGTAGCAAATAGAGATACGAGTAGGGAATAAAAAAACAATATTAGCTAACAGACAAACAGGTAGACAGAGACAGGCAAAGGGATGGACAAACTGATTCATATGCTGATGGACAGGAAGATAGGTCGATGGATGGATGGATGGATGGATGGATGGATGAACGGACGGACGGAAAGATGGATGGATGGATTGGTTTGATTGATGGATGGATGGATGGATTGGTTGGTTTGATTGATGGATTGGTTTGATTGATGGATGGATGGATGGATGGATAGGTTTGATTGATGGATATTAACTACTACTGTCCGAGTGACCGCCCACTAGCACTAGACACAATTACATTAAAAGAAAGAATAATTGTATGTGGAGACTTTAACAGCCATTCACAGAGCTGGGGCTATGAAGATATGGACAAGAGAGGTGAAGAACTTGAAAATTGGCAGGATGACAATGGGCTTATACTATTAAACCAGGCAACAGATCCACCAACATTCTATTCCAGATCATGGCATACCACATCTACACCAGACCTTGCTTTCCATTCACCAGACCTGGATTGGAATATCACACGTATTGTTGGGAAACAACTTGGAGGCAGCGACCACCGACCTGTCTTTTTAGTGGTGCAAAATGAGGCCATCAGGGAGAGCAGCACTCTCTCCAGATGGAATTACAAAAAGGCAGACTGGAAAATGTATCAACATTATACCAGTGTACTGACTAAAGATCTAAATACAGACAGAGACATCAACAAAATAGTTGATGAATTCAGTAGACTAATAATACAAGCTGCCAGTGAAACAATACCTAGAGGGGCACGGAAACACTACAAACCATACTGGAGTAGTGAACTAGAGCAACTGCACAATGACATGGAAACATCTCGAAAACAAGCAGAAAATAACCCCTGCCAGGAACACCACAATAACTATCAGCATGCTAAAGCCAAATTTCAATGGGCTAAACTACAAGCCACACGGAGAAGTTGGAAAGAGAAAACAGAGTACTTGAATCTAGAACGAGACACAAGAAAAGTGTGGAAGCTTGTAAAACAGCTGAATGATGAGGGTACAGAAAGGAACACAAAATTACACTGAAGAAGGATGGAAACATTCTAACAGGTAAACGTGCAGCAAATCACTTTGCAGACTCCTTTGCAAATGACAACAATATTGAAATTAGCCTAGAGAAACGTCAAGAGACCCGTCTAAAACAACAAAATGCAAGACAAGAAGAGACTGCACATGAAGTCATGGAAATACCCATTACACAAAGAGAGCTAGAGCTGGCAATATCCAAATTAAAAATGAAAAAGTCACCAGGTAGTGATGGAGTGTCTAATGAAATGATTAAGAACTTGGGAACTGCAGCTAAAGCAAAACTACTGCAGATCTACAACATTTGCTGGATCACAGGTAAAGTGCCACAGGCATGGAGAGAAGCAATTATGATACCATTACTAAAGCCAGGAAAAGATGGTTCAATGACATCCAGCTATAGACCAATCAGCCTTACAAGCTGTTTGTGCAAAACAATGGAACGTATAATCAATCTCAGACTGCAGTGGTACCTGGAAAGTGAAAATCTCCTTGTCCCACAACAAGCAGGCTTTAGACAGTGTTACTCTACCGAAGATCAGGCAACCTATCTTTCCCAGGAAATTGAGGATGCGTTTCAAGAAAAGAAACTGGTACTAGCAGCATGGATAGACCTAAAGAAAGCATTTGATAAGGTATGGAAGGAAGGGCTATTGAAGAAACTGAGAAATTATGGAGTAAATGGCAGGATGTACAAATGGGTCAAAGCATACCTGCATAACAGGAGAGCCAGAGTGCAACTGGATGGTCTTAAGAGTAAGAAGGTCTTACTGCGCCAGGGCGTTCCACAGGGAGGGGTACTATCTCCAACACTTTTTCTGATCTACATCAATGACCTAGTTACTGAACTACCACATGGTATCAAAGTGGCAATGTATGCAGATGACTTGGTAATGTGGTGCACAGAGGAGTATGCAACAGTGGCCTCCAAATTGTTACAAAGAGCTATGAATGCACTGAATTCATGGACAAATAGATGGTGTATCAGCATCAATACAGACAAATGCAGTACTACACTTTTCACTCTTTCCCCAAAACAAAAAGCAGGAGCCATCTATATAAACAATGAACCTGTGAAAGAAGACATACAGGCTACGTATCTCGGAGTTACATTTGATAACAAACTATCTTGGAAACAGCAGATAAATAAGGCAACCCAAAAAGCAAGGAGAAAATTGGCTATTCTAAGAATGCTGTGTGGAACTACGTGGGGTGCGAGTGGGAAAATACTCAGTAAAGTTTACCAACAGAGTATACGCCCACATTTAGAATATGGATCATCTGCATGGTGTTCAGCATCAAACACCACATTGCAAGAACTGGATAAAGTACAAAACCAGGCACTTAGGGTCATCACAGGAGCAATGAAATCAACACCAATATTAGAGATGGAGAAATTGTGGAGGATACCAGCACTGAGAGAACGGAGAGACACAAAGGTGCTGATACAGGCAGAAAAATTTGCTTGCATGCCGAGACATCCAATGAAGGACCGATTCCAAAATCTTGCATTGGGACGACTTAAGAGAAGCAGTTTTATCCACCAAGCCAAGCGTATTAGTAGACAAACACCAGACATGCCAAGAGCTGTTAACCCCCTACTGCCCATACCAGAACAGACTCCCTGAACAGAGGAATCAGGATTATCAGTTCAAATACGGACAGAAGTGAAAGGAATAGTTGATAAAGAGGAACAGAATAGTCTACAGCGAAAAACAATAACTCTCAGTTTCCTGGATGAAGAATACCCACAAGGCCTATGGATTCGTGTGTATACAGATGGATCAGCACAGAATGCAGTAAAAAATGGGGGAGCAGGTGCATATATAGAATACCCAAATAACACTAGGGATATGAATAAAATAGCAACAGGGAAATATTGTCACAACTATGATGCAGAAATACAAGCAATAAAGTTAGCAATAGAAAAACTGCTGAACATTAATCTTAGCCCGCAGCCTGTAGTGTTTTTGACAGATGCAAGATCAGTACTCCAGGCACTACAATCCAGAAAATTACCACATTTGCAGACCTTATTGACTGAACTCTGCAAGCACCACAGGGTTGCCCTGCAGTGGATCCCATCTCACTGTGGAATACCAGGAAATGAGAGGGCAGATCAGTTGGCAAAGGAAGGTTCAACAGGCACACAACTAGATACACCTGTTACATACCATCATAAGAAACAGATAATCAAATCAATCAGAGGACCACAAGCCCCAAATCAGGATGCCTTTTATAATATGAATAGATATGAACAAGTTATCATTATACGTCTCAGAACAGGACACAATCGACTCCATAGTCACATGTGTACAAAATTCAAGATCGGCACCTCAACTACTTGTACATGTGGACAGGCGCCCCAGACTGCTGAACACATACTTCAAGACTGCACTGAATATAGTAGACTGAGGAAAATCCATTGGCCCATGGATACAACACTAAAGACAAGGCTATATGGGCCACTGCAAGAATTACAAAAGACGGTAACATTTATACAGGAAACGACATTGCAGATATAGACAATGCTTCAGGCGAACGAAAGATAGATAGATAGATGGATGGATGGATGGAAGTATTTGTAGTTGATAAGCTGATGGAAGGAAGTTCAGATATGAATGTATCCATGGATGGATAGAGGAGTGTATAGAAAATTGTTTTGGTGGCTCAATTAAAGGAGATATATTACGAAAACTCATACAGTTGTCAGTCATACATAGTCAGTCATACCTTGTCAGTCATATATAGTCAGTCATACATAGTCTGTCACACAGTTGTCAGTCATAACTAATCAGTCATACATAGTTAGTCATATAGTTGTCAGTCATACATAGTCAGTCATACATAGTCAGTCATACATAATCAGTCATACAGTTGTCAGTAATACATAGTCAGTCGTACAGTTATCAATCATACATCCATACATAGTCAGTCAACCATACATAGTCAGTCATACAGTTGTCAGTGACTATATTCTAAAAATGCACAAACTCAAAAGCATACAGTCTAGTCCGTTTGTCATATGTGAGTGCATTTATGAGAACTACGCATGTAGTCGGTGTACATCACATGCTCCTCAAGTGCCACCCACACACAGCACATACCATCATGGTCTGAAAACTCCCCCTACCGATGTTGTAATTCGGCAATAAAAGACAGCTCCAAACGAAGACATCTGTAGGTATCTACCTTACTGTCTTCGGTAATTACCCCTAATAGCTCGTTACAGCTTGGCATCCATGTTAATATTAATGTGGCTTTCACCATAATGAGGAATGTGTAATCTAATCACGTTTTCCATTTGTTGTTTGTCGCCTGTAATTTGTGCAGATCTTTATGCCAGGTTTCTTTGGTACATTTTATATAATCTGTTTGTAAGTTCTGGTATCACAACAATAACATATATTAATAAACGAGCTCACTTTATGAAATATCACAACAGCTAGGACTGAAAATTAATAGAGATAAGACCAACATTATGAAAATTAATGCAGTTGGCAATAACAAAATAAAATTAGGAGAAATAACTCTACTAGACGTACAATCTTACATATATCTGGGTAGTAATATAGATAAAGAGGGAGGAACAGAAAATGATACCAAAATAAGGATATCAAAAGCAAGAGGAGCGTTTGTTGCACTGTGAAACATATGGAAGTCCAAAGAAATTAGGTTAAATACAAAAAAAAATTTTCAGCTACAGTGTTAAGTCAGTCCTATTATATGGCTGTGAAACATGGAGAACAACTAAATTGACAATCATGAAGATACAGACTTTCATTAATGGATGCTTACGCAGAATAAAAGGATGGAAATGGCTGGACAAAATCACTAACATAGAATTATGGAAATGTACCAGTCAAATACCAGTGGATAAAGAGATACAGTGAAGACGATGGCGCTGGATAGGACACACACTGCGGAAGCCAACTGAGAGTATTACACAACAGACGCTTTTTTGGAGTCCCCAGGGGAAAAGACAAAGAGGAAGACCAAGGAATTCTTGGAGAAGACAGATAGAAACAGAGATGAAGATGATGGAGAAGACATGAAATGATCTTAAAAGAATAGCAAGAAACATAAAGACTTGGAAAGTATTTGTTGAAGACCTAAACTCCACAGTGAACTGAAAGTTAGAAGAAGAAGAAGAAGAAACGAGCTCATTTTCTTCTTTTCTTCGTCCTCTTTTTCTCTTCCTCTTCATTTACCTCTTCTTCTACTACTCATTTTTTTTTTACGCGTCCTCCTCTTTCTTCTTTTTCTTCATCCTCTTTTTCTCTTCCTCTTCATTTACTTCTTCTTCTACTACTCGTTTTTTTTTTTTACTCGTCCTCCTCTTTCTTCTTTTTCTCCCACTTCTGCTTCTTCCTTCTCTTCTTCTTCTTCACTCCTATTTCAACAACAACAACAAGGATTACTACTACTACTACTACTACTAAAGTTTCTTTAACATGCGCAGAATGCACACTGGACCTTCTGTCTCTCCGCGTTATCAGAGATGGCGAGATACCGAATCCCACTACCAAGAGTTCGGGGTGGGGGCAGGGGTAAAGCCACGAGCAAACCATGGATTCGTTTTTTTTTTTAATTTCCCACCGTCTGTGGTGGGTATCGAACTCGTGACCTTTCTATCCAAAGCTTGACATTTCACAACTAGACCACCCAACCCAGATAACCCCTTTATCTCACAATCCTCCACTTGTGTCAACATATATTTCCAGCTTATTCCTTATCATTACCAGACCCACACATGATGAAAGCTTTATTCTGATGTTGCCAATACATTTTATTTTCTACTTTAACCACTTGTTAAACAAATTCGTTGCTCTATTTTAGCTGTTTATTGTGTTCTTGACATTCTATAAAGTCATGGCTCTGTTTGTCTCCAAAAATTGTATCGTCTGTTGTCCAATTGTTCAGATTAAATTACCATCTCATTTCCTCCAAAAGTGTTCTCGTCTTTGGTCCAATTGTTCGGGACTAAACTACCAACTGTTTGCTCCAAAAATGTTCTCGTCCTCGTCTGTGGTCCAATTATTCAGGACTGAATTACCATCTGTTTAACTATTAAAATGTTCTCGTCTGTGGTCCAATTATTTAGGACCAAACTAGCATCTGTTTAACTATAAAAATGTTCTCGTCTGTGGTCCAGTTTGTTATAGTAACCACATAATATTTATTGAATTTGTTCATAAGGGCTCAAAAGGGCATTACAGTACATTAACAGTAATCATTCGTTCTCACAATTTGTTTACTTACGAACTTGTTAAAAGATTTATGAAGCACAATATGAAGCACAGTTCTTGGAATATCAATCACAATTTCACAGTTACTAAAGTTCATATGTTCATTATTTACTTGTTCTGTCTTACTATCTACTGTTCAACTAATGTTCACATGTCACTGCTATCTTTACTACTCTCTATCAACTTACTTAATACTTCTCAAGTAAGTAAAGTAAAGTTGTCACGCCAAGTGGCGTATAGGGAAATATGGTGTTAGTGACCCTATATTTTACAGACCTTCAGCACATGATTTTTGAGGCAATGTGGTCAGTATTACGCCCGTGCTGCTTTACTTTCCCAGAAAAAAATCCGGTACCCATTTAAGGCTGGGTGAACCCGGAGCCGTCGGTTGGGATCGAACCCTACCCCTTGTCCGTGGTAGTTTAATACTTCTCAACTGACTTAAAACTACAACTTGAAGATTCTTAACTTCCTAACTAACTTTCTGCTCTGGTTCTAACTTTCTTAGTCTACATTTCGGGTCTACTTCTAATTGTTCTTTCAAAAACTTTCTGGCTCAACTTCTAACTCCTAAACTTTTGGCTCAACTTCTAACTCCTAAACTTTTGGCTCAACTTATATCTAATCTTTTTTTTTTCTTAACAGTCTAACTTCTAGTTCTTCTTATCTTCACCTTTTGTGTCGAAGTTTAAATACTCCAACATCATTTGGAGTGTGAAATTTCATCAGCCAATGAAATTGTCGCAAAGTGACAACTTGCAACCTTTCTGATCCCTCGTGTAGTCCAGAACTCTCATCCTTCTGACCAAAATTTGACCTATGACTCAAAATTGTCAAAATAAGATGTTCATTACTCTGTGAGCAACCTCTAACTTGATCGCTCCCTCCCTCCATGGCTTCTGTCTAACCTCTGGTCAGTCTTGAACTCTCCTGAGTTTCAACATAACTATTACTTCATGACTTTGACCTGTCCTGATAGTTGTTTGTCAAAACTATTTATCAGATGGCCAAAGCCATGAAGTCAATACATGCTCTTATTTATCCCCATTTCCACAACCCGCTGCGTGGAGTCTGCGGGGAATTTTCCATTCTCTGAACTTATCATGTCCAGTACTCATTCTGAACCTTCCTACATTAGCCCTGTCCACTACCCCCTATGAACTTTCTATTCCCTTAACTTGTTATGTCCGAGTATAATTCCTCGGTGGTGTCCCTACCCCTATGAGCTTTCTGTTATCCCCTAACTTGTTACTCTGTCACTAACTACTGATGATCTCCATCATATGTTACTGCTATAGTTTATCAATAAATGTGTACCGGTTGATTTACCGGCCCCATTCTTTCATTCACCTACTCTGTTACACAATTGTTCAGGACCAAACTACCATCTGTTTGGCTCCACATAACGCTGAAGAGTTCTATTTCTTCTTCCATTTTCACAAAGAAGTGCTTACATGCTTTGTTTTACTCATTGGATCTCAGGAACAAAAGGAAAGCTAATCACAACCGAGATGAAGTGTGTTAGGATATATATAATAATAGGATATATATGCATGAGAGATAAGATGAGAAATGAAGAACTAAGAAACAAAAAACTAGAAACAATTCCCGCCATATGGGACATACAGAATCACCAGATACAATGGTTTAGACACGTGACAAGATAAAATGACCAAAACACAACCTAACGGCCCTTTAATAAACGTTGCAACAACACCGAACCCTGGGGAAAGAGATGGGTTAATGGAATATTAGAAACTCTAAGAAACATAACAGCAGGAGAAGCCAATAGAAAAGCAAAAGCCACAAATTACTCAATAAATAACTTAATCAACGCTGAAAGGCAAATTAGGAAAAAATAAAAAAGAATAAACTCATTAATTGGACATCTCAAAAATACTGTACATCAACCATTTTATGTTTTTATCGTCCCTGGCTATTTGTACTTATTTATTTATTTTAACACTGATCTATTTACGCTAATTGTGCGCTTTGAGTTATTTGTTAAAATTTGTATCGGCAACAGTTTCTGCCTTTTTGTTCTCGTGGGACTCTGGGACATACACACACACGCACGCACGCGCGCACACACACGCACGCACACACACACACACATCATCATCATCAGATGCCGTCTCCGAAACGAAGATTGGCTACCATGGAGCGCCATTCCACTCTGTCTCTTGCCTTGATAGTGCAGGTTGTCATAGGTTGACTTTTCCTTCTTTTGTTGTTACTCGTCCATGTTAGTTTTGGTCTGTCTCTGCCTCTTTTACCCTGTATTTTCCCTTCCAAGAGTACTTTTAGTAGGCTGGGTCTTTTAATATGTCATACAAATCTCATTTGTCTTGTTTGAATTGTGTTTTGCAGTTTTTTTTTCATTTTTATTTGTTTTAAGACTTCATCATTTGTTTTCTTTTCTTCCCATCCAATTCTTCCTATTCTTCTATAAATCCACATTTCAAAGGCTTCAATTTTCTGTTTTGTTTCCTTGTCTAATGTCCATGTTTCTGCATCATACAAAAATGTTAAGAAGATATACCATTTTGCTATTCTTTTATAAATAAACATTATTCGTTCATATGGAATAGTATATTCCTCCATTACCCTCACTCTTGTGCGTTGTGCAACAGTTCAATCGTTCATCTTTTCCCGTGCCATGCCATCAAACTACCCATTATCTACCTTTTCCATTGTCTACCTCTATTTCTTCGTTCTTGTATCTTAACTGTTGTTACAGTATTCCAACATGTCTCCTCTCCACACTGACCCCACAAATCGGAATTGCCTCCTCGTAATATGCCTCCTATATCATCATCATCATCACCATCATCATCATCAAGTACCGTGAAATGCTGGCGAAGGTGATCATGTCTCTCCACAACTTTCTATCTCGATAGTTATTTATCATTTCTTTTGTTGACCTTCTGCCAAACCATTCTCTTAAGCTGTCTGGTAATTTTTCTCTTTGCTTCCCTCTATGTCTTCATCACTCAATTTTCCCAGCTGTTACAATATATTCCAAAAAATGATGATTGTTTCTTCCTAATATTGCAAATTAGCTGGCTTTTTGCTTTGCCCTCTCAGAACATTTTCATTACTCTACTTAGCTGCCCATGGTATTCTCAACATTCTTCTGTAAAAACACATTTCTACAGCCTTCAATGATCTTCTTGTCTGTTGTCTTATTGTCCACGATACATCTACATAACATTTAAGAACTCTTTTTCTTCTTTCTATTGTCAAAAATGGATTGTATAGTATCTTCCTCATTTTTTAGAAAGCTGCTTTTGTCTGATTGTTCTGAATCTCACCTCTGTTATACATCTACCATATGATGTATTTGGGAGCCGCGATAGCTCAGTGGTTAGTGAACTGGACTACAAAGGACAAGGGGCAGGTTTCGATCCCAACCGACGGCTTCCGGGTTCACCCAGCCTTTAATGGGTGCCGGATTTTTTTCTGGGAAAGTGAAGCGGCACTGGCGTAATACCGACCACATTACCCTAAAAATCATGTGCCAATGGTCTGTAAAATGTATGGTCACTAACACCATATTCCCTATACGCCACTTGTCGTGACGGGGGTACTTTACTTTTTTTTTTACTTTTATATGATGTATTTATATATATATATATATATATATAAACATTTGTATACAGCAAAGTGTTAGCAAAGAAATTGCATCAGAAAAATGGACAATGCAGAGATCAGCAGATCTGTAGCTTTAACAAGAAGGGTCAATAAATGTCTCTCACAATCTCTCAAATTGATCAATAAATTGTTAAACAAAAATATAAACTATTTTGAGATAAAAAAATAATAAATCTGCGAAGTACAAATAAAAGTAAAGTGCATCGTCACGCCAAGTGGCGTATAGGGAATATGGTCTTAGTGACCATAATTTTTACAGACCTTTCGGCACATGATTTATGGGGTAATGTGGTCGGATTTACGCCCGTGCCGCTTTACTTTCCCAGAAAAAAATCCGGTACCCATTTAAGGCTGGGTGAACCCGGAAGTTCTTGTCCTTTGTAGTCCAGTTCCCTAACCACTGATCTATCGCGGCTCCAATCCTGCCAAGTAGATGGATATTATTTATATCTTATTTGTTGTTTATTGTTTACTTTTTAAGTTTTTTTTTCAATATTAAAAATGTATAATTCTATTTTTTGTTTTTTATACTATTTACTATTTTCTGGTTTTTCTTTGTTTCCTGCTTACGATCTTTTACCGGAACGCCGAACACTATCCTGTGGTATCTTGCTGTAGTGTAACAGTTTAAGCATGCATTAATGTTGATTTTTTTCTCGACTCAATCTTTACATCAGCTCCACACATAACGCTACACCACAGAAATAGAAGATATCGAAGATGTACAAGGAATAATGACTGATGGACACTTGATAGAATGAGCAGTTCAGAATGTACAAGGAATAATGACTGATGGACACTTGATAGAATGAGCAGTTCAGAATTCATTTGAAGGAACAGCTCAACAAAGCAATGAAAAAAAAATACTCAGTTACAATGATGAAGAAAGACCAAATCTATTGGTTTTGCACTGCGAAAATATCATTGGCCATTTCAAATGTGCGTACATATGCATAGCTTCATGTGTTACATTTGCGAGCAGTTGCACGCTTTCTGCAGATGATACAAACAGATGCTCTGCTTCCATTAATATGGCAATCAGCAGGGAGCCATAAGTGCCTCATAATTTGTCTACTACTTGTCTTTCTGGGAGCCACATTTAGGTTTTTAAGTGTCTGCACAATTTACGTGTTAGCAAGACAAGTCCTTTAGTTCATTCGGGATATGATTTATTCAGTTTATGGTAGATTCACGAACGTGAACATGTGTGCAACAGAGAACTAAATAAATTACTGATCTGGTGCCTTGTATATTTAAATTAGGCAATTCAGTTCGGAAATTCTGGGAAAGAAAATAATATCCGGGAATTTTGAGTGCACGAGAATTCGAAGAATGTAGAGTGGGGATCACTGTCAAAGTGATCTCGTGATTATGAAATCTTCAACCAAACGTTGTGTTATCAATGCCAGGCCTGGACCCTAGAGGCAAGGATCAGAAGAAATACATCACTACCAAAATACAAATGTGTTAGACGCATGATAGGAAACAGCATGAGAGACAAAATCAGAAATGAAGAACTGAGAAAAAATCTACGTATAATTCCCGCTTTAGAGTACATAAAGAAACAACAGATAAAATGGTTTGGCCACGTCATAAGGCAGAAATATAAAAACACACCACAACGAGCCTTCAGTAAACATCACGAGAACACCAGACCAAAGGGTTGACCACGAAAAAGATGGAGTAATAGAATATTAGTAACACTAGGAAACATAACAGCAGCAAAGGGCTATAGAAGAGCGAAAACACAGAAAACACGACTACTGTGTCTTCGGCTGGTACCTGTCTCATTCTTGACCACCTTTCACACCTCATATTATCACCTCCCAATCTCATCCGACTTCTTGTCTAATCACGTGACTTATTTGTTGCCCCTGCCTCTCCCACGTCTCATCACATCCACATTTGACTCACAGACATCAACTTGCTGGAAGCTTTTGTATCATGCCTTACATAGTCTCAGTTTTATTTTAAAATATATGTTAGCTTACTAATGTTTACATATGATTAATTTGCACTTTTCTATATGTAGTACATCTCCCTTTCGTTTTACTATCTCATCTCTTATCCATCAATTTTATCTCATCTTGATTTACTTGCCACACTCATTCTAGATGTAGCTGAGTTTATATTTATTCCTTTGTCCGTTTGCGTTGTTCTCGCAATTTTTTTTGAAGAGGGCTACATGGGAGCCGAAACGTCAGTATTGTGTTTATTTTCTGTAAAGCTGTCACCATACCTTGTAAAAGTGTACATTACACCCCACCACACGCTCCTTGCTACCAGCTTTACAGCAACCCTGCCTCTTCCATAAGAAATGATGATTGTTTCCTCCTACTTTGGTAAATAATAATAAGCTTATAAAAAATATTGCTTATTTTTTATGTGCCTACTTTAGACAGTCTGATTAGAGGTAAAGGCATAAAGATGCATAGAGATGCGAAGCTGCTGTAAAGCTGATGATAATGGCGATACTAAAAAAAAAGAAGAAGAAAAGTGGTATGGTGACAGCTTTACGTGGTAATGGACGAAACAAAAGTCGACGTTTCGGCCAAGTAGGCCTTCATCTGGACGAACAACAAACACAAAAATTATATACAACGATATATTAACAAATCTAACTACATGGCGATAATATGCTAGATACTAAACAGAGGAAAAATAAATTGGTCACTTCCCTGTGTTCCTGAGCTGGGTCAGTCTCGAAATGGACTGAATTGATACGACAGGGCCGATATAAATCTCTCTGACCAGGAAGTCAGGTGAGAAGACGGAAAGGAAGGGTTCTAAAAATATGGGGAGGTGGGTACAGGATATGTGTAAACTATACACGTCTAACTCTGTGTATACAACCCGAACCGATGTGTAAACATAAGTATGTGTATGTAACCATGCATGCCTAAAAGCATAAATCGGCACATATATTGCCGCAAGGCCCACAAAAGAAAAACCCAAAGGAGCCCAAATGTGCCAATACATGTGCAGACAAATGTATCCAAATATACAGATTAAGTAGCGGATGGAGGTATGAAATATGTAGTGGGTGTCCTATGAGTATGAGAGTGATATGTTCATACCTTGGGGGGACAGCGAACCCAACTGGGCAATAAGGCGATTCTCAAGGGCGAACTTGCTGCGATTGCTAGAGTGACATGAGACAATGCCAGTAACTTGCATGTCGAGTTTACCACTATGTCCAGGGGAGTTGAAATGGGCAGACACCGGGCTGCCAGTCTTTTGCTCAACATCACGAAGATGCTCACAAAATCTTTCACTCAAGCGTCGTCCACTTTCACCCACATACGTCATCTGTCAGTGCTTGCATATTATGGTGTAGATGATATTCCGCGACACACAAGTGAACCCCTCCTTGATGTCAAATCGCTTATTAGGGAATAAGATCGAATCGGTGCAAAGCACGTAGTCACAAGTTCTGCAAACCTGACGTCCACAAGGAACAGTACCAAGGTGTTTGTGGTTTGAGCGGGGGAGGCGGCTAGTGACAAGAATGTCTCTCAGACTCTTGTCACGTTTGAAGGCGACCAATGGAGGATCACTGAAAAGTAGGCGGGTAGTAGGATCTGAGTGGAGAATGGAGCGATACCGGTTAAGGATCCTCACCGCAGCCAAGTTATGGGGGTGGTAGGTGAGTGACACCACGTTCTATAAACCTTGCCCTAGTGATTCCACTACTATCAACAATGAGAAGGTTCGCTCAACCATCAAACAGCTTATCAACGATAAATCCCTTCCTCCTAGCGCGTCCCGTCTCATCATCCCAGACAGTGCTCTAGGCAAACCTTCCTTCTACATGCTTCCTAAAATCCACAAGCCTAATAACCCTGGTCGCCCCATTGTTTCAGCATGTAGTTGTCCTACAGAACATATATCCGACTATCTCGACAGCATTTTCCAACCCATAGTGACATCCCTTCCCACCTACGTCAAGGACACTAATCATGCTCTCACTATCTTCTCTTCTCTTTCCCTTACCCCGGAACGCTCGTACCGACTTTTCGTCCTGGACGTATGCTCTCTGTATACCTCTATCCCTCATGCTGATGGCCTTATAGCTCGTCAATTCTTTCTTGACCAAAGAAAACATCCATCCGTGGATACTTCTACTCTTCTCCGTCTCACTGAACTTGTTCTCAACCTTAATACTTTCGAATTCAATGGCCAGTTCTATGACCAGGTCAGTGGTGTAGCAATGGGAACCAAGATGGGTCCTAGTTATGCTTGCCTGTTCATGGGTTACCTTGAACATCAAATACTGAATTCATACCGTGGCCCCCTGCCCATTAAATACCTCCGGTACATCGATGATGTCTTTGGATTGACTGACTTGCCGGAAGATGACATCTCCAGGTTCATCGACTACATTGGCAACTTTCACAAATCCATCAAAATTACATCTTATATCTCTACCTCGTCCGTCACTTTTCTTGATCTGGTCGTCTCCCTTGGTACCTCCAGCCTCCACACTTCCGTCTTCTATAAACCCACGGACGCCCACTGTTATCTTCTCTACACCTCGTCTCATCCATCTCACTGCAGAGATTACATTCCATATTCTCAATTATTACGACTTTGTCGTATCTGCCAGGATGATCACGATTTTCTTCAACAGGCCCACCTGATGTTAAATTTCTTTAGGCGTCGTCTCTATCCTGATTCGGTTCTCCAATCTGCCTTTAAGAGAGCTCTCGATATTCCCCGTTCGGTGGCACTCTATATAATACTGGCAATATATGTGCCGATTTATGCTTTTACGCATGCATTGTTACATACACATACTTATGTTTACACATCGGTTCGGGTTGTATACACAGAGTTAGACGTGCATAGTTTACACATATCCTGTACCCACCTCCCCATATTTTTAGAACCCTTCCTTTCCGTCTTCTCACCTGACTTCCTGGTCAGAGAGATTTATATCGGCCCTGTCGTATCAATTCAGTCCATTTTGAGACTGACCCAGCTCAGGAACACAGGGAAGTGACCAATTTATTTTTCCTCTGTTTAGTATCTAGCATATTATCGCCATGTAGTTAGATTTGTTAATATATCGTTGTATATAATTTTTGTGTTTGTTGTTCGTCCAGATGAAGGCCTACTTGGCCGAAACGTCGACTTTTGTTTCGTCCATTACCACGTAAAGCTGTCACCATACCACTTTTCTTCTTCTTTTTTTTTAGTATCGACAGTCTGATTACCATTTTTTAGTTGTCTGCTGCATTTTCAAAATTCTTGTGTAAAACTTTTTTTTTTTAAGGGGAAAAAAGGAGGGGTGGTGGGATATTCTTACGCCCTTCCTCTCTGATATGATATCTCAAGGTTGACAACGTTCAAACTTGCTGTCTTTGCACATGTAATCGATATATTCAGAAGTGTTTCTTATATAGTATCAGGAAGAGACAACTTGTGTACTGTTGGGCTGGTTATGTGCTGCAGGATCTTTGATCGCTGGGGAAATGGGAGGGGGAGAGGGGCATTGTGAGTCAAAGACGATTGAAATCAACGTCGATATTATGAAATAAAACACATGTTAATGCCATGAAAGCAAGAAGTTAGAGAGAAATAACTACAAATGTCTTTGTTTATAAAATATGCACCTAACAGAAATTAATAGAAATAAGCTCGCTTTTTGACACAGTAAAAGACAGAATTTAAGGGAAATAAGCTCGCTATTTGACACAGTAAAAGACAGAAGGTAAGGGAAATAAGCTCGCTATTTGACAGTATTTGACACAGTAAAAGACAGAAGGTATTGAATGGAGAACATGTCTGATCTAAGACAACACAGAACTTGAAGAGAGCAATCAAGGGGAGGCCATTGTTGTAATGCATTTAAAATTGTCGAAAGTTACTGTTCTTGATTTAACCACTTCCGTCCCGCCAGAAAGGAAAATAAAATATGAAGGATTTCTGTCTGTGCCAATAAACGATCATCAAGATGAGCTCTTCAGCCAAGGTAAACTATACACTTTATAATCACAAATAGTGTTTACATATATGCAAAAAAATGTTTTGTTTGTATGGTGAGTATTGTTAGACAGTTTGAAAAGAAACACATTTAATTATAAGTACCTATTATCGATATGTAAACAAACTGACTGACTTCAAGAAGCTTACGATGAAGATCGATTCATAATTTCTCAGGCAATCTTAATCACTTTATCATGCTGACTAGCTATCTTATAGTCTTTCTTTACACTACTCTAAGTCATATATTATTGAGAATCAGTTATTTTTTAATTAAGTCACGGTGATGATCATGATGAATGGTGATACAAACAAACAACAAACACACATGGCGCTGGCATCTTGTAGGTACTTTTATAAAAAATTCAAAATAGTCTGTTATGATTTAAAACAATTTAGCTGGATAGCCCTTGATGAAAGCTAAACAATGATACCTTATTTATGGCTGTACGACAATTAGAAAAAAAGTTATGAATTTTTAACTGTATTAATTTTGCATAAATTCATTAACAAAGACATAGAGAAAAAAATCAATATGCCAGGTTGGCTTTTTTTCAGAGACTTAACACAGGTGTGTGGAATTTCTGCCGTATTTTTTGTCTGTTTTAATTTGAAGCACATAAGTAACTGTTTGTAGCGTTCAGGGTGACAAAATACAACAAATTACTGTATTACATCACTGAAACCTTCCTGGAGCTAATTAATATTCAAAATGGCCGATAATTAACATAATTATAGCAATAATCAGCGAAAAATGTCTACATAAAAATATTTTTTAAATACTTTCACTTGTCCTATAGAGATGATTATGGTATCATTGAATTGGTAATTTCAAGGGCTATCTATCTGTTATGATTATGAAGTCATATTAAGAAAGAACAATTAACTGTAAACATATATATAAATAAATAAAACCCAAACAACATTTTAATCTTAGTGTCATATAATATATTTAATTACTCACATTAATTACTTACTGGTTAGCAAACATACATTACATTGACTTATATATACACATTTTCTTGCATGTGTTCGCCCAATAGCTAAAATAACACACCTCTATGTCATTTAACCATAAAGGGGCGTTAAGTGGGCGTGTTTATGTTGTGGTTTGCATTATAACTGATATTTGCGGCTTTCGGCCTATTTAACCAGCATAATTTAAAATGTTACTCCCACTTCATATGTCAGAAAAATCATAAGTTATTTACATATCATATTTTTAATCACATCATATATTATTTACATTGTATCATATTTACATATATTATTTACAGCATATCATGTACACCATATTATATATTATTTATCACATATCATGACTTATAGCATATCATATTTACATCATATATTATTTAAAGCATACTTAGCATCAAGTATTCCAACTTACCTCTTCTCATGATGGGCCCAAAAATAATCATGGAAAAACAACTTAATATTTATATATACAATTTATATAATATATCACATTATTTACATCACAGCATTATATATATCTATCCCGTGTGTTACCGGGGCCTCATTATGAGGGACGTAAAGAATAGTGACACTGTGACCTTCCAGGCATGTCGTAAGAGGCGACTAAGGAGGTTGATCGATGGCTTGACAAGCTGTCATTGTAAAAAGTATTGTTATGGAAACAGCACCATAGATTTTAGAGCAGTGATCTCTGCAATATGTGCCATTTTGGCACGCAAGGTTTCTGTTTTTGAGATTGTGGTTCTGCCCTATGTGCCGTCTTCGGCTCGAAAGGACAATAGATAGATTATATATATCACATATTTTTATAGCATGTCATATTAAATCATATTATTTATAGCATATCATATGAGTTATATCATATTATACTTACATCATACCATATTATTTACGTAATATATTATTTACAACACATCATATTAATAATATAATATATTATATAATCCGCTCTTAAAAGAGCATAAGTTTAGATGCGCTGTGAAGAAAAAATTCATATAAATGACGCATCGCCTAAAGCAAAATCTGTTAGAAATTTTGCTAACGACATTTTGTAGTCTGTGCCACCCTCAGTGGGATCGTCTACATTGAAACATCGTAAATGTACATGTTTGTTTAGTTGGTCGTCTCTCGTCTTTGCTGTTACTTTTATAATTATCTCTAGGTAAACTACATCTTCACCATCCTTCGTCCAGGTGTGACTTATGTTCTGGCCTGTAATACAAATTTCACCTTTAACAAATTTATCTAACTTACTTAATATATCTCGATCTAAATCATTAAATGCAACTAAACTGGCAATGGAGATCTTGCGGGATAAGGCATCCTTGATCGCTTTTTCTACTTTATTTCTTTCTTGAGTTTCAATCATTTGTTTTTTTAATTTCAATTTCCTGACTTGATCCTTATGGGCAGCTTCTTTCCTTCTACTTGTTAACAGCCTTGATGATCTTGAATAATTTGAATTTGAAGTTAGTGAAGTATTAGTTTAAAGTAAGTATTAGTGTTAGTTATTATGATGAAGTATTAGTTTAAAGTAAGTATTAGTATTAATTATTATGATGAAGTATTAATTATTATGATGAGGTATTAGTTTAAAGTAATATTTTTAGTAAGTATTAGTATTAATATGATGAAGTCTGCATATATTCATATTTTATAACACACGTGACACTAAGTGACTAAGTAGACACTACCTACAGTCATCAACTTAAGTTATCAGACTAGTAAGACAGTACATGAGGATGGCAGGAGACAAGAAAATAGAATAGAAAATTAAAGCCTTTCAATGGTTTATTTAAGAAGAATAGGAAGAATTAGATGGAAAGAAAAACAAATTATTTAGTCTTATAACAACTAAAAATGTAAAGAGAATACTAAACACAATTCAAGCAAGACAAAAAAAAAACGTGAAATTTTTTGGGGCAAGTTAAAGGACACAGCAGCATACTAAAGGTAATCTTGAAAGGTAAAATATAAGGTAAAAGACGCAGACCAAGACTAACATGAACAAGTAACATCAAAAGATAGACTAGTCAGCCTATCACAACCTGCACTATCAAAGCAAGAGACAGAGCAGAATGGCGCTCCATGGTAGCCAACCTTCAATATGGAGACCGCACTCAGTAATGATGATAATGAGTAGGGCGTAGTCAGCAGACCATAATCTCACCATTTTATTATTCACTGTATTCCTGTATTATTCACTAGTAGTCAGGTCCAGCAGTCAGCATGTGTAAACAGACTTTGAATTTATTCTTTGCTTTGTATTCAGTATTTTTTTTACAAATACTGCGTATAGTTCTTAGAGTTAATTATAATAATGTAATTGTAATATATACATACATACAGATTTTAGTTTTTTTTACAAATATTTATTGTTAAAATAGTTTCTAAAAATGTTTGAAATACTATACTACTATAACTAAACTAAGCTAGATAGTCCTAGAAAAAATGCAGTTTGATGGAACGTCACACTATAATTGTAATCATGTTTTGCTCGTACATTGAATCAGAACTAGTTCTGAGTTCATTCACTGTAATGTTCGGAGTAAGACAGGGATGTGTGATTGTGTCCATTCAAAAATAGACTTCATGCAGCTCCAATTGTCACCTTTATCTATCTAATATAAGTGATTCCGCTGAAGGAATATGTAGAAACAAAATCAAGATCGCAATTTATAAATAGAAAGAACCGAGATCACCTTGAAGTACAGTACAATTTTGATGTGATATTTGTAATACCTTAATTTTTCACAAATAAAACACAGTGATAGTTAATAATTGTGAAAATATATTGCTGCTGTTAAAAATTGAACATTCAAATTAATGACATAAGTGAAAGAAAGGGTTACTCCAGATTAGTTGACACTGCAACATTATCTCCAATGTTGTCTGTGGCTAACAACTTTCATCCAATAGGTTGGAGAGATCTTCACAGCGGCTGGATCAGCTTTCACCAAACTTGGAGAACTTACAATGCAGCTTCATCCTACCTCAGACCAGACATCTGGGGGGATAGGGTATGTAAGAATGTAACGGTTGACATCAAATTAGGGTGTTCATATAGCTTGATGGAGTGAGAATGTGAGCATAAAAGAAAATGGGTCTTATTTTATATTCTTGAATTGTTTTACTTCATTCTATCTGGTGATGATGTTGGTAAATGTCTTATCACAAATTTGTTAAATAACCCCCAAAAATGGCTGTCATAGATCATTATGCATTGTGTTGTTCATCTCACTAACAACAGTAGGAGAGGAGCATGGACAGCTACCATCAGCACACATTATTAGGGACTGGGTGGCATAGGATTAAGATGTCAGTCTCAGGATAGGTAGGTCCTAGGTTTGAATCCGGCAAGGGATAACCGAGCACACAGCTGCTGGAGTGAAAAATAGGAATATGTGATCTATCTACCTGTTGACCTTTCGAGCCGTAGTCGGCTCATAGGGCGTAGACCAAGAAACTCCTTCTCTTATCTGAATTTTTGTTCTAGCATTTTTCAATTCTTTTAAAGATATTTTATCAAATCTCGCCATTTGTCTCTGTTCTGTGCAAGCAGCTCTATCTCATTGAGGGAGCCGATTCCTGCTGCTTTTGCCTCTCTCATCAATGTTCTTCTCAGTGTCTCTCTGGGCCTTCCTCTTTTTCTCTTACCTGTTGTTTCCCACATAAGGGCTTGCTTTGCTATTCGGTTATTATCTCTTCTCATCACATGTCCAACATATGACCATCGTCTTTTCTTTATTACTGAAGATATTAGTGGTTGATTGGCGATTTCTCTAATTTCCTCGTTTGTTTTGAATACGTTCCATGCTATACCAAGTATTTTCCTTAGACATTTATTTTCGAATGTGTTCAACTTTGTTTCTATATCTCTTGTTGTTTTCCAGCTTTCACACGCATATGTAAGTTGATAGTACATATGATTTGAATAGTCTAAGTTTTGTGTTTGTGCTGATGAGTTTTGATTTCCACAATTTTTCAAGACTTCTGAAAGACATTGCTGCTTTAGCTATTCTGATTCTAATTTCTTTGCTTGTATCCCCTTCTCGATCAATGTGACTTCCAAGATAGATAAAGTGATCGATCTCTTCCACTGGTTTGTTTTCCATGTATATTTTGTCGTCTGTTGGAATTAAGCTTTTCATGACTTTAGTCTTTTCATGATTGATCTCAAGCCCAATTATTCTGGCTATTGATGATAGTTCATTTGTGTTTTCCTGCATCGTTTTTATCTGACTGCTGATGAAGTCGAGGTCCTCCAAATGGTCTCCTTGAATCCATTTGATGCCTTTATTACCAGTGCAGCATTTCTTCATTATGAAGTCCATAACAACTCCAAATAACAAGGGCGATAAAATACATCCTTGTTTAACCCCAGTTTCTATTGGGAAACATTCGCTGAGTCCTTCCTCTGTTCGAACTATACATGTGTAACCATCATACATGTCTTTAATATTTATGATTTTTGATGGTAAGCCATATTGATTCAGAATTTTCCACAAAGAATCTCGATGAATACTGTCAAATGCTTTTTTTAAGTCGATGAAGTTAAGTACAAAAGGTTTTTGCTTCTCAATGTGTTCCTCCAATATAAGTCGTAGAGTAAAAATGTGGCCAAGGCAGCTTCTCCCTTTTCTGAACCCAGCCTGTTCTTCACGCATTACTGTATCTATTGAATCCTTTATTCTATTTAGGATGATTTTGCAGAATAACATTGAGGCAACTGACAAAAGTGCCATGCCTCTCCAGTTGTTACAATCTCTAATATATTGCCCTTTTTTGGAATCTTTACAATGATCCCTTTTTTCCATTTATGAGGGGTGTCTTCTCTGCTTTCCAAATGATGTTGAACATTTTCTGGAGATGTATTAAATTATGGCTATCAATTGCTTTGAGGATCTCAGCTGTTAATTATCCTCTCCAGCAGCCTTGTTATTTGTCATACGCTTTAAGGTGGTTTCTATTTCGCTCAAGGTGAAGTCATCTAAATTTACACCTAATTCCGCTGCTGGTATTTCAGCTTCAAAATCTATTAAACTGTGGGGCAGTGGACGGTTAACAATTTCTTTGAAGTGTTCCGCCCAATGGGCTTTTATGTCTGTGCTTGTTGTTAACATTAATCTAGATTTGTCTAGAATTGGTGTTCCACTGGGTGTATAGGTTTTTGTCAACAACTTTTGTACAGTATAGAGAGTTCTGCTGTCTCCTGTAATTGCAGCTGTCTCTGCTTTCTCTGCCAAATTGTCTATATAAGCTCTTGTATCTCTTCTTGCTGAGCTTTTTACTTTGTTGTCTAATTCTTTATATGTTGCTTTTGCCAGGACCTTTCCAAGATCTGTCTTTACATTAGCCATGGCTCTCTTCGCTTCTCTTCTTTCGTTGATGTATTTCCATGTAGTGTCTAAAATCCAAGCTCGTTTTTCCATTTTCTTCAGTCTGGCACTTGCTTCTGCTGCTGTCATTAGTATTTTGCTCTGTGAGTCCCACATTTCATTGATATCTAAGTCTATTTCACCGAGTGCTGCATAACAATTACTTAGTTCTATGTTAAACTTTTTCTTGATGGCTTCATCTTTCATTTTACGAAATTGATAGCAATTTTATGTGTAGTTGATCTCTTCTGTTGGCTTTTAAATTTTAATCTTATTTTCCCAATGCACAGGTTGTGGTCACTATTAACATCAGCACCTCTGTATGCTCTTACATCTATTAATGATGATCTGAATTGTTGTTTAATACATAGGTGGTCAATTTGATTTGAAGTTCTATCATCAGGAGATATCCATGTTGTTTTGTGTGGAAATAATGTCCCACCTATAACTAAATTTTCTATTAGACATAATTCTATTAATCTTTTTCCATTCTGACTTGTAGTATCATAGCCTTCTCTCCCCATTACATGTTCCACTCCTGCGTTGTCTTTTCCCACTTTAAAATGTGATATTCACGCTGAATTCAGTCACTATGGACTTCACTGGAGACATGATAATAAAGCTATGGTACGTAAACAAACAGCACAAATGATTAATCCTAGATTGTGATTCCTACCTGTGACTGACGTTATTACATTTCATAGTTAAAATTACTACCACTTAATTGTAACATTAGAAGCTCTAAAAATAATATTTTCTTCAAACTTTGAACACACAGCTGTGTGTTTACCGAAGGAGAGACATGGAGACTCAAATTTCATCTCTCTTGTTGATTTATAACTTGAAATTTGACCACTTGGACCAGGCGTACCACATTGTCTATTGATGTGACTGGGATAAGTTTGTCAGTATGTTTGGCTACCTCATAGTGTTATTCGCTGCATTTCCTAAGTTACAAAGGGTTGTTTGATGTCAGCCAATGATTGAGGAATTTCCCTGGTCACAGCGGTAAAAAAAAAGATGAATTTCCTGAAAATTGTCAAATTTGAGTCACATTATATGATCCAACATCAAAGGAAACAAATTCAACGCTCAGGGGGTCAACTGCTGTAGTAATTAGGAAGGTACATGGAGGGGGGAAATGTCTGACCACTGCAAAGTGTCAAATTTGAAAAATGTGTATTTTGTATGCTGTATTTTTAGGACGATATAATAATCTAGGGTTATTCATCATATTTCAGATTTTGCATGTAACTTTATAAGTAATAATAACAGCAGTTTCTTTTTTATTTATTTACTTTATATTTTCTTTCGTTGCTTAAATTCCGAATTAGTACATCTTTACAAACAATTTATGAATGAGATTTTCTAGAGTTGCAAATGTAGAAGTGAATTGAATTAAATTTCAGAGGGAAGTGGACAGAGCATGAGCTGGAGATGTTACGAAGTGCTGTCAAACGTTTTGGAGAAGATTTGAATAAAATCAGCGATGTTATCAAAAGTCGGACAATGTAAGTAATGCTAAGAAAAGTGAGCAAGGTCCTCTTATTACAGTTAGTTTTGATTGATGTATAGTGTAATTTATATTCTTGTATATCATCTTTAAATCCTGTATGTCTCTAACTTGGATCATGTCATGAATGACAATGGTCAATCATAATCAAGCCACACATCATTAATATCTATGGTGTGAGGCACTGGGTGATCTATATGTCGTTCTGTGGACAGGTAAGTCCTGGGTTATAAACCCACCACATAAGAAAGTATTTTTCATTTCAAATCTGAGGTTTCTTCATGGCTTTACCCTCCCCTGGTCACTGGCCGGTGAGATCTGATGTCTATCCCGCTCTTATAACAAAACTGGAGGACCAATGTGCACTCTCCACACGTTAAAGAACCCTCAGCAGTTGGAAAATCAAAATGGGTTAGGCCAAAAATGGCCACTACACCTGCAAAATTTATTTTTTAAATCTACCAAAAAAGAATCAAAACTCTCCATGATAAATAATGAGAGTACTTCCTGAAATCTGAGAATATCTGCTTGTTTGGTGAGGAACACATGGCTGTCGGTGTGAAATATGGGGGAAAATGATATATTCACTTCAAATTAAATTTTACCTGACTTTGATAGAGATATAAAACTGGCATATGCATACAAACAGTTGATCATTATGAAGATCTCAATGAAACGAGATAAACTCAGATTATGTGGCTGAATATCACATATGTCTGATCTTGAAAAGACTGTCTTAAAGGCTACAGTAATGGGCAAAGAAATTGTCAGAGACTGAAGAAAAGATAGAAAGACAAAATGAAAGAATGAACATACACTGACCTGGTCGGATTACAAAGTGAAGGTTCCCTTCCCTGCCGTCCAAGGCATACAGGGAATATGGTGTTAGAGACCATAGTTTTTCATGACCATAGCACATATTTGGGTGATGTGATCGGTATCATGCCAGGCCACCCTTACTTCCTAGAAAAATCTTGAGTGCCCATTTTTAGAGGCTGAGTGAGTTCCAGATACTTGTCAGTCAGAAAAAAAAAAAGCCACCATGTCTGGGGGATCGAACCTGGACCCTTCAAATCTGATTACAATGAACATCCACAAATAGTGAGGAATGGAGCAAGCTGGTTGCAGCCATCTGTGTTGTCATAACAGCCCTGAGGATTGTAGGGTGTGAAAGAAGGCTATTGTTAACAGAACTAGTTGAACAGTCTATACTGACAGCTTTCGATAGAAGATCAAATAAAGCTACGACGTTTTGGCCTTTATACGTCCTCAGAAAACAATAACAAGAACAGACTTGACAGACACACAACAGAAATGTAATATAATCTAACAACATTATAGAAATAACTAAAACTAGTGAAAATAAAGAATAAAATATAACTTAACTGCTTTGTTGTCCATTGTCCTCTCTCTATGAGTGCGAGACGAAGAAAGATGAAAGTTAAATCTTTCTCTCTAACCGTTTCTGTTCTCTGAGTATGTCTTTCTGATGTCTGTGATTATGTCTGTCTATATTTTCATAATTAATGCTCAGAACTAAGATTCAAATTTATCAAAGTTGCGTGTTTAGTACACTTCTATAAGGATCAGAAACTTGGACTACCTGTACAGGGCAAGAGAAAAGGGTAAACGGCTTTTATGTGTGTTGCCTTTGAAAGGTAATGAACATCAGATGGCAGGACAAAGTAACCGACTCTAATGTCTTACAATAAACCAAACTCTCATCCATCATGGTAACAATTAGGAGTCAGAGACCACTGTGGCTAGGTCATATAAGAAGAATGGCAGACAATTTATTCCCAAACAAATATTGTATAGTAAACTTAAGGACGGAAAGAGACCAAAGGGCTGACCAGTGATGGATATTTGCAGGACTTCCTTGAGTGAGTTCTCTATCAGTTAAAGAAACTGAGACAATCTGGCTGCAGATCATAGCACATGGAGACCAAAAATAAATAATGGCACAGCAACATTCGAGGCAGTGCTGATATCAAATTCAGAAGACAAAAGTCGCTGGAGAAAGGAGATGAGGTCAGGCATCATGAATACACCTTGTTCATTCTGTGGCCGGATCTGTCTATCCAGTATTGGCCGATTCAGCCACAAGAGTATCTGTTCAGCAAAACTTCATACAGTATAAGACTCTAATATTTTTACCAAACTACTGACTTATATTGATTACTTGCTGCCAAACTTCTGTCAAGTCGCCAAAGGCCTTATATATATTTTCATATTCTGTTTTTATTTGTAATTGCTGTCATATGGTTAAGATCACTTAGAAATGTGAAGTTGCATCAGGTTCTGCTGATTTCCTTCTTTGTGTCTCCTTCTTGGTGTATGCAACTTCCTAGATATATAAAGTAGTCTACTTCTTCCACTGCTTTTCCTACCAGGTATATTAATACCATCTTCTTCTTCTTCTACCTTTTTAGCTCCCAGTGGAGCATAGGTCTTCAACAAACACTTTCCAAGTCATTCTGTTTTTTGCCATTCTTTTAAGATCATTCCATGTCTTCCCCATCATCTTCATCTCTGCTCCCATGTTTGTGAAGTTTATTTGGCTTATTTTTTTACAATATGGGATAGCCAGTCCCATGCCCAACCCTCCTTTCTCGCCTCTTACAAACATGCCTGGTAGGGTACAGCGCCACTATTCTTTACTCCCCTTTCTGGCCCCGGCAGCGCACGGGCGACCATCTTCCATATTAGCTATAAAATGCAACATGGTTCAATGTTTATTCCTTGTAATAACCATTCCATTATAATGTTATTTTCCACATGCAGTGAAAGTATGTTTAATTTATAGTCTTTTTTCTAACTATAGAGTCTGTCTATTTAAAAATTACAAAACAGCTCCCAAATAAGGAACCAGCTGAAGAGGAAAGCCTATGGAGATGCTGGTCTCCAGCCCCCAACAGCGTCAACTCCAGTCAAATCAGCAAACACCACAAAAGTTGTAACCAAACTGATTGTTCAGGCAGTGTCCTCGCAGGCTGTGGTGGAACCCCAGGCCAAAAAACAGAAAACGTCAGGTAACATACTTGCAATATGTATAATACAGAAATCCTTTTCTTTATTTTTATGTTTTTTCACACGTGTCTAGAAGAAATGGCCTTCCCTAGATTACAATACATATATGTAGACTCTCCCTTGTACAATACCATAGTAAAAATTGTTACCACATAAATGTAACATTAGGAGCTCTAAAAATAGTATTTTCTTTGAACTTTTGACACACAGCTGTGTGTTTATACTAGGAGAAATACAGGGACTCAGATTTCCTGGCTATGTTGATTTATAACATGAATTTTCACTGCTTGGACTGGATGTGTTATATTGTCTATTTATGTCAACTACTTCATATTCACTGCATTTCCAAAGCAGTCAGTGGTCACTGGAATGTAGTAATTAGGAAGGTACGTGGAATTGGGGGGGGGGGGGGGGGGCATGATTTACCACAGTAAACTGTAAAATTTTAATGAATTGATATTTTAATGTGGTAATTTTTACTACCATATCGTAATTTAGGGTTAAAGAAGGGATGTCTGTTTCTAGTTTATCTCATTGCTGCTTATTTTCTTTTTTCATGTCGTAATTCTGTGTTCATCTCTCTAATAAAATGACTTGGTCTGTGAAACAGTTTCTTTGTGTTGCTTACATTAACCTCATTTTTTCTGATAATAGTGACAGCCTGCCTCAGACTACAAATAGAATTAGCACAATTTCTCTCTATGTCATGTGATTTTAACAGATAAACTATTTTTGGTCACACTTGTCACAAACTATTTTTGGTCACGCTTGTCACAAACTATTTTTGGTCACGCTTGTCACAAACCATTTTTGGTCACGCTTGTCGCAAACTATTTTTGGTCACGCTTGTCACAAACTTTTTTTGGTCATGCTTGTCACAAACTATTTTTGGTCACACTTGTCATGTGCACATATGGTGATTTGATTTATTTAGGATCAATGTCTTTCTGTCTGGGATAAAATGAAACTTAAGACCTGTATATGATGCTGTGACTTCACAGTGAGTCAGGTCAGGTAATTTTACCTGCTACTGTTTGCAGTGGGCAGTACAACCTGCGGCTGCCTTGCAGGTATGCTTGGAAGAGTAAAAGGCTAAGGGAGGGTACCCTGAAGTAAAACAACCCCACTGCCTTGTGGGTGAGACTTTTTAGTCAAAGGCTAGTGGAGCCAATCGTAAAGAAAGACAGCAGAAAAGTTCCGTCATAATTTCTTTGTGCAACCATAAATCACCACAATACTGGAATATATTGTGACAACTGGAAAAATTGAGGTGATGAAGAGATAGAGGGAAGCAAAGAGGAAAGATACAAGACAGTTTAAGAGAATGGCTTGGCAGAAGGTCAACAACAGAAATGATAAACAACAGTCGAGATTGAAAGTCATGGTGATCATATGATCACTTACGTCAGCAGGCATGGTACTTGATGATGATGCTGTGACTTCACTAAACATGCAACATATATTCGCAGTAGTAACTATGCATGTGTATGTGTGGTAATAGTTTTATTATATAGCCGTTGCTCAGGAAACATTAAAATTTGACATGTATGACAATATGAGGGCATTAGAGGAACATGTTCAATCATTGCAGATCAGTAAAAATAAGTAGAGGAACTCTTCGATAGTTGCTGGAGCGGGCAGCAGAGTGGATATGGGAATGCCCCAACTGTGATGATGTCAATCCGGATCAAAGACTAAAGGTTTCTGAACTTTCATGGCACTGTACTTTTCTTTCCTATACATCTCTTTTAACTGTCTTCTCTTGTTTCTTTTCCCTGAAATATTGAATGGAGAAATCCAGGATACCTAATGCAGAGTGTGTCAGCCAAAGCGTATGTTTAGAAGGATAATCCCAGCACACATACTCATACAAGTACCAGCCATATGACCAGCTAATCTTATGTCATGATATTGTTTCTACCCATCCATCAGAAAACAGGACAAAGAATTAAGTTTTCATGATCATGCGACATGAATGCTGCGGAAGAAGAAGATTATAGAAATCTTATGTACTTTGTGTTCATTTAAACAATCTCTCACGATCTCCTATTTCAGAGGTCACCCTGAGTGCACTTAATGCCCCAGAGGGGGATGTGGACATTGAGGGACTTGGGGACTCTAACACTCACAAAAAGCTGGACTTTGATTCAGGTGGGACATTTGTTCAAGTAGAGCATGTTTTGTTTTCTCTCTTAAGTATTCAGTAAAATAACACATCGTTACAGTTATAATAAAATAACACAGTTACAGTTATAATAATAAAAGAACGCATCACTACAGTTATAATAAAATAATACATCATTACATTTATAATAAAGTAACACATCATTCTTCATCGCTGAGTGCAGTTTCTGCATTGAATGTTGGCTACCATGGAGTGTCATTCCACTTTTCTTTTGATAGTGCAGCTTGTCATAGAGTCTGTATAGAAACAACCGGTCAAATGGTCAGACACATGACAAGGGTGAAGGATCACAACACAATGAACCTTCAATAAACATTGCGAGAACACCAGACCCAAGGGACGACCACAAAAACGATGGATTGATAGAATATTAGAAGCAATAGGAAACCTAACAACAGCAGAGACGAAAAGAAGAGTAAAAGACCATAAATTATGTCACCCATTGACTCTGAAAGGCAAATGCGGAAGGAAAGAAGAAGAAGAAGAATCCCTCTTAAATCTTATTTATTTTTCATAGTTTAAATTTCTAGACATCTTTGGCTGATCCAGTCTTCTGTTGCCTATTTGCATATTTCATTATGAATTTTGCTGCATTGGATAGTGTGCTTTGGTTGTCTTTTTCCTTCCATTTTTTTTTTCTAAGATAGCATCAGTTATACATTTTTGTTTTCTTTTTAGGTGTGATGTTGCAAGTTTCTTGTATGCTTTTCTTTATGTATTGCCATTTGGTTGTAACTTTTTCATCTGGATTTTCTCTTCTGTACTGCTCAGTCATATACATGGAAAATAAACCAGTGGCAGAGATCGGCCACTTTATCTATCTTGGAAGTCACATTGATCGAGAAGGGGATACAAGCAAAGAAATTAGAATCAGAATAGCTAAAGCAGCAATGTCTTTCAGAAGCCTTGAAAAGTTGTGGAAATCAAAGCTCATCAGCACAAACACAAAACTTAGACTATTCAAATCAAATGTACCATCAACCCTTATGTATGCATGAGAGAGCTGGAAAACAAAAGACATAGAAACAAAGTTGAACGCATTTGAAAATAAATGTCTAAGGAAAATACTTGGTATAGCGTGGAACAAATTCAAAACAAATGAAGAAATTAGAGAAATCTCCAATCAACCACTAATATCTTTAGTAATAAAGAAAAGACAATAGTCAAATGTTGGACATGTAATGAGGAGAGATATTGACCAAATAACAAAGCAAGCCCTTATTGAGTTATCTGCGGGTCATCATCATTGCACTCCGAACATGTCCATAGGTGCTCAGATCCCCTCCTCAGCAATTCCCGCAGTGTCCAGCGACTGATGACTCCAGTTCTATGTTGGTTGATAAGTCTTCTTACACGGTCACTACGTTTCTCATTTCTGGCTGTGCCCAACTTAACTCCCATCTCCATTATCCGAAGAAGCGACGTGGATCTGTGTTTGTCGAAGTCCTGTGCTCTTCCCACATCTCTGAGGGCATTGATGATGTCCGCCCGATCCATTGGTTGCCCGTCCTCAACGACAGCGCAGCTAGCCAACCTGTCCGCTCTTTCATTTCCCCGTACTTCCGCATGTCCAGGGAAAGGTGACCTTACGTATTTTGGATTTCTGCAATGACTCTACCCATTGCATGCGTACAGAGCCTGCCTCCACTTTTTTTTATCATACTCATTGAATCACTCAGTATACATGCGTGGGTGTAGTCTTGTGACTCTAACCATTTGAATGCCTTGGTCACTGCCATCACCTCCATTGTCATGCTACTCGTGGTCATGACGTATGCGCCGCTGTACCCATGATTTGCCTCTTTTTAGCCTGGCACCTTTCCCTGTGTTGAGCACGTGGTGCAATGGATGCTCTTTATCTGTACAATCTCGTGCTCTCCAGATCTTAATTCTGTCATCCATGGTTGGAAAGTCAAGAAGATACCTCATTGCTACACAGGGAGTGTCCCTTGTACATCCCAAGATTATGCGCATGGCTTCATTTTGTATTTTCTCCAGCCTATTAATTTGAGTTGTACTGACAGTAAGAATTGCCAGGGCATACTCGATTGGTGCGATGACTAATCCCTGGAACAGAAGAGCAAGTAGCTTCTGCTCGATGTTGACAGCTGCCATGACCTTCAAGGCGGCTAATCCTTTGTGGGAAACAAGCCCTTATGGGGAAAAGAGACTGACCCAGAGAGACACTGAGAAGAACATTGATCAGAGAGGCAAGAGCAGCAGGAATCAGCTCCTTCAATGAGATAGAGTTGCTTGCACAGAACAGAGATAAATGACCAGATTTTATCAAATATCTTTAGGATTGAAAACTGCTAGAATAAAAATTTAGATAAGAGAAATAGGGTCTATGCACTATGGGCCGGCTACGGCTCGAAAGATCAATAGATAGACTGCTCAGTCTTTTCTTCTGGCAGCTTCTGATATGTGTTCTTTACTTGTATTATATAAATATCTTTAACATCTTTTTGATTTAAAGTTAATAACACATCACTACAGTTATAATAAAATAACACCTCGCTACATTTTAAATAAAATAACACATCTCTACAGTTATAATAAAATATAACACACTGCTACAGTTATAATAAAATAACACACTGCTACAGTTATAATAAAATTACTTCAGAATAAAATAACTTGAAGAAGTAGTATGATTAAAATAACTTTGAGATTCGGATTCATTGCCTGGACGATAGGGATTGTGTGACTAGCGACAACCATTGCAGTAACCTGGAAGTGTTCATTATCTGTACACATTTTTTTCAAAACACATGTTCAATCAGGGTGAACACTTTATTGGTTATTTGAACAGGTGTGTAGCAGATATGGAAATTATAAGCCTGCAGTGATATAGTCCATTGTACAGTTCAAATTGGGAGATAAACGAATATTGAGACAACACATCCATGTCAGTTTCTTACTTTCTTCACAACACTTATTTCTTACTTTTTTTCAAAGCACTAATTTTTTGTTTTCTTTCTTTCCATTCCAGATGTGGACTCCAGCATGTTGTGAGGGTGGACGAAAGTGGCATTTTATTTCAACAGTTATATTTTATTGTTTTTATTTTTATGATGAGAATGTATAAAAGGTGTTCCAAAATGATTGCATTGATATCAACTTTTGTTAATAAGTTATGTCTATGCTGATGTCTTCTACATTTATTCAGGTGTTGAAAGTCTCACTTTTTTAACTTTCCTTGTAGCTAAAAGTCAGTCATTCATGAATTAATCCACTTGACAGATAACTTTATTTTTCTCAAACTTAGTTCTCAATTTTTGTTGTGCTCTTTTTGGTGATTTCATCCCAACCTGTCACACAACACAATTTGCTTTTTCTTGGACTGTCCCCATTTTTTAATCCCAGCAGCACATAACAGCAGAACTGGAATCTAATACGAAAACTTGAATTAGTAGCAAATAATAATGTCTGTTTAATAGACAGTAAGAAAACAGTGACATTAATGACAAGTGTTAACGTGAGAAGAAAAATGAATATTTAATGTCTCGACATTGTAGATGAGACTGGACTGGACGAAACTTTTCAATCTTACATTATCTTGTACATAAAAATTGAAATCTTCTATCTTTAGTTTTTTTTTCATGCATTTACACTAACTTTGACATGTCACTTCCCACTGGTAATAACAGTCTGGCATCAGCGTAATCATTTTGGAATGTCCCCATACTGTAAGCACTGATACATAGTGATGTGTTGTTGAAAGATACAACTGTTGGCATATGCATGGTGTACTTTTTTTTTGTCTTGACCCTAGAATATGATACCTACCCATGAGTAACGTCTGTATGAAACACTTGTGAAAGTTATGATCACTAAATGTTACGTTTGAAGTTTGGAAAACAGTATTTTCTTTGACTTTTTGCTACACTGCTGTGTGTTTGCATGAGGAGTGACATGGGAATTGTTTGCAGTAATCAATTCCTGGCTTAGATTAAATTTATGGGCTAAATCCCTGGAGGTGTTACTTTGTCCATTCACGTGTCAGCCGTCAGTCCAGCCCGTATGTTCAGCTTCCTGTTAGCATCATTCGCTGCCTATCCCATGTTACAAAAGTTTGTTTGATGTCTCACCTACAGCCAAAGAGATTTCCTCTGTCATAAGAAGAAGGGGCAAAAAAAACAAATTTCTTGAAAATTTGTCACATTTCTTAAAAAGAAAAAAAAAACAGCCCTATTGTTATGATAACTTTGTACTTTTACAAAGCACACATTTGTTTTTGATCCAACATCAAAGAAAAATAATCTAACATTCGGAGATTATTGGAAGTAATAATTAGGGAGGGGGATTTTTTGCCCACTGCAAACTGTCAAATTCCAGACAACTGTATTTTAAGTTTGTCTTTTTTTATGTGTCATAACCCAGGGTTAATTGTGAATTTATAAATTGTTCTTGGTCTATTTCTTGTTCACCTTTCTCTAGGCGTTCCCTGTACAACAGTTCTTGTAATTGTTTCTTAATCTCTTCTACTGCCTGCCTTCTATAACTATATGCATTTCTTGTTTGTTGCACCAGGTGGAGGGGAAAGGAAAGTTCATGGTTCAAATCCCACCACATACAGTGGGAATATTTCCAAATTGAAACCATGATTTTGCTCTCTCCTTGTCTCTAGGTAGTGAGATCCAATGTCTAGCCCTCTCTGATAACAGTTAAAAACAGGATGTCCTGTGTGCATGTTAAAGAACCTGTGCGGTTAAAAGAAGAAAACAAAGAGTGGAAAATGGCCACTGTCGGGGCTAAAGTTGTTAAGCAGATCTACTCGTGCTGAAGACTGATGAGTAAGGCATTAAGACGCAAATTATCGTGGCTTGGTTGTAAACTAGCAGCTTAATTCATACCGACTCCACTTAACACGCGAACACTAAGAAGTACTTAGTTGAACAGGTCCTTGTGTGGATTTTAATTGGCCATAAAGCTTGGAAAATTTCTTTTAAAACAATTATACGAATTGGCTCTTTCATTGTTCATTCTCAGACACTGAAAATGTACATCTGGGAGTGAAATTAGGCACATTTCAGTAGACATGACTTGCCATTCTAAATGGCGTTATAGATAGAAGGAGACAGCAAGAGGATGAAAGTGATATCTAGTGATGGAACAGTAGCAGCAGTATTATAAACAAAGCTGTTTTATTACATATTTCATTGTAACATTGGTATTCTCTGTCATTAGACATTTCATTGTAACATTGGCAACCTATTTTATAATACATTTTTCTTTTCTTTACCATACCATTATTTTCACTGTTTTGCACATTTATTATTGAGGCAGTGTGTAATAAATCATTGTTTTTTTTTTAGTTTCAGAGTTTGATATTGTTTTGTTGTGTATCATATGTTTCTTGTTATGATGCCTGATATTTGTATGGTTTTGGTGTCAGGTCTGGTTCAAGCATATACACCTGGCTGATGGGATGGGGGGAGGGGAATTATTATCTTTGAACTCAGAATTATTAACTCAAGCATTCGTTAGGTGCCAACTCCACATCAAAAGTTGGCTACTACAGAGCCCCATTTTACTGTATCTCTTCTCTTGATAGTACATGTTGTCATAGGTTCACCTCTCTTTCTTTCACTATTGACAGTCCACTTTAGTCCCTGTTTGACACATACTTTCCCCTTGAAGATGACTTTTAGTAGAGTATTGTGTCGAATCAACATTTTTCGGGCACATCATGAGAAGAGGAAAGTTGGAATACTTGGTTACAACTGACAAAATAAAGGGAAAGAGAGATCGCGGCCGACAAAGAGAGAAAATACTGGATAACTTGGTGTCATGGCATGGAAAACAGTCAACAACAGAACTGATACGATGCAATGTAGAGGGACATGATCGCCTACAATCCTGGCATTAGAAACAATTTCATTAAAAGAAAGAATGATTCCAGAAACGTGGTCATTGGATAGGAAAACAGAACAGAGAATTGAAGCCTTTGAAAAATTGGATTTATAGAAGAATAGGTAGAATTGGATGGAAAAAAAGAAGACAAACGATGAAGTTTTGAAACTAAAAATAAAAAGAGAACTACCAAACACAATTAGAACAAGACAAATGAAATTTTTGGGGCATGTTAAAAGACACAACAGCCTACAAAAAGTAATATTGGAAGGGAAAATACAGGGTAAAAAAAGGCAGACCAAGGCTAATGTGGACGAGTAAGATCAAAAGATGGACAAGTCAATCTATGACAACCTGCACCATCAAAGCAAGAAACAGTGGAATGACGATCCATGGTAGCCAGCCTTCGTTGCGGAGACGGCTAAACTACAAGCCAGATGGAGATGCTGGAAAGAGAAAACAGTCATTGAATCTTGAACGAGACACGAGAAAATTTTGGAAGCTTGTAAACCAACTTAATGATGAGGGTACAGAAAGGAACACCAAAAATTACACTGAAGAAGGATGGGAACATCCTAACAGGTAAGCATGCAGCAAATTACTTTGCAGACTCCTTTGTAAATGACAATAATATTGAAATTAGCCTAGAGAAACGACAAGAGACCTGCCTAAAGCAACAAAATGTAAGACAAAAAAGGACCACACACGAAATCATGGAAATATCCATTACACAAAGAGAGCTGGCATTATCCCAAATTAAAAAGTCATCAGCCAGTGATGGTGTGTCCAATGAAATGATTAAGAACTTGGGAACTGCAGCTAAAGCAAAACTACTGTAGATCTATCTGTGCTGGATCACAGATAGAGTGCCACAGGCATGGAGAGAAGCAATTATGATACCATTACTAAAGCCAGGAAAAGATGGTTCAACGACATCCAGCTAAAGACCAATCAGCCTTACAAGCAGTTTGTGTAAAACAATGGACCGTATAATCAATCTCAGACTGCAGTGGTACCTGGAAAGTGAAAATCTCCTTGTCCCACAACAAGCAGGCTTTAGACAGTGTTACTCTACCGAAGATCAGGCAACCTATCTTTCCCAGGAAATTGAGGATGCGTTTCAAGAAAAGAAACTGGTACTAGCAGCATGGATAGACCTAAAGAAAGCATTTGATAAGGTATGGAAGGAAGGGCTTTTGAAGAAACTGAGAAATTATGGAGTAAATGGCAGGATGTACAAATGGGTCAAAGCATACCTGCATAACAGGAGAGCCAGAGTGCAACTGGATGGTCTTAAGAGTAAAAAGGTCTTATTGCGCCAGGGCGTTCCACAGGGAGGGGTACTATCTCCAACACTTTTTCTGATCTACATCAATGACCTAGTTACTGAACTACCACATGGCATCAAAGTGGCAATGTATGCAGATGACTTGGTAATGTGGTGCACAGAGGAGTATGCAACAGTGGCCTCCAAATTGCTACAAAGAGCTATGAATGCACTGAATTCATGGACAAATAGATGGTGTATCAGCATCAATACAGACAAATGCAGTAATACACTTTTCACACTCTCCCCAAAACAAAAAGCAGGAGCCATCTACATAAACAATGAGCCTGTGAAAGAAGACATACAAGCTACATATCTCAGAGTTACATTTGATAACAAACTATCTTGGAAACAGCAGATAAATAAGGCAACCCAAAAAGCAAGGAGGAAATTGGTTATTCTAAGAAAGTTGTGTGGAACCACACGGGGTGCGAGTGGGAAAATACTCAGTAAAGTTTACCAACAGAGTATACGCCCACATTTAGAATATGGATCATCCGCATGGTGCTCAGCATCAAACACCACATTGCAAGAACTGGATAAAGTACAAAACCAGGCACTTAGGGTCATCACAGGAGCAATGAAATCAACACCAATATTAGAGATGGAGAAATTGTGGAGGATACCAGCACTGAGAGAACGGAGGGACACAAAGGTGCTGATACAGGCATAAAAATTTGTATGCATGCCGAGACATCCAATGAAGGACCGATTCCAAAATCTTGCATTGAGACGACTTAAGAGAAGCAGCTTTATCCACCAAGCCAAGCGTATTAGTAGACAAACACCAGACATGCCAAGAGTTGTTAACCCCCTACTGCCCATACCAGAACAGACTCCCTGGACAGATGAATCAGGATTATCAGTTCAAATACGGACAGAAGTGAAAGGAATATTTGACAAAGAGGAACACAATAGTCTACAGCGAAAAACAATAACTCTCAGTTTCCTGGATGAAGAATACCCACAAGACCTATGGATCCGTGTGTACACAGATGGATCAGCACAGAATGTAGTAAAGAATGGGGGAGCGGATGCATATATAGAGTACCCAAATAACACTAGGGATATGAATAAAATAGCAACAGGGAAATATTGTCACAATTATGATGCAGATATACAAGCAATAAAGTTGGCAACAGAAAGACTGCTGAACAGTAATCTTTGCCCACTTCCTGCAGTGTTTTTGACAGATGCAAGATCAGTACTCCAGGCACTACAATCCAGAAAATTACCACATCTGCAGACCTTATTGACTGAACTCTGCAAGCACCACAGGGTTGCCCTGCAGTGGATCCCGTCTCACTGTGGAATACCAGGAAATGAGAAAGCAGATCAGTTGGCAAAGGAAGGTTCAACAGGCACACAACTAGATACACCAGTTACATACCATCATAAAAAAAACAGATAATCAAATCAATCAGAGGACCACAAGCCCCAAATCAGGATGCCTTTCATAATATGAATAGATATGAACAAGTTATCATTATACGCCTCAGAACAGGACACACTCGACTCCATAGTCACATGTATACAAAATTCAAGATCGGCACATCAACTACTTGTACATGTGGACAGGCACCCCAGACTGCTGAACACATACTTCAAGACTGCACTGAATATATCAGACTGAGGAAAATCCATTGGCCCATAGATACAACACTACAGACAAAACTATATGGGCCACTGCAAGAATTACAAAAGACAGTAAAATTCATACAGGAAACGACATTGCTGATATAGACAATACTTTGAGCGAACGAAAGATAGATAGATAGTACTCAAGGTACTACAATCCAGAAAATTGCCACAGCTGTAGACCTATATTGACTGAACTCTGCAAACACCGCAGGGTTGCCTTACAGTGGATCCCATCTCACTGTGGAATACCAGGAGTGAGAGAGCAGATCAGCTGGCAAAAGAAGGTACAACAGGCACACAACCAGATGCACCGGTTACATACCATCATAAGAAGCAGATAATCAAATCAATCAGAGGACTACACGCCCCAAATCAGGATGCCTTTCATAATATGAATAGATATGAACAAGTTATCCTTATACGCCTCAGAACAGGACACAATCGACTCCATAGTCACATGTTTACAAAATTCAAGATCGGCACCTCAACTACTTGTACATGTGGACAGGCGCCCCAGACTGCGGAACACAAACTACAAGACTGCACTGAATATAGTAGACTGAAGAAAATCCATTGGCCCATAGATACAACACTACAGACAAAACTATAAAGGCCACTGCAAGAATTACAAAAGACGGTAAAATTTATACAGGAAACGACATTACAGATATAGACAATACTTCAGGTGAACGAAAGATAGATAAACAACAACGAGGATGTATGTAGAGGACAGATAGAAGATTGTGTATGTAGTGGACAGATGGAAGATTGTGTGTGTAGAGGACAGATAGAAAATTGTGTATGTAGAGGACAGATAGAAGATTGTGTATGTAGAGGACAAATGGAAGATTGTGTATGTACATGACAGATGGAAGATTGTGTATATAGTGGGCAGATGGAAGATTGTGTATGTAGAGGACAGATAGAAGATTGTGTATATAGAGTATTGTAGAGGACAGATGGAAGATTGTGTATGTAGAGGACAAATAGAAGATTGTGTATGTAGAGGACAGATAGAAGATTGTGTATGTTGAGGACAGATAGAAGATAGTGTATGTAGATGACAGATAGAAGATTGTGTTTGTAGAGGACAGATAGAAGATAGTGTATGTAGAGGACAGATGGAAGATTGTGTATGTAGTGGACAGATGGAAGATTGTGTATGTAGAGGACAGGTAGAAGATTGTGTATGTAGAGGACAGATGGAATAGACCGTATGTTCCTCAGACAGTGGACATAATTACAACAACCGGCAATGATGTAAGTATGAAAGAATTTCTAACAACATTATGTACTTTTATAGCAGAAATGCAAACAATGTGTACACAGAAGGACAACGAGACAACATTGTGTACACCATCATCATCATGTGCCATATATGTTGCCGTAGGTGATCACGCCCTTCTATAATATTCTATCCCCAGTGCATCTTATCAATTCTGTTGTTGGCTGTTTTCATGCCATGATATCAAGCTATCTAGTATCTTCTTTCTTTGTCGTCCGCAATCTCACTTTCCCTGTATCTTGCTAGTTCTAACCAATTATTTCAACTTTCCTCTTTTACTGATGTACCCGATAAAATAATTATTGTTTTTTTCTGATGTTTTTTAGGAACCCCTTATATAATATATTCGACAATCTATATCGTTGTGAATACAGTAAAAGACCTATAATATATGTACTTACAATAGTTAATCTGCTTCTAATATGTAAAGGCACAAGGATTGTACAACCGTAAACTTTAAGTACATTATATAATCCACATGTACAGGCAACAGACATCCTAGATCATTGAACATACTTCAATACTTTATTGAATATAGTAGATTGAGGACACATTGGTCAATAGATACAACACTGTAGGCAAACCTATGTGGGCCCTCCAAAAATTATTTTTTAAAAATAGTAACATTTATACAAGAAGCAACATTGCAGATATAGAAGGACAAACGGGCGGAAGGACAAACAGGCAGATAGGTAGATAGGAAGATCCCCTGTACTTCAACACAATACAGTGCCTATACTTCTTTTCTCTTTTCACTGATACCAAAAAGGTGTCGTGGTTTATATCATTTGTCGTTCTTGAGCTGCTCGAATTGTCTGAATTTGTGATTTTCCTTTGTTGTTACATGTCTCTGTCACTGCATCTATCCATCTTCTTCTGGGTCTTCCTCTTGGTCTTTTTCCGTGTATTCTCGTGAAGAACGCCCTTGATGGAGATTGGTGAGGATTCATTCTGACCAGGTGGCCCAATAATTTAAGTTGTTGTTGCTCTATATATTCTTGGCAGGGTTTTATTCCTACCATTTTAGTGCCTATTACCGTCAATAAACATAAAGAGTATATTCATTCCCACATTGTGCTACCAATGCCAAACATGGTCACTTACTCTCTCTCTCTCTCTCTCTCTGCGATCAGGACTCAATCAGAGTAGGATTCCAGACTCCCGCATGATGTCAGCTGTCAGGTTAAGTGTGTTGATCGCCCCCACAGGCAGAAAATCACATTTAGAGTCTGCCAGATCCACTCTGACTGAACACCCGTTAATACGTTGCACCGTGTTCTGCGCCTGTGGCCCAGTGCATCCGATTTCAGCCAGCATTTTATTCAGGTTCGCTTTCCTTAGCCTTTGATTGTCCCCAATCATCCTGCAAGGCAGCAGATTGTCTTTTCTGTAGGGGGATTCTGCCCTTAGATGGTCTGCCCTCCCAGGTTTACGAGCACCATCTGCCCGAGTCACTAGAGGTGACTAACACAGACATGCACACACAATGGTCACTTACGACTAAGACTAAAAGAAAACGTGTCCCCACAGAGATAAACTGTCTGAGAAAAGCGCTTGAATGAGTGACCAGAAAAGATAGAGTTATAGATGACAATATAAGAGAAACAGTGGGCATTGAGCCAATCCTAAACTACATACGAATACAACAAATAAAATGGTTTGTCCATCTAAAAAGAATATTGTGTGATTCATTACCATGCTCAGCATATATTAAAAGAGGAGAAGGGAGAAGAGTACAGAACTTTGTACTCATCAACACCCGAACGGGAGAACAAGAGGAAGTGAAGAAAGAAAGAAATACCCTTTCTGGTGTAGAATAATATTGTAACCACAAATATTGTCATGAATTACGTCATAGCGTCTCGTATAATCTTTGTTTATGTACTCTCGCAGAATTAGTCGTGTTTCAGAACTGAAACAAATTACCATGACTATTACAATGAACAGGAGCCGCGATAGCTCAGTGGTTAGTGAAATGGACTACAACGGACAAGAGGTAGGGTTCGATCCCAACCGACGGCTCCGGTTCACCCAGCTTTTAATGGGTACCGGGTTTTTTTTCTGGGAAAGTAAAGCGGCACGGGCGTAATACCGACCAAAATACCCTAAAATCATGTGCCGAAGGTCTGTAAAATTTATGGTCATTAACACCATATTCCCTATACGCCACCTGGCGTGACGGGGTACTTTACTTTTTTTTAAAAACTACAATGAACAGCTGTGATATTAGTTATATCTTAGGGCCTCTCACTCCGACCTACTTCAACAAATGTTAATAATTTGTTTTTGGAACTACGCGTTATCGAGTCTTTTCCGTTTTACCACGGCCAGGTAGAAAAATATCTAGAAGAAATAGTGTTGCAATAAAAATAAATATTGTCTCTGAAATGTAAGTTAGGACTCACAGGGTACAAGGCGTTTTATAACACTCGATAACAAGCTGGCAACTTCTATGTATTTCTTTGTAAGTTTTGTTTTACGCAAACGAGAATTATTTATGGCTTTTGGCGTCTTGACAGACGGTTGGTAGATTAGTAAACTAATCTTAAGAAAGCCATTACGACCCGCAACATACTTTGGGCCAAAAAGCCAGTGCCTGTATCAACTTGTGGCAATACATCAACAGCATGAACACAAACAAGAAAGTTTGAAGGACCATACTGCATTCTTTAACAAAATTGACACCCAAATCGATCGACATCGACTTCAATCGCTTCAAAACAATCAAACTGGCTAAGATGCCTGAGCTGGTGGTTGATTGTTGTAAAATAATTCTTATTTGCGGAAAAACAGATTCAGTCACGAGAAAAGCTGTTCAGTAAAACAACACCCAGCAAAAGACACTAATGTTTTATTAAGAGGCGAAGGCGCGCCTCCCAGCACCAGAGCTGGAAGTTGTTAGCGACCCACAGCTGATGGCTTGCGCCAGGATCGGTGAACCAATACTATCCAGACCCTGCTCCACCTCTCCGTGGTGCCTCCAGTAACAGACTAACCTGTCTGGCCAAACGAGCAGGGATCGAAGAGGGAATATAACCCGGTACTCAAAAATGTCGTGCTGAAGTCGGATGTGTTGGGCCGAAAGGCGCAAATATCACAGTTATACTGCAGACCACAACACAAGGCAGACACGCCCACTTAACGTCCTTTTAAGGGCGGATTACGAAGAGGAATTCTACAGTCTACGAATACTCTAGAATACTTTAGTCATCGGGCGAACGTAAGCAAGCAATATTTTTTCACTTTACTGACTAACCATGACTGCTAGCTTGCAGTGTTCTGTAACACAAGCCTCGTGGCAAGGCGCTAAGTCAAGAAGTACGGGTTCCATTCTACTTGTGGCTGTCTATTGTTCTTTGTCTTTTCTGCTGCAACATATTCGTTCTTGACACTTTCTACTTTTATTGGAGAAGTTGGAATTAGCCTAGTTCCAGACTATGCTGAACATTGACTTGTTTTGCCTATATGTGCTGCAAAACTAGGTCTACTATATCAGTAAGAGGCACCACCACCACAGGGAAATTAGTTCAATGTAACTTCGAATGTTCCAGCGTGATTCTCTGGCAATGCTCAATCATAATTTCACTCAGATGGTCAACTTATCGCTTTCAAAAATAAAAGGTAGGCGCTGACTAGTGCAAGTATTGCCTAAAGTTATCATAGAATCAGATAAGCCTTGACCAGTAGGATACGACCAAAATGTTATTAACAATAAGAAAAGCCTTGACCAGTAGGATACAGCCAAACGTTATCAAACAATAAGATAAGCCTTGACCAATAGGAAGGAGACTTCCTAATCAGACATTACAACATCGGTCGTAAAAACCTAGACGGGGCCTGAAAACTGAAGCTTTGTGCCACCACGTACAATTCAAAAGCTATTCACCCATTGATATATGTAACCCGACATGTCCGACACGTCTCATTGCTTTGAGTTACGCAATATACCCAGGTAAGCAGATCAATTTTCATCGCTTCGGGCGGACTGAAGTGGTCAGATTTTGGTCGGAACACTCACAGAGTGACTCCCATTTTTGGTTGGCATGTGGAAAAAAATAAAATTATAAAATGATTAACCCAAATGCCTCGAAGAAAAAAGAAAGAAATTTATGATTTTAACAAAAAGGGAAATTGGCAACCCAGGCACATGGCGCTCCTATTTGAAGCATCTTATAATATAATGGAAAACATGGATTTTTATTCCCTTCCATGCTATTTAAAAATGTTATTTGGTCTAAAATCACAATGTTCACCTGGCCACTCAGATAAGCCCCGTGTGTACGGTAGACTTGAATTGTTATTTGTTTCTGGAGCGGAGACAAGGTAGGGTGTTGATGGATTTAATTAGCTTTCACTTTCTACCTGTACCTACCTACACGTGTATGCTTTCATATTACATTTTATAATTATTTACTACATCGTTTTTCGTATTTTCCTGCAGAGATTTCGACATGCAATAAATTTACAGAAAACTAATATACTCGGTAAGCGCGTCCAAGCCGTATCTGCCCTTTATAACTTTATCAACTACAAACTTGATGTCGTACAGCAGTATTGCTACTTGGGGTCTATCATCAACTACAAACTTGATGTCGTACAGCAGTATAGCTACTTTGGGTAAATCATCAACTACAAACTTGATGTCGTACAGCAGTATAGCTACTTGGGGTCTATCATCAACTACAAAATTGATGTGGTGCTGCAGTATAGCTATCTGGGGTCTATCATCAACTACAAACTTGATGTCGTACAGCAATATAACTACTTGGGGTCTATCTTCAACGACAAACTTGTGTGGTGCTGCAGTATAACTACATGGGGTCTATCATCAAGTACAAACTTGATGTCGTACAGCAATATAACTACTTGGGGTCTATCTTCAACGACAAACTTGTGTGGTGCTGCAGTATAACTACCTGGGGTCTATCATCAACTACAAACTTGATGTCGTGCAGCAGTATAACTACCTGGGGTCTATCATCAACTACAAACTTGATGTGGTGCTGCAGTATTGCTATCTGGGGTCTATCATCAACTACAAACTTGATGTCGTACAGCAATATAACTACTTGGGGTCTATCATCAACTACAAACTTGATGTCGTACAGCAATATAACTACTTGGGGTCTATCATCAACTACAAACTTGATGTTGTGCTGCAGTATAACTACCTGGGGTCTATCATCAACTACAAACTTGATGTCGTGCAGCAGTATAACTACCTGGGGTCTATCATCAACTACAAACTTGATGTGGTGCTGCAGTATAGCTATCTGGGGTCTATCATCAACTACAAACTTGATGTCGTACAGCAATATAACTACTTGGGGTCTATCATCAACTACAAACTTGATGTCGTACAGCAATATAACTACTTGGGGTCTATCATCAACTACAAACTTGATGTCGTACAGCAATATAACTACTTGGGGTCTATCTTCAACGACAAACTTGTGTGGTGCTGCAGTATAACTACCTGGGGTCTATCATCAACTACAAACTTGATGTCGTACAGCAGTATAGCTACCTGGGGTCTATCTTCAACGACAAACTTGATGTCGTACAGCAGTATAGCTACTTGGCGTCTATCTTCAACGACAAACTTGATGTCGTACAGCAGTATAGCTACTTGGCGTCTATCTTCAACGACAAACTTGATGTCGTACAGCAGTATAGCTACATGGGGTCTATCATCAACGACAAACTTGATGTCGTACAGCAGTATAGCTACATGGGGTCTATCATCAACGACAAACTTGATGTCGTACAGCAGTATAGCTACCTGGGGTCTATCATCAACGACAAACTTGATGTCGTACAGCAGTATAGCTACATGGGGTCTATCATCAACGACAAACTTGATGTCGTACAGCAGTATAGCTACCTGGTGTCTATCATCAACGACAAACTTGATGTCGTACAGCAGTATAGCTACATGGGGTCTATCATCAACGACAAACTTGATGTCGTACAGCAGTATAGCTACATGTGGTCTATCTTCAACGACAAACTTGATGTCGTACAGCAGTATAGCTACATGTGGTCTATCTTCAACGACAAACTTGATGTCGTACAGCAGTATAGCTACATGGGGTCTATCTTCAACGACAAACTTGATGTCGTACAGCAGTATAGCTACTTGGCGTCTATCTTCAACGACAAACTTGATGTCGTACAGCAGTATAGCTACTTGGCGTCTATCTTCAACGACAAACTTGATGTCGTACAGCAGTATAGCTACATGGGGTCTATCATCAACGACAAACTTGATGTCGTACAGCAGTATAGCTACCTGGGGTCTATCATCAACGACAAACTTGATGTCGTACAGCAGTATAGCTACCTGGGGTCTATCATCAACGACAAACTTGATGTCGTACAGCAGTATAGCTACCTGGGGTCTATCATCAACGACAAACTTGATGTCGTACAGCAGTATAGCTACCTGGGGTCTATCATCAACGACAAACTTGATGTCGTACAGCAGTATAGCTACTTGGGGTCTGTCAACAACAAATTATCTTTAGAACATAAATTGACATTTACGATTGGATTGTCAATTATTCAATAAATATTCAACCTAACCCATGACTATTTTATTTCCATTTTTCCTTCCTTTCGTTTTGATATGAAAGTCTCATCATTGATTCCTTGTTCATGTAACTTTTAATTATTTCTGAAATTCTTTTATCACAATTATTATCCTGCTTAAATATAATATAATTATTAAGCTTATCTGAAATAAATACGATACAGATGTATGTTAGTTCATTGACAAGCACGTGTTTGTAGCTAGAACACAATGTCAACTTTTAGTTCATATAATAAATAAATGTATCCACGTGGTCACTGACTTGACAATCTACGGTTGGTTGAGTTGGTCGGCCGATAGTTGATGTGTTATTGCGTTATTAGCGGGCCATCATCATTGCACGCCGAACATGTCCGTAGGTACTCAGATCCCCTCCTCAGTAAAGCGTCTCAAAGCGTCCAGCAACTGACAGAGTCCAGTTCTGTGTTGGTTGATTAGTTGGTGTGTATAGCAGTCTCTTATAGAGAGACCTTCATTACAATTTTCACATTCACAATATATTTGTAAAGTTAAAACTATTCAGTTATTGAATGAGTCAAATCAAAAATGTGTTCTTGTGTTAAATGGTAATCTAAAAATATTTAATTAATAATTATATGAATCATGACCAGTATTTCTACCGATACCAGATTGGTAAAACTGAAGCCTCACCCCCTTACTTTAACTTGAAAAATTGACCAGCACAAACAATTGTTGGCGACTCATGCTAATAATAGCCGCATAAAGATATCTGAATGAAACAATTGACGCAAGCGAGAAATAGCTCCCGATATTTATAATATGATTTTAGGATGTGCAGTCACAGTTGAACATAAGACTTCTAGAAAGACATTAAACAACAAACGTCAATGAATGTCCACTATCATCTTGAAGTGAAAGTGCTCCTCTTATGAGTTTTCATAGCAATCTTAATGATATAAACAAAAAAGTCAAGAGCCCCGTCACGCCAAGTGGCGTATAGGGAATATGGTGTTAGCGACCATAAATTTTAGACCTTCAGCACATGATTTTTGGGGTATTGTGGTCGGTATTACGCCCGTGCCTTAATGATATCGCCACTTCCTAAATCATTTTAAATCTTCATTTCTTGAGAGCCATTTTCTTTGGATGCATTGAGAACAGTCTGCAAACGTTTAACAATTTCCATCTGAAACACTCATCCCAACAGCTTCTTGTTTAGTTCACATATCTTTGTATTTCACAGCTGTTTGTCAATAATACTTTAGTTGACTTGCATATTTTTATCTTCCCAGAAAGATTGTATAAACATTACTTATTCATTTGTAGAAAATTGAATAAAAGTTGTATATACACAGTTGTGTGGTTAAACGCTGAACTTTGCACTACGATAACTCTGAGAATTGCAATTTCTTTGCCTTTGATCTTTTGGTCCAGCATTAACATATAATTCATACATAAATATTGACTAAAGCTGAAAATATTACTTTTTGTGTGTGATGGTATCACAAATTGTAACCACTTCCAAAAGATATCAATGTTGAGGATATGTGGGATGTACTTGGCTTAGAACATCTGGTAAAATATTTGGACAGTTTCCAATATCTGCAGTTAAATTACCAAGATTTATAAAACAAAACAAACAATGCTGTTAAATTAATCTGTAATAAGAAAAAGTTACAAGGCCCAAGTTGACAAGAATAGGGAATAAGGGACGCCCCAGTTATATTGTTCCTGGCCAAAAACAGACTAGAAGGCAACATGGCCAGGTACATTGTTACGATGAAGCCATATTGTGTTCAATTTCTGAGGTCATTTTCCACTGACATTCCTCATAGACAATAGACATTCCAAAGACCTCGACAAAAAAAAAAGAAAATGTTCCTTTCACACGTTGCTATGTCTGTGGGAAATATTGTGGTTTTTAGGTGATGTGACCAGCATCATGCCATGTCGTCTTTACTTACAAGGAAAATCTATTGTACCCATTTTCAGAGGCTAGGTGATTCCCGTAGCTTCTTTGATCAGGAAAAAAAAATCTGCAACTTCTGGGTAACAAACCCCTGTCCCTTATGATCAGGAAGCGAACACATTAACCACTCAGCCACTAAGATCAGGCTAATTTTCGCTGTTATCCGAGAGTACTAGACATCGGATCTTATAACCCAGACACCAGGGGAGAGTAAAATCATGAAAATTCTCTGAGTTTTCGTAGTGCAAAGTTCAGCGTTTAACCACACAACTGTGTATATACAACTTCTATTCAATTTTCTACAAAATTCTTGATTCTTGAACAAAACCACTGATTCAGAGAGAACAATCCCCACCACTTGTGGTAGGACTAGAACCTGGAACCTTTGTGGTTAGTTTTACCTCCAGACTACACAGTCCACCAGTGGTTGCCAAGGATAAGAAATCAGGTTCTATATCTCAACCAACTTTGGTTTACAGGACAGATCTCAAGACATAGGCATAATATTGGCCTCAATAGCCCCCCCCCCCCCCCCCCCCCCAAAAAAAAAAAAAAAAGTATTAAAAAATTTAATTAGATTTAAAATTAAATTTTAGTCTAAAAGTTAGCTTATTTTTTCCCTACTTTATTATATATATATAGATAGATATACAAATAAACAAAAAACAAACACAAATTATTTGCCATTAGATATTGTTTTAAACTAGTCTCGCTAAAATAATTTATTTATTCTTTTCATCTTTCTATTCTTTGAACACATTTTTTTCTACAGGTGATAAAGACATTACAGGGTTGACCGTCTTTGAGGCTGTTTGAGTTTAGTGCCCTTTTAACAATCATTTTGTTAATTTGTGCCTGACACTATTGCCAAAGTTGGGTGCGTTGTTGATGTTGCTGAACATCAAGGTTTTCAGAAACTGAAGGCAACATCAAGAGCAGCTATTTCCAATAAAAAAAATACAACAAAATTCTTCATTCCCTCGGTCTTTCATTGTCTCCAGTTCGGTTGTTAAGCTCTTGTGTATGTAATACATTTTATACAGAGCAAGCTACTAGTAGTAGACTCTCAGGATAAAATGATGAGACAAAAGATTCGGTCATTTCATCCACACATGTTATATGATAATCATAACAGGAATTCATTATCGAAACACCAAATACAAACAAATCGAACAGCATCTGAGAGAGAAAAGTTTAGCACTATGGATAAATATAGAACTTCAAGTCAAGGGAATGATGGATTTAATAGGCCGAGGGATGCATTTACTGAACCAGGTGTCTCTCCCTGTCCTGCTAATCAAACCGTTAATGCAACTGTCATGCATTTTAAAATGGAAAAATGCGATGAAATGTCTAATCCAAACAGTATAGTATATGGTGTAAACAATAAGTTGACTAAAGGATGTTTAGCAACATTATCTGGACAAGAGAGTAGGGATTTCACATTGCCTAAGGCAAGAGAAATGAATGGAATAAAATTAGAAATAATAAATGAAGATTTAAATATTGGAGATACATATTCTTCAGGAAGATTACAAATGCAGCACAATAAAGCAAGGAGCACGAATGACACAAGATTATCACCAGCTGTAGATGATAAAAGATTAGCACCAGCAGAAATCAAAACATCAGTTTTCACGAATGATGATTATGTCGCTGATGATTCAGATATCTCTGATGAATCATGTGACACAGACAATACTGTTCTATATGTACTCGTACAAAAACATACTGACAATAAAGAATGTGACAAGGCCAGTCAAAGCAATAAAACTGAGGTTTATGACAGGATGGTTCCAGATGGTATAGATATTGCAACTGTGAACAAGAACCTCTTCTATGACAAAGATCACAAGTACCAAATGGAGCCATCAAAACACAAGAGACGTTTGAAGCAGATGGCTAATCCCACATTGTGTGAGTATTGCTATGACTCTTATGTTATGAAAAAATGTGATTATGTCAACCACTTTCAATGCAATTTATCTACTTTAACTACAGCCTCATTATGTAGATGCAACAATCAGGGTTTCATTTATTATTTATCTTATTTTTAGGATTATTTTTCTATGTCATCTCCTGTATTAAAGCTGCCACATATTATTTTATTGTTTGTTTTTTTTTAACCTTTTAAAAAGATATAGCCAATAGAGATCAATATAAAACTGTTATTTAGAGTAAATTAAGCACTGTTGAAAATTGTGAACGAGAAATCGACAATGTTAAAAAACTGAAGCCATGCAATAGATATTGGAGATACTTGCACTAGAAACAAGACAAGCAATAAATAGTGAAGGAGATACTTCCACTAGAGACATCTCAAGCAAAACAAAGCGGATGACATCGCAAATTCTTCAATTAATGGACAGAAGAGTAATAAAACATAACGATAGATCATCATCAAGTACCGGGCCTGCTGGCGTAGGTGATCATGTCTCTCAACTTTCGATCTCGACAGCTATTTATCATTTCTGTTGTTGACCTTCTGCCAAGCCATTCTCGTAAGCTGTCTGTTATTTTCTCTCTTTGCTTCCCTCTATCTCTTCGTCTCTCAATTTTTCCAGTTGTTACAATATATTCCAGTTGTTCTCTTCTCATTAAATGGCCCAAAAAAATGATGATTGTTTCTTCCTAATATTGGAAATTAGCTCTCTTTTTGCTTTGACCTCTCTCAGAACATCTTCATTACTCTTCTTAGTTGTCCATGGTATTCTCAACATTCTTCTGTAAAACCACATTTCTACAGACTCTAGTGATTTTCTTGTCTGTTGTCCTATTGTCCATGATTCGCATCCATATGTTAAGACTGGCTCTACGTAACATTTAAGAACTCTCTTGTTTCTATTGTCAAAAATGGATTGCTTAGTATCTTCCCCATTTTCTAGAAAGCTGCTATTGCCTGAGCCATTCTGCATCTCACCTCTTTTGTACATCTTCCATCTGAGGTTAACAAGGTTCCCAAATATTTAAATTCATTTACCTGTGTTAATATTGTTCCACTTGTCTTTATTTTGCACTGAGGTGAAGCCTTTTTCTTTGTTGTTACCATTACTTCTGTCTTTTTGCTATTAAGGCTGAGTCCTTTATTTTTGCTTTCTTTCACTGTGATGTCTAACATTTCTTGTAACTCATTTCCACTCTTAGCGATTAAGATTGTATCATCAGCATACCTTAGATTATTTATATTATGACCTCCAATTGTTATTCCACGCATGCCCCTTATGGATCTTAAAATAATCTCACTATAAATATTTAACAAATCTGGTGACAGCACACAACCTTGTCTAACACCCTGTTTTATTTGTTGAAACATTCCCAATAGGTTTCCAGTTCTTATGGCCGCTGTTTGTTGCCAGTACATGTTCTTTATTATTCTTAGATCTTTGCTGTCTATGTTTATGCTATCTAAAATGTTGATTATTTCTTGGTGCTTCACTTTGGCAAATGCCTTGGTGTAATCTATGAAACATAGGTATAGATCTGTTTTCACCTCTATGGCTCTTTCTACTAAAGATCTTATGATATAAATGGCATTGCTTGTTCCTTTATCTCTAACAAAACCACACTGTTCATCGCTAATTTCTGGACTGATTTTGTTTCGCACTCTTCGCACGATGATTCTTAGTAATATCTTAGTCATGTGACTCACAAGGCTTGTTGTGCGATGATCATCGCATTCAATCGCACCCGATTTCTTTGGTAGGGCTATGAATATTGATTTGAGCAGGCCGTCTGGTATATATCCGCTGTTGTAGATATCATTCACTATTTTTGTTATTATATCTATTCCAAAATCACCCATGGCTTCAATCTCTTCGTTAGTTATCGTATTATCTGGTCCAGGAGCATTGCCTGCTTTCATATTGCACAAGGCGTCTTCCACTTCTTCTTTGAGTATTTCTGGTCCTTCTCCATTATCCTTAATATTTACTTCCGTTCTTTCATCATTATAAAGACCCATAATGTATTCTGTCCATCGTTCCCTTATGTTTTCTTGATCAATCAACAGTTCTCCTTTCTTTGATCTTAAACATCAAATTTTGGATTGCGTTTTTCTTCCTGTGAATTCCTCAATTTGTTTGTATATAGCTTTAGCATCTCCTTTTTGTTGCAATTCGATCTCTTTGCATCTCTCTTTTAGCCATGCTTCTTTGGTACACAATAACTACACTTAGTTTAACTAACCTCACCTAAGGCTTACAGTGTATGTTCGATATATATATATATTCATGAGTCCACGTCACTCCTTCGGATGAAAGAGATGGGAGTTAAGATAGGCACAGCCAGAAACGAGAAACTTAGTGGGCGTGTGAGAAGACTAAATCAACCAACACAGAATTGCAGTCGTCAGTCGCTGGAAACTTCGAGACTTGCTGAGGAGGGGATCTGAGCACCTATGGACTTGTTCGGAGTTCAATGATGATGACCCGCTAATAACTCAATATATATATGTAGAGTCTTTACGTATTAATCTGTGTCTCACTTCAAATAATTTGACGTTGATAACTTTTCAATGAAATTGTACAATTATTATAATTACAATGCTCATTTTTTTTTCAGGCGATGTTGAACTGAAAGATTGTTCAAACATCATGCTGCCTATATCTGGTAGATTAGGAACTGATGATGTACAGCAATCAGCTCAGCTCTTTAAAGCAAATAGCAGTCGAAACAAGTAAGTAAATGAACGCGTGTTTATTTTATTTATTTATTTATTTTTAATATTCATAATGAGAAAAGGAAAGTTGGTATCCTTGGTTTACAACCAGAAAATAGCACGAAAGATGAAAGAGAGATTGTGTATGACAATGAGAGAAGATTCTATAAGATAACTTGGTATCATGTCACGGTAAGCAAGCAACTTTAGAATTGATAAGATGTACCACGGACAGATATTTGGGGCAGGATTTTATTGCAGGAACAGATAAGGCAGAATTATCTAAGAGAGGATCCAGACAGATACATGGGTTAAGAGATGATCCAGACAAATACATGGGCTAAGAGGATCCAGACTGATTCATGAGCTAAGAGAAGATCCAGACAAATACATGGGCTAAGAGAGGTCCAGACAGATACATGAGCTAAGAGTGGATCCAGACAGATACATGGGCTAAGAGAGGATCTAGACAGATACATGAACTAAGAGAGGATCTAGACAGTTACATGGGCTAAGAGAAGATCCAGACAAATGCATGAGCTAAGAGAGGATCTGGACAGATACATGAGCTAAGAGAGGATCCAGACAGATACATGAGCTAAGAGAGGATCCAGACAGATACACGAGCTAAGAGTGGATCCAGACAGATACACGAGCTAAGATAGGATCCAGACAGATACACGAGCTAAGGGAGGATCCAGACAGACACAATTTCACACCATCTCTTTCAATACAGACAAACAAATCATAAACTCCACCAATAAGGAGGATTGGCTGAAATCATGAGCAATTGGGGAAAAAAACAGGTAGAGATCTTTATAAATACATGCCGAGGCCAAATCCCCATTACGACATTAACAACTTAATATGAAGAGACCAAACCATCTTCTTCAGACTGAGAACCGGTCATATACCACTGAAAAACCACATAAATAGAATACAATGAAACCAAACTCCAGCATGTCCAGTCTATGAACACTCACATGAAACAGTAGAACATCACCTGTTCGACCATCCAAAGTTCACTACCACCAGAGCAACTTTACTGCTCCAAAGACCTCATAAATGAACACCTTGTACGGAACTACAAGGGAACTCAGAAATACCTACAGATATTATGACCTCTGCATTAGGCCAAATGCCTTTCGGCTCACAGACCTCAAAATTAAATAACAATAGATTTGTGGGAGGATATGATTGCCTATACCGATGCTATGGCACATGATGACTGATATTTTTTTCTTTACTAAACTTTCATGTCTACTTTTTGAAAATATTATTCTGTATTGCTCTCTCTTTCAAGCGTTGCTTAAGATAAGTCCTGTATTTGAGCTTTCAGCACCCTGTGGGACATGGGTCTTCAACAAATATTTTCACTTCCCTGTGGAGCATAGATCTTCAACAAATACTTTCAGCTCCCTGTGGGACACGTGTCTTCAACAAACACTTACAAAATTTAAGATAATTCCTTATCTTCCCCATCCTCTTCATCTGTCTGCTTCCACCTGTCTTCTCCAAGTATATTTTGACCTTCCTCTTTATCTTCTCCCCTTGGGATTCCAAAACTGAGCTTCTCGCTTAATATTCTCAGTTGGCTTCCGCAGTGTGTCCTACCTATACAGTGCCATCTTCTTTGTCGTATGTTCACTGTGTTTTGATTAATACTTTCCCATAATTCTACAGTAATATTTTGTCCTGTCGTTTCCAAATTAATTTTGTATGTTGAGGTATAGCTGTTATATATTAAATATTTGCTTTGCCTGGTCACATGTACACCCTTTGACTGGATGGCGACACTGCAGTTTTAACATTTGTGATTTGATTGGGGAAAATCTGAAAAAAAGCGTAATTATCTCTGTCAAAACAACATTACTCCACAGTCTGCTCAGACCACTTTGTTGAAATTTCACAGACTTATAATGAGATGAGCACAACAGTTACATATCCATATTATGCTGGCTTCCTTGGGATAAAAAAACGACCTAGCTTAGTAATTGTCACAAATTCTATTGGCATTGTGCCAGATGAGACAAATATTTTATTGGGTGACCAGAAAGACAATTAATTACTTGGGTGACCAGAAGAGGCAATTATTGGGGTGAAATTAAGACTCAATAAAGTATTTGGGTGACCAGAAGAGACAATTGTTGGGGTTGCAATAAGGAATAATTAATTATTGGGTATAATTTTTGGGGTGACCAGAATAGGCGGAAAATTGGAGTGTCCAGAAAAGACCGAACTATGACCTGATGGTACAATTAATTAATGGAGTGACCAGAAGGGACAGTTAATTAATTTACTTTCTTAGGGGGGATAGGGGGGTCGGTTATTTTCACACACGCACACACTAAACAAAAATAAATAATAGTTTGGCGTTCCCTCCATCATATTACATGTCACGTTTTTACAAATTGTAACAATACATGGAGAATTGAAATAAATATAGGTAACAATGGTATGGTAAAATCTTTACCGACTTAATAGATGTTTATATTATTATAGATTAATAGAACGGACGGTTCGAGATTAAGCATGGCTTCACATGTGTATCCCGTAACATCATTTATGCTATCATGTGCCAACGATGCCACATGACTTATATCTGCGAGTCTAGGAGCGCTTAGCGGAGATGTTCAACAGAATACTGGCACTCCGGTGTCTTCCCATTTCAATTCATCGGACCACAAGGGCAAATACGGTATCCGCATCAATAGTATTGTCCTTTGCCACTCCGTCAACCTTAGCCGGTTTACTGTGGAGGATCGACGTATAGTCGATTTTGGGTCGACCGTGGGGGTATTTTTTTTTCCAACCACGAGTACAATTCAAGCTGCTCCCAGCGGGAATCGAACACGGATTGTCCGAACATCGGTAGTCCAGTCGGGTGGTTTTCCCAACTAGGCTATCGAGGCCCCAAGTGACAACCTACAAGTGGATATTAAAGTTGAAGGAAAATAGAGTTAAGAGCTAAAATTACCTGGGGCATAATACAACCAGTGATGGAAAATGTAAAATTTAAATAAGCATCATCATCATCGAGTGCCTTCTCCGTAAAGAAGGTTGGCTACCATGGAGCGTCATTCTGCTCTGTTTCTTGCTTTGATGGTGCAGGTTGTCATAGGCTGGTTTGTCCATCTTTTGATGTTACTCGTCCGTGTTAGTCTGCCTCTGCCTCTTTTACCTTGTATTTTCCCCTCCAGGATTACTTTTAGTAGGCTGTTGTGTCTTTTAACATGGTCCAAAAATCGCATTTGTCTTGTTTGAATTGTGTGTAGGAATATTGAGAAGATGTAACATTTTGCTATTCTAAGTTTTAGCCCTGTTGTTATTTGTTTTGATGTTAGTATGTTCTTCATGGCATTAAAATTACTTTTTGCCGTTCCTATTCTTTTGTTTATTTCAGTTGTACATTTTCCATCACTGGTTATAGTATGTCCAAGGTAGTTGTAGTTCCGAACTGTCTCCAGGTCTATTCTATCTATCTATCTATCTATCTATCTATCTATCTATCTATCTATCTATCTATCTATCTATCTATCTATCTATCTATCTATCTATCTATCTATCTATCTATCTATCTATCTATCTATCTATCTATCTATCTATCTATCTATCTATCTATCTATCTATCTATCTATCTATCTATCTATCTATCTATCTATCTATCTATCTATCTATCTATCTATCTATCTATCTATCTATCGTTCGCCAGAAGTATTGTCTATATCTGCAATGTCGTTTCCTGTATAAATTTTACTGTCTTTTGTAATTCTTGCAGTGGCCCATATAGTTTTGTCTGTATTGTTGTATCTATGGGCCAATGGATTTTCCTCAGTCTAATATATTCAGTGCAGTCTTGAAGTATGTGTTCAGCAGTCTGGGGTGCCTGTCCACATGTACATGTAGTTGATGTGCCGATCTTGAATTTTGTATACATCTGACTATGGAGTCGATTGTGTCCTGTTCTGAGACGTATAATGATAACTTGTTCATATCTATTCATATTATGAAAGGCATCCTGATTTGGGGCATGTGGTCCTCTGATTGATTATATTATCTGTTTCTTATGATGGTATGTAACTGGTGTATCTAGTTGTGTGCCTGTTGAACCTTCCTTTGCCAACTGATCTGCTTTCTCATTTCCTGGGATCCACTGCAGGGCAACCCTGTGGTGCTTGCAGAGTTCAGTCAATAAGGTCTGCAGATGTGGTAATTTTCTGGATTGTAGTGCCTGGAGTTTTGATCTTGCATCTGTCAAAAACACTACAGGCTGTGGGCTAATTTACTGTTCAGCAGTTTTTCTATTGCTAACTTTATTGCTTGTATTTCTGCATCATAATTGTGACAATATTTCCCTGTTGCTATTTTATTCATATCCCTAGTGTTATTTGGGTACTCTATATATGCACCTGCTCCCCCATTCTTTACTGCATTCTGTGCTGATCCATCTGTGTACACACGAATCCATAAGTCTTGTGGGTATTCTTAATCCAGGAAACTGAGAGTTATTGTTTTTCACTGTAGACTATTCTGTTCCTCTTTGTCAACTATTCCTTTCACTTCTGTCCGTATTTGTACTGATAATCCTGATTCCTCTGTTCAGGGAGTCTGTTCTGGTATGGGCAGTAGGGGGTTATCAACTCTTGGCATGTCTGGTGTTTGTCTACTAATACGCTTGGCTTGGTGGATAAAATTGCTTCTCTTAAGTCGTCCCAATGCAAGATTTTGGAATCGGTCCTTCCTTGGATGTCTCGGCATGCATGCACATTTTTCTGCCTGTATCAGCACCTTTGTGTCCCTCCGTTCTCTCAGTGCTGGTATCCTCCACAATTTCTCCATCTCCAATATTGGTGCTGACTTCATTGCTCCTGTGATGACCCTAAGTGCCTGGTTTTGTACTTTATCCAGTTCTTGCAGTGTGGTGTTTGATGCTGAGCACCATGCAGATGATCCATATTCTAAATGTGGGCGTATACTCTGATGGTAGACCTTACTGAGTATTTTCCCAGTCGCACCCCATGTGGTTCCACACAGCTTTCTTCATCATCATCATCGTGTGCCCTCTCCGCAACGGAGGTTGGCTACCATGGATCGCCATTCTGCTCTATCTCTTGCTTTGATGGTGCATGTTTTCATCGGTTGATTTGTCCATCTTTTGATGTTACTCGTCCATGTTAATCTTGGTCTGCCTCTGCCTCTTTTACCTTGTATTTTCCCCTCCAGGATTACTTTCAGTAGGCTGTTGTGTCTTTTAACATGGCCCAAGAATCGCATTTGTCTTGTTCTAATTGTGTTCACTAGTTCTCTTTTCATTTACTCAGGTACTTAAAAGAAAATAATGTACCACATGCTAATGTGAAGAGAATTCTTGAACGTTTTATGTGCTTACCTGGCAGCAATGCATCCGTAGAAAGGCTATTTTCTCAAATGAACTACGTCTGGTCCGAAGAGAAATCACGGATTAATGTGAGCACGGTGCAAGCCATGTTAACAGTAAAAACTAACATTAATTTATCGTGTGAAAGCTTCAGTGAAAAACTTGCTTAAAATCATGAGATCTTGAGAAAGATACACTCAAAAAACAAGTACCACGCCGAGGCAACAACCTCTTCAGTAGAAATAAGGTACTGTAAACATTGTCTTTGTATTGTAAACAACTGTAAACACCTTGCCCAGAAAAGAAAGTAACAAAAATAAAAAATGGATAACAGACAAAATATTAGAAAAAAATGGAAGAAAGAAGACAAGCGAAAAACACTGCCAGATACAAGGATATAGACAATGAAATACGGAGAATGTGCAAAAAGGCAAAAGAAGACTGGCTCAACCAAAGATGTCTAGAAATCGAAACTATGGAAAGTAAACAAAACTTAAGAGAGATGCATACAGAAATAAAGAGAATGATGAATAAAGACAAAAAAGCTGCAGGAATCGGATGTATAGCAAACAAAGAGGGAAGAATGCTATCAGACAACAAAGATATAATGGATAGATGGCAAGAATATATAACAGAATTATTTCATGACGAAAGGGACAAAAAGCCAGACATAAAATGTACATACAACTATAAAATCCTGAAATCCGAAGTAGAAAAAGCCATAAAAACAATGAAAAAGGGAAAAGCAGCAGGGCCTGACAATATACAGATAGAGATGATATAGGCTCCAGAAGAGTTTGGCGTCGAAGTGATCACAGACATATGCAATGACATATACTATACAGGATACATACCAACCGATCTAAAAACCTCAACTTTCATTGCATTGCCTAAAAAGAATGGTGCAGTTGAATGCAGTGACTTCAGAACAATAAGCCTAATGGGCCAGGTAACAAAAATTGTACTAAAAGTTATACAGGGAAGGATTCAGAATAAAATCAATACTGAATTAGAGGAGCAACAATTTGGATTCAAGAAAAACAGTGGGACAAAAGAAGCCATATTCAGCATGAGAACATTGATTGAAAAGTACACAGAAGTAAACAAACCAATATATGCCTGCTTTATAGACTACACCAAAGCTTTCGATAGAATTCACCATAACCAACTTATAGACTGCCTAAAGGATATAAATCTAGACGACGCAGACATACGACTAATATGTAATTTGTACTGGGAGCAAACAGCAATAATAAGATATAACAAAGAGAACTCTACACCCATGGACATAAAAAGAGGGGTAAGACAAGGATGCATCCTATCACCAAGCTTGTTCAATCTATACACTGAGCAAATCTTTAAAAAACATCTCAGAGATACCAGGCCTAAATATTAATGGAAAGATAATCAATAACCTAAGATATGCTGATGATACTGTTCCACTAGCAGAAAATCCTAAAGACCTACAACACTTACTTAATGTGATAAACACAACAAGCAAAAAATATGGACTAGAAATGAATATCAAAAAGACTAAAACTATGATCACAAACAAAGAAAATTCTCAAGACCTACAATTAAATATCACAGTTGAGGGAACACATCTGGAGACAGTCCAGAGTTACAACTACCTGGGACATGCTATAACCAATGATGGAAAATGCAAAACTGACATAAACAAAAGAATAGGTATGGCAAAAAGTAATTTTAATGCCATGAAAAATATACTAACAACAAAACAAATATCAGCAGGGCTGAAACTAAGAATGGCAAAATGTTACATCTTCTCAATATTCCTGTATGGTGCAGAAACATGGACATTAGACAAGAAAACAGAACAGAAAATTGAAGCCTTTGAAATGTGGATTTATAGAAGAATGGGTATAATTAGATGGAAACAAAAGATAACAAACGATGAAGTTTTAAAACAACTGAAAATAAAAAGAGAACTGCTGAACACAATAAAGACAAGACAAATTAAATTTTTGGGGCACGTTAAAAGACACAACAGCCTACTAAAAGTAATATTGGAAGGAAAAATACAAGGTAAAAGAGGCAGAGGCAAACCAAGACTAACATGGACGAGTAACATCAAAAGATGGACAAGTCAATCTATGACAGCCTGCACCATCATAGCAAGAAACAGAGTAGAATGGCGATCCATGGCAGCCAACCTTCGTTGCGGAGAAGGCACACGATGACGATGACGAAACATTACTTTTTGGTTAGCGGGGTAGAGCACTGCCCTACCAAAAGGGGGAGTAAGACGTCTCCTTTCCTCCGCTAGTCTTCGGGACACCCCTGGGCAAGGTGGAACTCCCGTTTAGCCCCCCTATCAGGGTTAAGTGAAGCCATTGGAGCACGTGGTGGATGGTGTTTGAGCAGCCTACAAGTAGTGCCGGTTATGGTCCCCATACCACGGTGGCAGGCAGAGGATGTCATGTATAGAGACAATGGCTGCGATCTCCGACTAGTATAGTCACTGCCAAGAAGGAAAGGAATGGCAAACTACCTTCTTAAATTGCCTGGACTAAACATGACAAATCACAATCTTATATTTACAGCTAACGACGTTAATGGGGACTTCACAGCCACCTCGTCCGGTAGGGAGCATCATGTGCTACAGGTGACACCCGATCGTCATCAAGCAACTGTATGCAAGATCAAAAATAAAGAGACACTAGCAATAGGAACTTGGAACATTAGATCACCATTCCAGGTTGGAAAACTAGAAAACTTCAATCAAGAAATGAAAAGAATGAAATTGAACATCTTGGGACTATGTGAAGTGAGATGGAAAGGAGCAGGATTATTACAACGCGACAGCGGAAATGTAATTTACTCTGGGGGAACCACACACGAAAGAGGAGTAGGCATTATGTTAGATAGAGAAAGAAGCAAAACAGTGAAAGGATTTTTGCCAGTATCAGACAGAATTCTGGTAGTAAAATTGAGAGGCAGACCAATGGATATCAACATAATTCAAGTTTATGCACCAACAAGTAATAGCGAAGAAGAAGACATTGACACTTTTTACAAGGAGCTAGAGGCGACCATGGAACAGTGTAAATCCCATGAAATAACTATTATATTAGGGGATTTCAATGCAAAGGGAGGAACAGCTAAAGTGCAAAATGTGACTGGGGGGCATGGCCTTGGAGAGACGAATGACAGAGGGGATAGATTGGGCAGAGACACATGAAATGATTATATAGGCAACACCTGGTTCAAACAACACCCTAGGCGACTATGGCCATGGCAAAGCCCAGACAAAAAAAGTACACAATCAAATTGATTTTATACTGGTACAGAGAAGATTCAGGAATGGGCTAACATCTGTTAAAACAAGGCCATGAGCAGATTGCAATAGTGACCATGTACCAGTAGTTGGAAAGATAAGAATAAAACTGCGAAAAGCACAGAAATCACCAAGAAATATAAAATTAGAACTAGATATGCTAAGAGTAGATAAACAGATGAATGTTAGGTACAGCACAAGAGTACAAAATATATATAATGCTATTGAGAAAATACAGGACATCGAGGAGCAGTGGGAAATACTCAAACAATCGATTCAGCAAACATCAAAAGAAGTAATATCAGTGACTAAAAGAATCAACAAAAAGAAATAGATGACAGAAGAAATATTACAACTAATGGGCGAAAGAAAAAAACATAAGAAAGAAGAACGGACATACAAATTATTGCACAAAGAAATCCAAAACAAGTGCAGAGAAGCAAAGGAAGGATGGTTAAAACAGAAATGTGAAGAAATGGAAAAACAACAAAAGAAAGACTCAAAATTTATGCACAATCAATTAAATGAATTAACAGGAAGAAAAGAAGTCAAAGTTTCAGGATGTGTGAAATCAAAGGAAAGAAATATAATAATGGTACAGGAGAAGACAATTGAAAGATGGACAGAATATATCAGTCAACTCTATGATGATGAAAGACCAGAATTAAACAATTCAAATGAAGACACAGGGCCACCAATAATGCAGAGCGAAGTGGAGGACGCAATTCAACACACGAAAAGAGGCAAAGTTCCAGGTCCTGACAATATTACAATCGAAGAAATAAATGCATTAGGAGAGCTGGGAGTACAAGTCATAACAAAATTACTCAATGACATATATAACACTGGACACATACCCGAAGATCTACTAAAATCTATCTTTGTAGCCATACCGAAGAAGTCAGGCGCCACTGAATGTGAAGACCATCGCACTATTAGTCTCGTGAGCCATATGACTAAAATATTATTAAGAATCATCATGAGACATGAAAGGAACAAAATAAAACCAGAAATAAGTGAGGAACAATGTGGATTTGTGGAAGGAAAGGGCACCAATAACGCAATATACATCTTAAGGACATTGATAGAAAGATCTATAGAGGTAAAGAAAGATCTATATATGTGCTTTATAGACTACACGAAAGCATTTGACAAAGTAAAGCATGTGAAAATAATCAATATGCTGGAGAGATTAAACATTGATGGCAAGGATCTGCGAATCATTAAAAAAAATGTACTGGCAACAAACAGCAGCTATACGAATTAACAACCAAACAGGACAATTTCAATTCATAAAACAAGGAGTCAGACAAGGCTGTGTTCTGTCACCGGATTTGTTTTCACTTTACAGCGAATATATAATGAGATCAATAGTAGACAAAAAAGAAATTGAAGTCAACGGTCACAACATTAATAATTTGCGATATGCGGATGACACGGTCTTAATAGCAGAGACAGAGAACGAACTACAAGAAATGATAGACATAATAGTAGAAGAAAGCAACAAGAAAGGTCTAAGTCTGAATAGTAAGAAAACAGAAGTAATGGTTATATGGAAGAAACAATCATCACCATCATGCAGCATAAAAATAAACGAGACAAATCTGAAACAAGTACAACGTTTCAAATACTTGGGCACAATAATTACATCAGATGGGAGATGCACCACAGAAATAAAAAGCAGAATAGCTCAGGCCAAAATAGCATTTCAGAAAATGAAAAATATCTTATGCAACAAATCTATGTCAATAGAAATGAGAAAGAGAGTTCATCGGTGCTATATAGAACCAATTCTGACCTATGGAAGCGAATCATGGACAGTAGACAAACAAATGAAAAGACGATTAGAGGCCACAGAGATGGAATTTTTCAGAAAAATGTTGAAAGTTCACAGGACAGCTAAAAAGACCAATGAGGAAGTTCTCAATGAGGCCAACACAAAAAGGGAGCTCTTAAAAAACATCAGAAAGAAGCAATCAACATTTTTCGGGCACATCATGAGAAGAGGAAAGTTGGAATACTTGGTTACAGCTGGCAAAATAAAAGGAAAGAGAGATCGCGGGCGACAAAGAGAGAAAATACAGGATAGCTTGGTGTCATGGCATGGAAAACAGTCAACAACAGAACTGATACGATGCACTGTAGATAGAAGATTGTGGAAGGACATGATCGCCTACGCCAACCGGTATGGCACATGATGCTGATGATGATACATTACTTTAATATTGCAAATGATATCTATATGTTGTTTACATTTTTTTTATTTTAAACTTTTTTTTGTTATTAGGAAACAAAACTAGCTATTGTAATTTCATTAAGTGCGTGTATCGCATAAATACCCGGTACTTTGGTTTTCTTTTCAAAATAATTTCTAATAATTGAAACCAGGATGGCTAAATAGCCCTCGAAGTGAGTAAAACAATGATACCTGAATCATGTGTGTACGACAATTAGAAAAAAAAGTTATGATTTTTTAAGTGAATTATTTCTGTGTTAAATGATGCGAAGAAGAAAAAACCATAGCGCCAGTTTGGCCATGCAAAAAAAGCCAAATTTTAAATAAGAAGCCAAATTTTTTTTTTATTAAATTAAAATTATTATCATTACATTTGGTGTACATTTTCAAAATAATCATTATATTTGGTGTACAATAAAAAAAATAATACTTTTTATTAGATTTGCGTCAAAAATAAGTCATTTAAATTGATTTATATCAAAGTAACGGTAATTTTCAGGAATTTACGTCAAAAATAACAGTAATTCTCTGCAATTTATGTAAGAATAATTATAAATTTCTATGATTCACATAAAAATAATACTGAATTTCTGCTAAAGAAGTCACATCATTATTATTGTTATTTTATGTGTATAAGAAGTATAATTTTATTATTAATTTTTTTTATTCATTAAAAAAATATATGTGTTTACAGTATATAAATAAAAAAAAAAACTTTCAATTCAATAATTGGGAATATTTATTAATATTAGGCAACTGGAAATACTACATTTTAAATTAAATATAACTAACTATAATAACTAAAAAAAAAACGTTGAGTGAGTCTGAGTTAGAGGCACTTGATGATGGTTGAAGAGATCAAGCATGGGGGAAAACCGGAAATTTTGTATAATATGGTGTGGTCGTTCAAATGCCGATAATTTCAATAGGGTGGGACAGATCCATTTAAAATTTCCCAGAAATATGTAGAAGTGGTTATAGAATCAGGTTATCTTTGTTATTTAAACCTACGTCAGCAGGATTTTATTCTGCAATGACTTAAAGTTCAACAGTGGACATAGTCTTTGATCCCTGCTGGATCGCCGCCATGCTAACCAATGGGGAAAATTTTCGATAATGGTGAGATCATTCAAATGCCGATAATTTCAATAGGGGCAGACAGATCCATTTAAAATTGCCCACAAATATGTAGAAGTGGTTATAGAATCAGGTTATCTTTGTTATTTAAAGCTTCATTAGCAGGATTTTCTTCTGCAATGACTTAAAGTTCAATAGTGGATAGTCTTTGATCCCAGCTGGATCGCCGCCATGCTATCAATGGGGAAAATTTTCGATAATGGTGAGATCATTCAAATGCCGATAATTTCAATAGGGCAGACAGATCCATTTAAAATTGCCCACAAATATGTAGAAGTGGTTATAGAATCAGGTTATCTTTATTATTTAAAGCTTCATTAGCAGGATTTTCTTCTGCAATAAATTAAAGTTCAACAATGGAAATAGTCGCCGATCGGCAATGTTTTTTATATGGAGCGAGCAGGGGCATCAATTTTCGCGATTGCCGCAACATCCTAACAAGGATCACTTTGAAATTTCACACACTTATGTAAAAATGGACGCTAAATCTAAATATCCATATTATTTTACTGCATCATGCTTTTTTCGGGTGAAAATATGATGAGACCGTCGTATGTAGCTGGAACATGCGTTGTAAGACAAAATACAATCGTTTTAGATCACTTCCGACTTTTTAAATAGGCGGACGGAACTCTCATTGTTAGGAAACAACTTAAGTTGTTGCAGGAGCTACTGAGTTAAGTGCTCTGTGCACACCGTGAGCTGTGTGTCTCATCCATTTTGATCATGTTTCGATACTCCAATTGTGTACGATGAATGATGATATCGTATGACAGGGAACAGTTGGCTGTGTTCACTTTCTGTGCGGTTTCGCCTTATGTCTTTTGGCGTGTGCTGGGACTGCTATGATGGGGACTACAGTTACCTTTCTTTGTTTGGAAGATGAGTTATAATTCGGATGATTCCACTGGCATGGGCGGTTGAGCAATTATGGATTTTAATTCGCTTGCAGTGATACCGAGGCCTTCCATAACCAATAACCAATAACTTAAGTTTCGTATAAATAGCTTCCGGAAACATCATCGGAAAACGATTTACATATACGATGTAAAAATTCGGAGATTTTTCACACGGTCCCTGGCCACATATATTTACTTAAGTGACGTCATAACCGGTGACGGCGTCTATGGAGTTATCGTGTGAATATTAACAAAAATAAAATCAAACAGCAAATAAACAGTTATGTTATCTTTTTTTTTGCATCTACAAAATTTCTTGCGCACACACAGTCAAACACCCACCCACACATATTATAAATATATATATAAATAAATATATATAGGTATATTATACACACACATACATATATTATATTATCGTTCGTCCCCGATTTTGTGGGACAGTCTCAGAAATAAGCAAAAAAAAAAATCCTCTGAAATGTAAAAAAAATATTACAAATGTCCCCGAAAATAAAGGGTAAAAAAAGGTCACCCTAACTCATAAACTGTGGTCACTCAAAACATGAGCAGCACGATATTTGATAACTAGGTCATCACAACACGCGGAGAGAGAGTAATTTCATTTAATTTGTGTTCAACCATTAGAACCGGCAAGTGTAATATTTTTTATCATTTAATGAAACCTTTTAAAAATAATTTAAACATAATCAATCTATTGTTACTTTCTTTTTCTGAAGCATTTTTTTGGTTTTAGAATAAATCTAATTTGTTAACCCATTTGTTCTATAAGTTGTTTTAAGTTTATGATATATTGTATTTAAAAGCTTTGTGGTCTAATATATGAAGCAGATAGACATGTATTGTCTTGGTTTTGTTTACTTCTGTGTGCTTTTCGATTAATGTTCTCATGCAGAGAACATGGCTTATTTTGTCCCACTTTTTCCCGAATCTAAATTGCTGCACTTCTAATTTCATATTAATTTTATTCTGAATCCTTCTTTGTATAACTTTTAGTAATATTTTTGTAATGTAACAATAAACATGGCTCATTAGGTTTATTGTTCTAAAATCACTGCATTCGAACTGCACACATCTTTTTAGGTAATGCGATACAAATTATTTTCTTTATTTCATTTGGAATGTTTGGTATAATGTTTTTTCCCGCGTTTGTGGGCCAGTTTTTTTTTTGTTAAAATATGCTCAAGTCTTTTAATATTCTATTTTGTCCTTCATTACAGAAAGTGTCTAAAGGATTTTTTTTCTGCACCATATCATTTTTAAGAAGCAGTTTTCATTTTTTTTTTTTTTTTTTTGTTGAGATTGTCAATGACTGACAATTTGTTCCTATTAAGAAGATACACACCCTCTCTAATTTTAATTTTACTGCCATGTTTCTTCATGGTGTTGATTTTTGTGTTGCTGTTTAAGTGTTTATAATTATTTTAATATTTTTCTGTCTCCATTGTTCATCATCATCAAGTACAAGTACAATTTTATTTTTAGATCTGGCAATCAACTGTCAAGCAAGAAAGAAGCCATAGAATACAGTGAATGTAAGTTGTAATAAATAAGCACTCTACAGTCTGCTCAGACCACTTTGTTGAAACTTCACAGATTTATAATGACATGAGCACAACAGTTAATAACCATATGATGCTGGCTTCCTTGGGGAAAAAAAACGTCCTAGCTTGTTGTCACAAATTCTATTGGCATCGTGCCAGATGAGACTATTAATTTTTTTGGGTGACCAGAAAGACAATTAATTACTTGGGTAACCAGAAGAAGCTAAGAAGATCAACGAGGAAGTTCTCAAAGAGGACAACACAAAAAGGGAGCTCTTAAAAAACATCAGAAAGAAGCAATCAACATTTTTCGGGCACATCATGAGAAGAGGAAAGTTGGAATACTTGGTTACAGCTGGCAAAATAAAAGGAAAGAGAGATCGCGGACGACAAAGAGAGAAAATACTAGATAGCTTGGTGTCATGACATGGAAAACAGCCAACAACAGAACTGATATGATGCACTGTAGATAGAAGATTGTGGAGGGACATGATCGCCTACGCCAACCGGTATGGCACATGGTGATGATGATGAAGCAGAAGAGGCAATTATTGGGGTGAATATAAGAGACAATTAATTATTTGGGTGACCAGAAGAGACAATTATTGGGGTAGCGATAAGGGATAACTCATTATTGTGGTGACCAGAAGAGAGAATTCATTGAAGGGGTGACCAGAATAGGTTGAATAATAGGGGTGACCAGAAGAGACTGAACTATTCAGGTGACCTGAAGTTACAAGATCAGATGGGGCAGTTAATTATTAGGGTGTCTAGAAGGTACAGTTAATTAATGGGGTGACCAAAAGGGACAATTAATTAATGGGGTGAGCAGAAGGTACATTTAATTAATGGATTGACCAGAATGTGTAGTTAATTAATGGGATGACCAGAAGGGGGCAGTTAATTAATGAGGTGACCAGAAGTTACAGTTAATTGAGGTGATAAGAAGGTGCGATTAATTAATGGGGTAACCGGAAAGGGTTGACCTCTCAGTTAGTTTGATGGTAGAAATGTTGTAAACCTTTGTGACCAGACATAATCACCAATATTTTTTGTGATAGTGCAACTTTTATTTATGAATTAAACCTCTATCTATTCACAGTTGTCAGCAAACCTGAGGCAAAATCGGAGACCATTGTTATGAAGGTGATGCAGCTGTTCCAAGAAATAAGGGTAAATATTCCATTACGTTTTAGTAATGCCGTAACCGGACCATAGGTCGTAGACCAAGATACACCTTCTCCTATATGAATTTTTGTTCTAGCAGTTTTCTTTTAAAGATATTTTATCAAATCTCGCCATCTGTCTCTGTTCTGTGCAAGCAGTTCTATCTCATTGAGGGAGCTGATTCCTGCTGCTCTTGCCTCTCTCATCAATGTTCTTCTCAGTGTCTCCCTGGGTCTTCCTCTTTTTCTTTTACCTGTTGTTTCCCATATGAGGGCTTGCTTTGCTATTCGATTATTATCTCTTCTCATCACATGTCCAACGTATGACCATCGTCTTTTCTTTATTACTGAAGATATTAGTGGTTGATTGGCGATTTCTCTAATTTCCTCGTTTGTTTTGAATTTGTTCCATGCTATACCAAGTATTTTCCTTAGACATTTATTTTCAAATGCGTTCAACTTTGTTTCTATATCTCTTGTTGTTTTCCAGCTTTCACACGCATACGTAAGATTTGTGTATTTATTCATCATTATTAGGTGCCTGGCCTGCTGGCGCAGGTGTTCATGTCTCAACTTGGGTACATTTTAAATTGACAGACCTTATTGCAGCAGTAGATCTTCAAAGATACGAGGCGTGTTCAACTGAAAACGGGACTTGTTACACCACACGTGCTAGAGTGTACTGATATTAATGACATTTTGTACTAGTAATGAGTATCCAATAATTAACATACGGTCACGTGTTCATCTTCCCATCATGCATATGTGCTGCAGAAGACTGTTAACAATATAGCGGGTGTGATTCCGAACCCGTCCAAAGTGAATCAGCGTGCTGTGATCCAGTTTCTTTCATTTGAAGGATGTCATGCAGTAGTCATTTATAGAATGAAGGCAGCATATGGTGACAAATGTTTGTCAACAATATGCGCCTGACCTGGCCGTGCAAGATCTGCCGTTAACTCACGTCCGTCTCACCCATTCCATCACTCTGGTCCTCGACAAACATTTGTCACCATATGCTGCCTTCATTCTCCAATGAATGTCTACTGCATGACATCCTTCAAATGAAAGAAACTGGATCACAGCACGCTTCATTCTCCGATGAATGTCTACTGCATGACATCCTTCAAATGAAAGAAACAGGATCACAGCACGCTGATTCACTTTGGACGGGTTCGGAATCACACCCGCTATATTGTTAACAGTCTTCTGCAGCACATATGCATGCTGAGAAGATGAACACGTGACCGTATGTTAATTATTGGATACTCATTACTAGTGCAAAATGTCATCAATATCAGTACACTCTAGCACGTGTGGTGTAACAAGTCCCGTTTTCAGTTGAACACGCCTCGTAGATACAATATGTTAATTTGTTTTGATCCTAGATTTACCTACCTATTAATTATTGTTGTTTCTTTTATCAGCACTTGAGGGTGTCCAAGCTGCGAGAGGATACAGATGAAAGCAAAAATACAGACACATCAAGCAATGCTGTTGAGTAAGTTTCTTTTATTTATTATAGATTTGTTTAGTTTATTTGGCGTTTCTGTAATCAGTACCCAACTTCTCTCTCTCTCTTTCTCTCTCTCTCTCTCTCTCTCTTTTTCTCTCTCTCTCTCTCTCTCTCTCTCTCTCTCTCTCTCTCTCTCTCTCTCTCTCTCTCTCTCTCTCTCTCTCTCTCGATTTACCTATGACCTTTTGACCGTTGCCTAATAATTTTATATCTTTCATGGTTTCATGATGATCTATCATTATAACCACCGATACAGCTGTCACTAGCACCACTACATATGTCACTACCACCAATACAGCTGTCACCACCACCGATACAGATGTCACCACCACCGATACAGATGTCACCACCACCGATACAGATGTCACCACCACCGATACAGATGTCACTACCACCGATAAAGCTGTCAATACCACAGATACAGATGTCACTACCACCAATACATATGTCAATTCCACCGATACAGCTGTCACTACCACCAGTACAGCTGACACTACCACAGATACAGCTGTCACTACCACCGATACAGCTGTCACTACCACCGATACAGCTGTCACTACCACCGATACAGCTGTCACTTCCACCGATACAGCTGTCACTACCACCAGTACAGCTGTCACTACCACCAGTACAGCTGTCACTACCACCGATACAGATGTCACTACCACCGATACATATGTCACTTCCACCGATACAGCTGTTACTACCACCAGTACAGCTGTCACTACCACCGATACAGCTGTCACTTCCACCGATACAGCTGTCACTACCACCGATACAGCTGTCACTACCACCGATACAGCTGTCACTTCCACCGATACAGCTGTCACTACCACCGATACATCTGTCACTACCACCAATACAGCTGTCACTACCACCGATACATATGTCACTACCACCAGTACAGCTGACACTACCACCAGTACAGCTGACACTACCACCAATACAGCTGTCACTACCACCGATACAGCTGTCACTTCCACCGATACAGCTGTCACTTCCACCGATACAGCTGTCACTACCCCAGTACAGCTGTCACTACCACAGATACAGCTGACACTACCATCGATACAGCTGACACTACCACAGATACAGCTGTCACTACCACCAGTACAGCTGACACTACCACAGATACAGCTGACACTACCACAGATACAGCTGTCACTACCACCGATACAGCTGACACTACCACCGATACATATGTTACTACCACAGATACAGCTGACACTACCACAGATACAGCTGACACTACCACTGATACAGCTGACACTACCACTGATACAGCTGACACTACCACAGATACAGCTGACACTACCACCGATACATATGTCACTACCACAGATACAGCTTACACTACCACAGATACAGCTGACACTACCACTGATACAGCTGACACTACCACTGATACAACTGTCATGTATGTCTTCTGAAAAGACTCTCAGATAACAGCAAAAATCAGAAGGTCCCATGTACACTGTGTGCATGCTAATAAATCTTGACAGCGGGAAATAGAAAGAGTAGGCCATAAATGGCCACTGCCCAGGCACAAATTAATAGAAAAAAAAATCTATCCAAAATTTTAAAACTTTTGATTATTAAAAAATGAGTTGGAGAATATCTGCCTGTATTCTGTGTTCGCTATAAAGCTGCTGCTGCTACACAATCCTGACCAATTATAGGTGTGGACATTATTCACTTGCAATGACAAAACTGCTTTGTTTGCATCATAAACCTCTGGAAGCGAATCATTTAACTATGCCATGCTACCCTAGAATTGCCTTTAATGGGATTACTGTGACCACAAACCACTCTCCATGTGTGTGCCAAATATTTACACCCCAGAAAGAAATACTGAATATAACAACATCATATGCCGTCTGTGATATTAATGACCACAGACCAGGAGCCTCCAGTATGATTGATACAACTGTTGCACCAAGCATTTCATCAGCAGAGCCATATCTATGGAATGTTAATCTATCTGACATTGTTCTTGAATGATGTTCAAGTTAATGAGACATCAGAATCGTGTGGCGGCAGCTACAAGAAGGGAGCGTAGCACATCAAGTTCTGCTGCTATAAAGGAGACTTGCCTTGCTATCCCAGAATTGCCTTAAATGGGATCAATGTAGATGAAAACTTCTCCTCTTGTGTAAACTACAAATTCACATCTAAGAGTGAATCAGTGAAGGTCACAAAATCATATTCTCTCTGTGGTTTTATTAACTACAGGTCATGTGGCTTCTGTTGGATTGGAAATGATAACTTACCACCACTGTGTGTCTATATGTTTGGAATTGGAGTCATCAATGACGGCCTAACGTCATCGGGTGCTATGACGATCATCATTTTCGGGAGGACGTGAACTCCCATGGTATATGGTGGATAGGCGGCGGGAACCATTGAGGGCTATGTCTGAAAAGTGTTCCTTCTTGCAGTTTCCTCATATTCCAAGTCCGGCTTGTTGCAGGAGCTACTGAGTTAAGTGCTCTGTGCACACCGTGAGCTGTGTGTCTCATCCGTTTTGATCCTGCTTCGATGTCTCGCTTCATTGCGATGAATGATGATATTGTATGACAGGGAACAGTTGGCTGTGTTCACTTTCTGCGCGGTTTCGCCTTATGTCTTTTGGCGTGTGCTGAGACTGCTATGATGAGGACTACAGTTACCTTTCTTTGTTTGGGAGATGAGTTGGTAATTCGGATGATTCCACTGGCACGGGCGGTTGAGCAATTATGGATTTTAATTCGTTTGCTGTGATACCGAGGCCTTCCATAACCAATAACAATATATCTGCCTGTATGGTAAGGGACACCTAGACACATAGCTGCCGATGTGAAAAACAGGAAAAAGTGATGTCCATGCAAAATTCAGTCCCTCAGGATTTCACTATAGGTATACAGCTGGCAAACTCAAGCAGCAAATGACAAAAGATTCAGTCCAACCAACAGTGGCGCTATTGTCATTCAGTGTATTGACCAGGTACACAGGATCTGTTACACTTACACATTCTTAACAGTCACCAGGGACTGAAAACCAAGACTGGCCAGGCCTTCCTACACCCGTGCAAGACCACAGTCTGCTCTAGCAATTTTAAGTGCTGAAGTCGGAGGCAACCAGCCAAAAGGCGCACTACAAAAATCAGGATGCCACGCACTCACGCCAATGGGAAGCATGCCTATAACTGCAAATCGATATGGCACTCGCCCTGTGATGGACACTCAGGCAGGTGCAGCGCTGGGCCCTCAGCCTCGAAAGGGCCCAACCTATATTACTGGATGTCCTTCTCAATCGCTCTGTGGAGTCAGGGGGCGAGAGAATAGAGTTACTGGCCAACCCAAAATAAGACCACTCAAAATAATGCACTGGAATGCTGAAGGCATCAACAGCAAAAGAGATGGGTACAGTAAAAAGATAGAATTAGAAAATATCCTGCATGAAGAACAAGTAAGCATATGCTGTTTGCAGGAAACCCATCTAAACAACGACATAGCCTTGAAGATTAGAGGATACCAGTGCTACCGATCTGACAGGAAAAACAGACAAAAGGGCGGAATACTGACTCTTGTAAGGAACAACATTAATGCATGTCAGATTGAAGTGTATATGGATGGGGCGGAATATCAAATACTGCACCTCAGGACAGGAAATACAGACTTCCATCTACTAAACTACTACTGTCCGAGTGACCGCCCACTAGCACTAGACACAATTACATTAAAAGAAAGAATAATTGTATGTGGAGACTTTAACAGCCATTCACAGAGCTGGGGCTATGAAGATATGGACAAGAGAGGTGAAGAGCTTGAAAATTGGCAGGATGACAATGGGCTTATACTATTAAACCAGGCAACAGATCCACCAACATTCTGTTCCAGATCATGGCATACCACATCTACACCAGACCTTGCTTTCCATTCACCAGACCTGGATTGGAATATCACACGTATTGTTGGGAAACAACTTGGAGGCAGCGACCACCGACCTGTCTTTTTAGTGGTGCAAAATGAGGCCGTCAGGGAGAGCAGCACTCTCTCCAGATGGAATTACAAAAAGGCAGACTGGAAAATGTATCAACATTACACCAGTGTACTGACTAAAGATCTAAATACAGACAGAGACATCAACAAAATAGTTGATGAATTCAGTAGACTAATAATACAAGCTGCCAGTGAAACAATACCTAGAGGGGCACGGAAACACTACAAACCATACTGGAGTAGTGAACTAGAGCAACTGCACAATGACATGGAAACATCTCGAAAACAAGCAGAAAATAACCCCTGCCAGGAACACCACAATAACTATCAGCATGCTAAAGCCAAATTTCAATGGGCTAAACTACAAGCCAGACGGAGAAGTTGGAAAGAGAAAACAGAGTACTTGAATCTAGAACGAGACACAAGAAAAGTGTGGAAGCTTGTAAAACAGCTGAATGATGAGGGTACAGAAAGGAACACAAAAATTACACTGAAGAAGGATGGAAACATTCTAACAGGTAAACGTGCAGCAAATCACTTTGCAGACTCCTTTGCAAATGACAACAATATTGAAATTAGCCTAGAGAAACGTCAAGAGACCCGTCTAAAACAACAAAATGCAAGACAAGAAGAGACTGCACATGAAGTCATGGAAATACCCATTACACAAAGAGAGCTAGAGCTGGCAATATCCAAATTAAAAATGAAAAAGTCACCAGGTAGTGATGGAGTGTCTAATGAAATGATTAAGAACTTGGGAACTGCAGCTAAAGCAAAACTACTGCAGATCTACAACATTTGCTGGATCACAGGTAAAGTGCCACAGGCATGGAGAGAAGCAATTATGATACCATTACTAAAGCCAGGAAAAGATGGTTCAATGACATCCAGCTATAGACCAATCAGCCTTACAAGCTGTTTGTGTAAAACAATGGAACGTATAATCAATCTCAGACTGCAGTGGTACCTGGAAAGTGAAAATCTCCTTGTCCCACAACAAGCAGGCTTTAGACAGTGTTACTCTACCGAAGATCAGGCAACCTATCTTTCCCAGGAAATTGAGGATGCGTTTCAAGAAAAGAAACTGGTACTAGCAGCATGGATAGACCTAAAGAAAGCATTTGATAAGGTATGGAAGGAAGGGCTTTTGAAGAAACTGAGAAATTATGGAGTAAATGGCAGGATGTACAAATGGGTCAAAGCATACCTGCATAACAGGAGAGCCAGAGTGCAACTGGATGGTCTTAAGAGTAAGAAGGTCTTACTGCGCCAGGGCGTTCCACAGGGAGGGGTACTATCTCCAACACTTTTTCTGATCTACATCAATGACCTAGTTACTGAACTACCACATGGTATCAAAGTGGCAATGTATGCAGATGACTTGGTAATGTGGTGCACAGAGGAGTATGCAACAGTGGCCTCCAAATTGTTACAAAGAGCTATGAATGCACTGAATTCATGGACAAATAGATGGTGTATCAGCATCAATACAGACAAATGCAGTACTACACTTTTCACTCTTTCCCCAAAACAAAAAGCAGGAGCCATCTATATAAACAATGAGCCTGTGAAAGAAGACATACAGGCTACGTATCTCGGAGTTACATTTGATAACAAACTATCTTGGAAACAGCAGATAAATAAGGCAACCCAAAAAGCAAGGAGAAAATTGGCTATTCTAAGAAAGCTGTGTGGAACTACGTGGGGTGCGAGTGGGAAAATACTCAGTAAAGTCTACCAACAGAGTATACGCCCACATTTAGAATATGGATCATCTGCATGGTGTTCAGCATCAAACACCACACTTCAAGAACTGGATAAAGTACAAAACCAGGCACTTAGGGTCATCACAGGAGCAATGAAATCAACACCAATATTAGAGATGGAGAAATTGTGGAGGATACCAGCACTGAGAGAACGGAGGGACACAAAGGTGCTGATACAGGCAGAAAAATTTGCTGGCATGCCGAGACATCCAATGAAGGACCGATTCCAAAATCTTGCATTGGGACGACTTAAGAGAAGCAGTTTTATCCACCAAGCCAAGCGTATTAGTAGACAAACACCAGACATGCCAAGAGCTGTTAACCCCCTACTGCCCATACCAGAACAGACTCCCTGGACAGAGGAATCAGGATTATCAGTTCAAATACGGACAGAAGTGAAAGGAATAGTTGATAAAGAGGAACAGAATAGTCTACAGCGAAAAACAATAACTCTCAGTTTCCTGGATGAAGAATACCCACAAGACCTATGGATTCGTGTGTATACAGATGGATCAGCACAGAATGCAGTAAAAAATGGGGGAGCAGGTGCATATATAGAATACCCAAATAACACTAGGGATATGAATAAAATAGCAACAGGGAAATATTGTCACAATTATGATGCAGAAATACAAGCAATAAAGTTAGCAATAGAAAAACTGCTGAACATTAATCTTAGCCCGCAGCCTGTAGTGTTTTTGACAGATGCAAGATCAGTACTCCAGGCACTACAATCCAGAAAATTACCACATTTGCAGACCTTATTGACTGAACTCTGCAAGCACCACAGGGTTGCCCTGCAGTGGATCCCATCTCACTGTGGAATACCTGGAAATGAGAAAGCAGATCAGTTGGCAAAGGAAGGTTCAACAGGCACACAACTAGATACACCTGTTACATACCATCATAAGAAACAGATAATCAAATCAATCAGAGGACCACAAGCCCCAAATCAGGATGCCTTTTATAATATGAATAGATATGAACAAGTTATCGTTATACGTCTCAGAACAGGACACAATCGACTCCATAGTCACATGTATACAAAATTCAAGATCGGCACCTCAACTACTTGTACATGTGGACAGGCGCCCCAGACTGCTGAACACATACTTCAAGACTGCACTGAATATAGTAGACTGAGGAAAATCCATTGGCCCATAGATACAACACTACAGACAAAACTATATGGGCCACTGCAAGAATTACAAAAGACAGTAACATTTATACAGGAAACGACATTGCAGATATAGACAATGCTTCAGGCGAACGAAAGATAGATAGATAGACACATTCTACAATCCAGAACAGGTGGCTTGTCTCTATGGCAAAAGGTGTAGTGAAATCACTAGATAATAAACCCACTTGAATGATCATCAAGTACCATATCTGCTGCCATAGGTGATCATGTCTCTCCACAACTTCTGATCTTGATAGTTATTTATCATTTCTGTAGCTGACTTTCTGCCAGCCATTCTCTTAAGCTGTCTGGTATCTTTTCTTTTTCATTCATTAATTGAGTGCCATCTCCGCATTGAAGGTTGGCTACCATGGAGCACCGTTCTGCTGTCTCTTGCTTTGATGGTGCAGGTTGTCATAGGCTGACCTGTCCATCTTTTGGTGTTACTTGTCCATGTTAGTCTTGTGCCTCCATTACCTTGTATTTTCCCTTTCAAGATTACTTTTAGTAGTCTGTTGTGTCTTTTACTATGTACCAAAAATTTCATTTGTCTTGTTCTAATTGTGTTTAGTAGTTCTCTTTTAATTTTTAGTTGTTTTAAAACCTCATCATTTGTTTTCTTTTCTTCCCAACCAATTCTACCTATTCATCTATGAATCCACATTTCAAAAGCTTCAATTTTCTGATCTGTTTCTTGTCTAAAGTCCATGTTTCTGCACCATACAGGAGTATTGAAAAGATATATAACATTTTGTTATTCTTAGTTTACGCCGTGGTGTTATCTGTTTTGATGTTAGTACACTTTTCATTGCATTAAAATTACCTTTTGCCATTCCTATTCTTTTGATTATTTTAGTTTTACATTTTCCATCACTGGTTATAGTATGTCCAAGATAGTTGTAGTTCTGATCTGTCTCCAGGTCTATTCCTTCAACTTTAATATTTATTTGTAGGTTTTTAGAATTTTCTTTGCTTATGATCATAGTTTGTCTTTTTGATATTCATATCTATAATCCATATTTTTTTCTTGTCATGTTTATTTCATTAAGTAATTGTTGTAGGTCTTTAGAATTTTCTGCTGGTAATACAGTATCATCAGTATATCTTAGGTTATTATCTTTCCATTATTTTGTAGGCCTGGTATCTCTGTGATGTTTTTAAAGATTTGCTCAGTGTATAGATTGAACAAGCTTGGTGATAGGATGCGTTCCTTGTCTTACTCCTCTTTTTATGTCCATGGGTGTAGAGTTCTCTTTGTTATATCTTATTATTGCTGTGTACTCCCAGTATAAATTATATATTAGTCGTATATCTGTCATCTAGATGTATATCTTTTAGGCATTCTATAAGTTGTTTGTGGTGTGTTCTATCAAAAGCTTTGGTGTAGTCTATGAACAGGCTTATAGTGGTTTGTTTACTTTTGTGTATTTTTCAATTAATGTCCTCATACTGAATATGGCTTTTTTTGTCCCACTGTTTTTTCCTAAATCCAAATTGCTGCTCATCTAATTCAGTATTAATTTTATTCTGAATCCTTCCTTGTATAATTTTTAGCAATATTTTTGTAACATGGCTCATTAGGCTTATTGTTCTAAAGTCATTGCATTGAGCTGCACCATTCTTTTTAGGCAGTGCAATGAAAGTTGATGTTTTTAGTTTCTTTGGTATGTATCCTGTATGGTATATACCATTGCATATGTCTGTGATCACACCAGTGCCAAAATCTTCTAGTGCCTGTATCATCACTCTGTATATTGTCAGGTCCTGCTGCTTTTCCATTTTTCATTGTTTGTATATGTTTTTTCACTTCACATTTTAAAATGTTATAGCCTGACGTACATTCTATAATTCTTTTTTTTTTGTCCCTTTCATCATGAAATAATTGTTATATATTCCTAATGTAATAGGGTGAGAGAAAGAAAGGAAGAAGGTGGATGAGGGGAGAGAATGAGGGAAAAGTAGGTGAATGAAGGGAAGGGGTGAAGAAATAGGGGGAGAAGTTAAGGAACAAATCAGTTAGAGTTAAAGATGAATGGCAGTAAAGCATGAAAAGCGAGAAAAGAGGAAACACGAGATCAACTCAGGGGAATGATGACACTCATGGATTGTGAGAGAGTCACGTGGGAGAAGAGACACGAGGAAAATTAGGTTGTAAAGTATGATCAGTTTCAAGCTAGCGGTGGACCGATCAAGAGGTCCTGCCAAAAGGCGTTAGCTGCCCATGGCTAACAACCTTTTAAAAGTGTTTTATATAGTTGTTTGTAGTGAGACAGTTAGTTTGTTGCCAGCTAGCGGGTAGGAATGTTGTCCAGTTCCAGTAGAAGTCCAGTGCTTATTAGAGTAGCCAATGTGTGTTATGTTTAGGGATCCAGGGGCCTGAGAGGCTGCCCATTAGTTATTAGCCATGACAGTGATAGTTAGGGCGCTGAGTCCCAGTGATTGTAATTGGGCACTAATGTTCTTGTAGTGCCATTTGATTCTGTGTGGAACAAGGCAGTGTCGGACAATTTATTTCATAAAATTGGTGAGTAAACGGCTCACACACTTAGAGCAACATGTGTGTGCACTGGTCAAGTGTTTGTTCAAGTACATAGAGTGAGAGAGAATTCAATGTTATTCATATGCTGTCAGACACAGAGCTGCTGAACGTAGTAATATGTGTTTGCACTGGTCAAGTTGTTGTCAAATCCATTGAGCACAAGAGTATTCAATGTTATTTCATATGCTGGCAGACACAGAGCTGCTGAACGTAGCATATGTGTGCACTGATCAAGTTGTTTGTCAAATCTAGTGGGCACAAGAGAATTCAATGATATTTCATATGCTGGCAGACACAGAGCTGCTAAGACTTCATAAAGTGTGGGTGTCGAGTAAATGTATTCCAGGTGTGAAATTGGGAAAGAGAGAAGTCATGTTGTATGCAAGCAGACCACAGCTGCTGGCGTGAGGCAGGTGTAACTTTGTGATGTTTAATGTTATTATTGAAATGAGTTTCATTGTTCATTGATATTGTTTGATTTGTCGAGGTGCGGCAAATCGGGTGGATCACAAGGGTGATCGATCGAAGGAAATTTACATTAATAAAGTTCACTTATTTGATAGTATAAACAAAAGAATAGGTATGGCAAAAAGTAATTTTAATGCCATGAAAAATATACTAACAACAAAACAAATATCAGCAGGGCTGAAACTAAGAATGGCAAAATGTTACATCATTTCAATATTCCTGTATGGTGCAGAAACATGGACATTAGACAAGAAAACAGAACAGAAAATTGAACCCTTTGATATGTGGATTTATAGAAGAATAGATAGAATTCTAATATAATAGAATAGAAGAATAGATAGAATTTTCCCGTGTGTTACCGGGGCCTCATTATGAGGGAAGTAAAGAATAGTGACACTGTGACCTTCCAGGCATGTCGTAAGAGGCGACTAAGGAGGTTGATCGATGGCTTGACAAGCTGTCATTGTAAAAAGTATTGTTATGGAAACAGACCATAGATTTTAGAAGCAGTGATCTCTGCAATATGTGCCATTTTGGCACGCAAGGTTTCTGTTTTTGAGATTGTGGTTCTGCCCTATGTGCTGTCTTTGGCTCAAAAGGACAATAGATAGAATTGGATGGAAACAAAAGACAACAAACAAGGAAGTTTTAAAACAACTGAAAATAAAAAAACTGCTGAACACAATTAAGACAAGACAATTAAATTTTTGGGGCATGTTAAAAGACACAACAGTCTACTAAAAGTAATATTGGAAGGAAAAATACAAGGTAAAAGAGGCAGAGGCAGACCAAGACTAACATGGACGAGTAAGATCAAAAGATGGACAAGTCAATCTATGTCAGCCTGCACCATCAAAGCAAGAAACAGAGTAGAATGGCAATCCATGGTAGCCAACCTTCGTTGCAGAGAGGGTACATGATGATGATGATATTTGATAGACTCGTGATTTGTTATGTGTTGACATTTAAGTAATTGCTACAGGTTTGCGACCAACCTGGTTCGTTCGTCGCAAACCTGTAGCAATTACTTAACTGTCAACACATAACAAATCATTCTCTCCCCTCATCCATCTTTCTTTCTCTCTCCCTATTACACTAACACATTTCTATTATATCTTTATTGTCTGTTAGCATTCTTCCTTCTTTGTCTGCAATACATCCGCTTCCTGTAGCTTTTTTGTTTTTATTAATTCTATTTATTTCTGCGTGTATCCCTCTTTTTGTTTCATTTACTTTCCATAGTTTTGTTTCCTAGACATCTTCCACTGAGCCAGTTTTCTTATACCTTTTTTTGATCATTTGAGTATTTCATTATCTATTTTCTTGTATTTGGCTCTTTGCTTGTCTTCTTTCTTCCATTTTTTCTATGATGGTGTCAGTTATCCATTTTTGTTTTTTTTTTTTTTTTATTTTGAGTAAGATGTTGCAGGTTTCTTGTATTCTTCTTTTTATGCATTGCCATTTGGCTGTAACTTTTTCTTCAGAATTTTCTCTTCTGTATTGTTTAGTAAATTTGAAACAGAAACCTTAAAATCAAATTTTAAACTATATTTTATGACTAGCATTTCAAGCAAAGAGCATGTCGACAGTTGAACAGTATTGACCTTTACAGTATGAAATAGATGTCCACAAATCTTTAGACACATCAGGATCTATCGTTTATGTTTTTGGTTGTAGCTCAAATCACAATAACTATGTGCCAGTGAAAGATTTCAGCTTAAATCACTTGCCAGAAGTCCTGCAAAACATTGTGTTCAAACTTATCCTCAACATTAAACTGGCTGTAATGGTCTCAATTATAAATTCCAAAACTACAATTAATAAGAGTATGCACGCATCTGCTAGTGGCTAAGTTTGTTACTTTTCTGAAACACATGACTTGGATCCTTGTAACCATGACAACTATGGTGCATGTCAACAATGTCATATTCCTAACTGTCCAATCTTGGATACTTTTGGTGAAGGTCATTTTGTGGTGACAAGCCTTAAATCAAACCTTTCAGGGGACAAACTTAAAAGGGCTCATCTTGCATTTTGCATGTCTACGAACCGGCACGTTGTTCGATATATACATGCAGCAAAAAAGGCACCTGCACATCTATTTTATAGAGAAGACAAAGCAGACACACTAACTGCAAAAGTTGCCAGTTTGTGTGAGAGTTGGGAAGAAAAGGATAAAGTTCACTTGGTTTGTGTGATGGATATGAATTTTCAAGTTCAGACTCTCCTGCCGACAATGCAGGATGACATCTCTCATTTGTTCTCATCAATACCTCCCGACATTAGAGAGAAGTTTATTCATGGCTATGTTGTTGTTATAGCACATCCTCATGGAACACAAAAAGTTGTCAGCATTGGTAGAACCATTAAATGTGTGCACAAAAAGGCTCAAATGATCAGTGGTTTATGGAAACAAGCTATGAGGTAGAGACATGCAAAGGCTGCTCTGGAGCCCCAGTGATAGGTCCAGGCTGGAGTGATGGCGGACCTTGCTACAGAGTTCACTGTGGAGGAGTGGGGAGTGGATTCTATAGTAAACGCAAGAAAAATCTGGGTATATTAAATCTCACTGGATTGTAAATTCAGATACAAGAGGTGGTAGCCTTTCTTGTGTTAATGAACCAGTTAGCAACAGGGCTGGAAGCTGTCTACAACTAATAGCTGATGGCTTGTGCCAGGATCGGTGAACCAGAACCATTTAGACCCTACTCCACCTCTTCATGGTACCTCTAGAAAAAGTTGAACGAGTCCAATCTGGCCAAGAGAGTAAGGGTCAATGAGGAACCACAACCCAGTCATCAAAATGTCTTGCTGTAGTTGAATGTGCCAAAAAGCGCAAATAGACCACAACATAATGCATCTATACCAACTTAACATCTTTTTAACGACAGATGACAAAGAGGATTATAAATTCCTTTAGTAGTCATTGGATGAATGCCAGAATAGAATAGGGAGACAGTCCTGTACAATTGTTTAATGTTGATAGGTACATCCTGATCATGGGATGCAAAACAAAGTGTAACAAAATCCATTAATAACCAAACAGATTAATAAGAAAAAACTCTAGTTTGGTTTTGTACCTTTCTTTTTTAAATACTTTCATATTACATATAGGCCTTTAACAGGAAGGTGTGCCTCACAGCACCAGAGCTGGAAGTTGTCAGCGACCCACAACTCATGGCTTGCACCAGGATCGGTGAACCATCCAGACCCTGCTCTACCTCTCCGTGTTGCCTCTAGTCACAGGCTAACCTGTCTAGTCTGGCCAAGTGAGTAGGGATCGCATAGGGAAGACAAACTGGTACTCAAAAATAACATGCTGAAGTCGGATGTGTTGGGCCGAAAGGCACAAATATCACAGATATACTGCAAACCATACTGAATTCTCACGCAGACACGCCCACTTAACATCCTTTTAAAGGCGGATGATGGAGAGGTACACTCCTTTAGTCATAGGGCGAATGCAAGCAAGCAAGCAGTCCCTTCTTCTAGCAGCTTCTGATAAGTGTTCTTTACATATCAGAAGCTGCTGTATGTTCTTTACACTTTTCTTTTTGCTCCCCTTTATCTCTTCATTCCTCAGTTTTCCAAGTTGTCACAATATATTCTAGCTGTTCCCTTTACATAATATGGCAAGAATGATGATTGCTTCTTCCTAATATTGGAAATTAGCTGTCTTTTTGCTTTGACCTCTTTCAGAACATCTTCATTACTCATCTTAGCTGTCCATGGTATTCTCAACATTCTTCTTTAAAACCACAATCCTACAGCCTCCACTTTTTTTGTCTGTTGTCCTATTGTCCATGATTGACTCTATTGACAAAAATGGATTGTACAGTATCTTCCTCATTTTTTGGAAAGCTGCTTTTGCCTGAGCCATTCTGCATCTCACCTTTGTTGTACATCTACCATCTGAGGTTAACACTGTTTACAAATATTTAAATTCATTTACCTGTTTTAATATTGTTCCACTTGTCTTTATTGTGCATTGCGTTGATGTCGTTTTCTTTGTTACTATCATTACTTCTATCTTTTTTGCTTGTCCTTTCTCTTTTTGCTTTCCTTCACTATAATGTCCAACATTTCTTGTAACTCATTTTCACTCTTAGCGATTAAGACTGTATCATCAGCTTACCTTAGAATACTTATATTATGACCTCCAATTGTTATTCCACGCATGCCCCTTATGGATCTTAAAATGATCTCACTATTCACATTAAATCTGGTGACAGCACACAACCTTGTCTAACACCCTGTTTTATTTCTTGAAACATTCCCAAATGATTTCCAATTCTTATGGCTGCTGTTTGTTGCCAGTACATGTTCTTTATTATTCTTAGATCTTTGCTGTCTACATTTATGCTTTCTAAAATTTTGATGATTTCTTGGTGCTTTACTTTCAAAATGTTTTTCAACATCTTCAGGTGTCAAATGCTTTTGTATAATCTATGAAACATAGGTATAGATCTGTTTTCACCTCTATGGCTCTTTCTACTAAAGATCTTATGATATATATGGCATTGATTGTACCTTTACCTCCAATAAAACCACACTGTTCATCACTAGTTTCTGGACTTGAATTCTCACACTCTTCACATGATGATTCTTAGTGACATCTTAGTCATGTGATAAGGCTTATTGTGCGATGATCATCGCATTCAGTCGCATCAGATTTCTTTGGTAGGGCTATGAATATTGATTTGAGCATGTCGTCTGGTATATATCCGCTGTTGTAATCATTCAATATTTTTGTTATATCTATTCCAAAATCAACCATGGCTTCAATCTTATTATATATTATTTGGTTCAGGAGCTTTTCCTGCTTTTATAATATGCAAGGCGTCTTCCACTTCTTTGAGTATTTCTGGTCCTTTCCCATTATCCTTATTTTTTTACTTCTGTTTGTTCATCTTCATAAAGAACTTCAATGCATTCTGTCCATTGTTCCCTTATGCTTTTTTGTTCAATCATCAGTTCTACGTCCTTTGATCTTAAACAACCAGTATTTTATTGCATTTTTCTTCCTGTTAATACTTTAGTTTGTTTGCGTGTGTGTGTGTATATATATATATATATATATATATATATATATATATATATATATATATATATATATATATATATATATATATCAGTAGTAGGAAACTCTTTGTACAGAGCTTCGCGGCAGGAGGCAATCTGATCATCAGAATCGAAGATCAGAAGAAGACCCCCCGTCGAGCAAGTGTTTCGGCCCTTTAGCTTCTTGACACTCTATATATATATATAACTTTGGCATGTCATTTTTGTTGCATGTCGACCTCTTTGCATCTATTTAAGCCATGTTAGTTATTATTCTGTGTTCACCTCATGACTACTCTTTTATTAGTCTTAAAAATGACATTATGTGAGCATATATAATGCTAAATTTAAACTTTTTCAGATTATCTGATTCCATGTCAGCCAGTTTGATCGAAGTGGGTTTTAAACAGACACAGACAGACAGTGATCTGACTAATGGTAATGAGCAATATTTATATTTTTTGTGGTCAAACATTTGATTAAATGGACTCAATGATTTTACTTTCCAACTATGTATGTAGTGTCAGGTCAGGTAATTTTACCTGCTACTGTATGCAGTAAACAGTACCACCTGCGGCTGCCCTGCTGTCTTGCAGGTATACTCAGGAGAGTAAAAGGCTAAGAGAGGGTACCACAAAGTAAAACAACCCCACTGCCAAGGCTTTTACCCAATATCTGACAGAGTACTTTTAGTGAAATTGAATGGAAAGACAATAGACATAAATCTTATACAAGTTTATGCATCAACAGCAGACAGTCTAGAGGAAATAATTGATAAATTTTATGACGAGTTAAATAAGGTACTTCATGAATGCAAACCACATGAAAACAAGTTCTAGGGGATCTCAACACAAAAGTAGGAAAGGAAAGAGTTGAGGAAGTTGTTGGCAATTATGGCTTAGGCAAGAGGAATGAAAGAGGTGACAAACTTATTGACTGGGCAAGAACACACAACATGACATTTTCTGAGAAAGTAAAGTAAACATGGTCATTATACCAACCGCATTACCCAAGAAATCTTGTGCTGAAGGTCTATTAAAGATATGGGGTCAAAGACCAGATTCTCCTTAATTATCGGGGGGGGGGGGGGGGATCTTGGTGGTTTGGGAAAGTAAAGGGCATATATTTGGCAAAAGGGTGTGCCTGTCTTGAGATTCTCTTGTTGTTTCTTCTCTAACACAGTCAACATATGACCACTTCTTCTCTTGATTCTTCTTCTTTCCTTCATCTTCCTTTCAACGTCGAGGGGAGATATAATTTGCGGTCTTTTGCTCTTCTGTTTGTGTCTGCTGCTGTTATGTTTCCTAGTGCTTCTAATATTCCATCGACCCATCTTTTTCATGGTCGACCCTTGGGCCTGGTGTTCTCACAATGTTTGTTGAAGGCTCATTGTGTTGTTTTGTTCTTTCTGCATTGTCATGTGGCGAAACCATTTATCTGTTATTTCCTTTTATATTCTATGGCGGGGGCTATTCCTAGCTTTTTTCTCAATTCATTTCTGATCTTATCTCTCAGACTGTTTTCTGTCATTCATCTAACACATTTCATCTCTGTAGAGGTTATTTTTCTTATTGTTCTTGCATCTAGGTCCAGGTCTGGCATTGGTAGCACGACGCTGGGATGAAGATTGTATTGTAGAGTGCTCGTTTTGCTTCCAGAGTTATTTCCTTGTTGGACAATAGTGGTGATAGCTGCCCAATGATTGTACAAACTTTGTTATCTTAAGTCTAAATCTTGATTCTATCTCTGCTGTTTGAGAATTATCGTTTGTCATTAGACTTCCTAGGTATTTGAATTGCTTGACTTGTTTTAGTTGTCTGCCTTCTATAGTTATGTTGATGTTCTGTTTATTTTTAGCATGTTCCAATCTCTGGCCAACAGAAAGAGAAATGGAGATAGAAGGCATCCCTGCCTTACTCCTGTTCTTATTTCAAATAGTTCAGCAAGCTGCCCTTAGTGCACAACACTACATTTCATACATTGATCTGTTTGTTTGTTTTTTGCATTCGCCAGCTTTCAACTCTGATGAAGTCCCTAGAGACAAGGAACTGAATTTTTCGTGTTAATCCATTTTTCCCTGGCAGCCGTGTGCACAGGCAGCTAACTCCAACTTCGGAGGTACTCATTTTTTTCCGTCGATGAGTAACTGATGTTTCAAGTCGGTGCCTTGCTGCTGAGACCAGGGATGGTTGCCGCAGAGAGAAATAATAAATAAAAATCCCAACCAAACTGAAATTGTATGCATTTAATGTAATAAAATACATGAATACATTGATCTTTTCAGGTTAATAAACTTTATGGGGATTCTGTAATGACTCTGCAACTTCCAAAGCATTCCTCTGTCTAAACTTTCAAATGCCTTTTCATAATCTTGGATTCAATATAAAGTGGGGACTTTAGTTCTATTACATTAACTATTATATGTAGGGTAGCTATTTGAGCAGCACATGATTTATTTTTTCTAAAACCTGCTTGTTCATCTTTCAGATGTTTCTCTATGGCTTCTTTTAGTCTCTCCAGAATGACTCTGCTTAGTATTTTTCCTGGCACTGATAGTAGCATAATTCCCCTTTAGTTTGTGCACTCCTGTAAACTTCCTTTCTTTGGTGGTTTGATTATATAACTTTCTTTCCAGTCTTTAGGTATTTCTTCCCTCTCCCATATTTGATCTTGTAGATTATGTAACATCTTGATATGAGAGGTGCCAGTAGTCTGGTGTAACATACACTCCTACAAGGTAAAGTCTATTATTTTTAAGTTTATTATTTTTATTTACACAACTGGACTTATTTTGTGTATGTCCCTAAAGTACCAGTTTTGTTATCAGAATCACTACCACTCTATTCCTACGACTCCCTGATAGTGCTGGAATAGAAGGCATCCACCAGCTAAACCTAAGCCAGATCGTCCTTGTTTTTTAGCATGACTGTTACTAATTATGACCCATTATGACAACAAAATTATTGTCAGTCTAAATACTATGAATACTCTATTTCTGAATCACTCAATAACAAGGTTTCGAACATAGATCTAGCTTGTTTTGCGCTATATCATTTTGGTCGACTGCAAGAAGTACCATCAGTGGTCGTGGCCATTATGTGACAGAAATTTGAGAAAAAAAAGCAATGAATATAAATTCACAATTTTCTAACGTTCAAACTCTGAAAGCACGAGGTTCAACAGGAAGTGAGAACTTTCCAACATCCAGAAGTATTGGTTGAAATAAAAGCAAAAAAATCAGTGAAAACGAAACAATTAAGCTACACTTATCAGAGCTGTTTGGATAATGGTTAGAAATAAAAACTTTTTATTGAACTGACGTGTCAGATAATAGTCCTGAAAGACTTAAGCTGTCTGGTATCTTTTCTCTTTGCTTCCCTCTATCTCTTTGTCCTTCAATTTTCCCAGTTGTTGCAATATATTCCAGCTGTTCCCTTCTCATAAAACGGCCAAAAAATGATGATCGTATCTTCCTAATATTTTATATTAGCTCTCTTTTCACTTTGGCCTCTTTCAGAATGTTTTCATTACTCTTCTTAGCTGTCCGTGGTATTCTCAACATTCTTCTGTAAAACCACATTTATACAGACTCCAGTGATTTTCTTGTCTGTTATCCTATTGTCCATGATTCACATCCATATGTTAAGACTGGCTTTACATAATATTTAAGAATTCACCTTCTTTTCTTGTTTTTTTTTTCTTGTTAAGCACTACTTTTATGTACTGTTTTTCTTGTTATAAGTATGTATAGTGAAATAATTGTATATAAAAAAACTGAGATAGCTTGTAAGAAGTCCATCTGCTCACAGTAGAAGATGGCTGTCAAATTACAGAGAAAGAGCATTCTGGATAGTCAGGAAAAAAATACATAAATAAAAAAAATTGCTGCTGCAACTATAAATTGAACCTGGATCCTTCTGGCCAGTGGTGAGCACACAAACGACTCAACCACATCGGCTTCCTAAAGCTAATGAGGCCTACAAGCTAAGTCTAATGTGTTTTTTTATTTAATTATTTCAATATATATATATTTAAACTTTCATATATCAACTTTTTATAGGAGTGTACTTAACACTCCACTACTGGCTCCTTGCTACCAGCTTTACCGCAGCACTGCCTTTATTTGCCTGTTCCCTAATATATTGGTAGTGTTGTTAATATCTGCTTTGATGGTTTCTAAAGGAATTTCATCTGGTCCTGTGATGTTACCATTTTTAATAGGTTGATAGCTTTCTTTATTTCATCTTTGCTTGGCTTTCCACATTTAATTTGCAAATGATAATGCATGATTATGCATTGAATATAATATTTGTTTTGTGGCAGCTCAAATTGTATTTCTGAATCACACCAACTTCTTTCACAGTTTTAGAGTTCCAAAAACAGTACACGGAGTTGAAGAGTCAGAACGACAACCTTAAGGAGGAAATTGCAGCTCTAAGATTTAAATGTGAAAACAAGCAGGTTCGCAAGGTTTTCATTAGCTCATACATCATTCATTTTTTCCATTTAGACTTGTGTCACCTCACAGGAAATTTTGTTTAAATTCTGTACAAAATATATATATATATATATAGAATTCATTCTGGTGCTACTTATTTCTTAGTAGTATTTTCTTCATCATTCCTTCCTTGTTTGTCTTGTGTCATTCTGTGATGGATGACGTCATGGGACGCACCAAGATGGCATCTTATTTACATTCGAGCCATGGTCTAAACAATGTTGACTATGAACATTACGATTTCTGCTATCACAGTGAGTTAGCAGATTTTTAGAAATGCAATCAAGGTTTGAAAATAAATGTTTGTACACAGTTCGTTAACCTTCACTGTAGATAAAGTCTTTATTCTGATGGCTTTTTCATGACCTTGGAAACTAAGGACCTAACTTGTGCAAACGGTTGGTTTGAGAAAATTGTACGTTACAATGTCACTGCCATAATGACTCAGTTTGTGACAAGAAATCAACTTCAGACTGGTTCTAACAGACTCCAATTATGACAGAAACTACTGCTGATCGGAAGGGCTTCAAAAAACAGCTGAATATAATACATTGGAATGCGGAGGGCATATACCACAAGAAACAAGCTCTAACAATCAGACTAGCAGAGGAGGAGATAGATGTTGCTTGCATCCAGGAATCTCATCTTAATCCTCAGCACAGATTCATGATCAGGGGCTACCAAACATTTAGACAAGACAGGGAAGGTCACAAGGGTGGAATTCTTATACTTATTAAAAATTCCGTTCCAGCAAAGATGATAGATGTATTCACAAATGGAGAGGCAGAGATCATTGGTGCAGATTTATACATTAACTCCGCTTGTATAAGGATATATAATATATACTGTCCAAATGACAAATTACTGAAGCTGGAGTCAATGGAATTCACACCATCAAAGTGTCTGGTAGTAGGAGATTTTAACAGGCCACTCTGAAAGATGGGGATATAGGGAGTCCAATGTTCGAGGTGAAGAAGTAGAAGAATGGGAAATAGACAACAACCTATTCCTCATAAACTCTAGAGAGGATCCCCCAACCTTCTACTCAAGAAGATGGAAAACAACTTCCACCCCCGACCTAGCGTTTGCAACTGGAGACATATCTATCAAAATAACCAGAAATGTGCTGAACCAACTTGGAGATAGTGACCATAGACCAGTCAAACTTTCAGTGGCTCTTGCTCACAAACAGGAGTTGCAAATACCTCTTCCACGCTGGAATTATAAGAGAGCAGATTGGGCAAAGTTTGCAAGGCTCACTGATGCATATACTGCACCTATCAACACCCACGAAAAGAATGTCAAAAATATGATAGAGCAGTTAACATATGGCATCCTGAGAGCTGCTAAAGAATCCATTCCTAGAGGAGCAAGAAGAAACTACAGGCCATACTGGAACACGAAAATACGACGACTGGAAGAGGAACTGAACTCTGCCAGAGAACTAGCTGAAACATCACACACCACAGAGAGCAATATTGCCTACAAAGCAGCCTCGGCCAAATACAGACGAGAGGTCATGACTTCAGCCAGACAGAGCTGGATAGACAAAACAGAGAGCCTGAATCTAGACAAAAATGGTCATAAACTATGGAAACTTGCGAAAGCTCTGAGCGACGAAAACAACTGCCGACCTCCAATATCATTAACACTCAATCAGAACATCCTCACAGGCAAAAGGGCAGCAATCTACTGATAGAGACTTACAAAAACATTAGTAGAATAAACATTCCAATAGACAAACAGAAGGCTGCAAGACGGGAAAACCAAGATGCAAAACACATGCCTTTTGCACCAGAAGAGCATCAGACGAACATCTTTACCCCAACTGAATTAGATGTTGCACTCAAAGGATTGAAGCTGAAAAGTTCACCTGGTAAAGATGAAATCTCCAACAAAATACTCCTAAATCTGGGACAGAAAGCCAAGAGCCAGCTTCTAAGGATACTAAATGCTAGCTGGAAGAGCGGTCATGTGCCGGCAATCTGGAAAGAAGCTATTATGGTGCCCATTCTCAAGTGTGGAAAAGACCCACTAGACCCAAGTAGCTATAGACCAATTAGCCTACTGAGCTGCCTGAGTAAACTCATGGAAAGGCTGGTTAACAGAAGACTTATGTGGCATTTGGAGACAAAACAACAAATCGTACCACAACAAAATGGCTTCCGTAAGTACCGATCAACTGAAGACCTGGTCACCTACATTGCACAGGAAATAGAGGATGCTCTACAAGAAAAGAAACACACGCTGGCAGTGTGGGTCGACATGGAGAAGGCTTTTGATAGGGTTTGGCGTGAGGGTTTAAAGAACAAGCTTTTTAGACTTGGCATCCAGGGTCGTTTATTCAATTGGGTCTCTCAATACCTTCAAGATAGAACGGCCAGAGTACAAGTTCAAGGTCAACTAAGTAAGAAGGTCTCTATCGAGCAAGGTGTCCCACAAGGCGGAGTCTTGTCCCCAACACTCTTTTTAATTTTCATAAATGACATCGTAATGGACAGACATTCCACCCAGAATACACTCAGCAATATACGCAGATGATCTGGCGTTATGGGCTAGCGAGGAAAGTATGTCCGTGGCTGGTTCCAGGATGCAAGATGCCCTAGGTGAACTTGAAAAATGGACAAACACCTGGTTCTTACCAATCAACGAAAGGAAAACTTCATACACAATTTTCAGCCTATCAAGGAAAACACTCTCTGCAAATTTGAAGTTAAAGGATCATACACTACCTATTGATCACAACCCAACATATATTGGTGTCACTATGAATCGCAGAATGACTTGGAAAAATCAGATAGACAGAGCAAGGATGAAAGCCAGGAAACGAACAAATATTATGAAGAAATTGGCAGGAACGGACTGGGGGGCAGACAGCAATATTTTGAAAAGACTATATGTAGGAAGAGTCAGACCAGTTCTAGAATATGGAGTCACAGACTGGGCTATGGCTTCCAAATCACACCTTTGCAAAATTAACAGAATACAGAACCAAGCTGCCCGTATCATTACTGGTGCTATGAAATCTACACCTATCAAGACTCTAGAAACAGTAACAGGCTTACAACCCTTAGATGACAGACGGGTCACTAAAGTTTTGCAACAAGCGGAGAAATATAGAAGGCTCCTTAGCCACCCCATGCACCAAAGAATATCTGGTTCCGGAATTGTACGACTTAAGAGGAACAACTTCGCTGCAATTGCCAATGAACTAACTACTGGAGACCCAGTTCTTTCCCAAACAATATCGAAACCCTTGGGCCCATCTGATATGTCTCCTCACGGAAAACATAAAATACCAGAACTTCAGGAAAACATAACAGAAATCATGAAAAAAAGGCACCCAATCAGACACAAAAAGAAAACACGTAGCAGAAAAACATATACACGATACTTACCCACAGGACTCTTGGTCCCACATATATACAGATGGCTCTGCTACAAATGCCACCAGAAATGGAGGGGGAGGTGTGTTCTTGACGCTGAATAATCAGGACAAGATCACCAAGTCAATAGCTACTGGGACATTCTCAAACAACTTTAAAGCAGAGGCTGAGGCCATCAGAGAAGCTGCAACACTGGCTACTCAACACAAAAATAACATGCACAATAAATTGGTGATTCTGACTGATGCACTGTCAGTATTATCAGCTCTGATAAATCACAAGAACAATGAACTAGATGACTTGAGAACTACCCTGGTCCAACTATGCAATAACTTCCAGAGAGTAGTCATTCAGTGGATACCATCACACTGTAATATACACGGGAACGAACACGCAGACAAATTAGCTAAAGAGGGAGGGAGATTACCACAAGAGAACAATCCGCTCAGTTATGATGAAGCCAAATCCATCCTCAAGGGTCAGTTCCATGAAAAATGGAAACGTGAACACCCAAAGCATAACGAGAGTGATGGATATCACCAACTATCAAGGAGGGATCAAGTCATCATACTTCGCCTACGCACAGGCCACAATAGAATGAGAAATCACATGTTCACCAAATTCAAAATAGGAACTACCAGCCTATGCCACTGTACACTGGACAATATGACTACAAAACATGTTCTACAGGATTGCCCCCAGTACACGGACCTAAGAAGAGCAATGTGGTCCACGCCCACTTCTCTGGAGGAGAAATTATATGGGGCGATCGATTCGCTTAAACAGACAGCTGACTTCATGAGAGAGACTGGAATCCTACTCTGATCGAGTCTTGATCGCAGAGAAAGAAAGAGAGAGAGAGAGAGAGAGAGAGTTTATGACAAAACTACAGGGATATGCTCAAACAATGACATTTATCAGCACGAATAGTTTGGACCCCCAGTGTCAGTACTTGGTTCTCGTGTACAAATACGCCTAAAAATTCTGAACCTACTTTCCTGTTTAATTACAACGACACCACATGTAACTCGGACACAAATTCTACATCAGTTGAGGCAACTCCCAACCAATCTTTGCTGTTCTCATGGTTTAGGATTTATGTAAATGACTTAATAGTTCCGGACAGTTTCACGGCAATACTAAATGGTTCTGCCTCATGTAGCAATGATTCAAGGTTTGTAGTTAGTCAGCACGAGATTGATGTCTTTTGCTCTGGGACTGGTCTGATCAACAAGTTATGGATTGCAGGGGTGATAGTTGCAAATATCTGCTCCATCCACATAGGCGAGGGTCGGAATGTGGCTCTCAAACAGAACACAAACCAGGCCGACACGTTTAATTCTTGTTATACAGGAGACGAATGTGGACCAGAGGCCGCAGTAAATGGCAAAAGAAGGACCAATCTCTATGACAATGACTGCACACACACAAAACTGAGAAGTGGAAACAGTCCTGTTTACTGGTATCTGAACTTTGCCACGCCCGAGAAGATTCACATCATTCGATTCTATCATCACTATGATTCGGGTAAAGAATGCCACTCTAAAGGCTTTCTCTGACAGTGGCGGTGTTGTGTTCCAGTCTAATGATATATCATACCCTAATGTTTCTATGAACACTATTGTAGTCACCACACAAACGCCAATGGCGCACATTAAGATTGAGTTCTCACTGTGAGGCGCAAACATTTGCAGACACCTAGTGTTTGGACGGGTATTCTTGGTCGTTTTGTGCAGTGTGTAGTGGGTGTAGTAAAAGCTGCGACTTCATCATTGGTACGTGTCACGGCAAATGCTCACATGGGATCTATGGACATGATTGCTCCACGTCTTGTCTCAGTGTCTGTCCTTTATGTGGGAAAAATCTGGAAAATGACTACAATATAAACATCCTGGCTATACCTGTAATGACACTTGTCCCGATGGTAATTTTTGGCTACAGTGCGAACAGACGTGTTCTGATGGCTGTGACATCGTATGTGACCCGGAAAGTGCAGACTGCACGTGCAAGGAAACGTACTACGGGTCAGACAGCACTCTCAAATGTCCAGACAACAGTTTCAACGACACATGTGAACAGTCAGCCGGGAACAGTGCATGCAAGGGAAAGTTCTACGTGTCAGACTGCATTCTCAAATCTCCGGACAACTGTTTGAACGAAACCTGCGGACAGTTAATCGAAGCCTGCGTCTCGTATGTCAATGATTCACACGTTAAGAAGAGTCTGCAGACTAACCCAAGCATATGGATACCTCAATGTGTTTATGTGCTAGACTTGGCTCATTTCTTGGTGTTTTTCCGTGAAGACATGACTCATATCTTAATGTTTTTCTGTGCTAGTCATGGCTCATATCTTGGGGTGTTTCTGTGCTAGCCATGGCTCAAATCTTAGCTTATGTGTGTGTTGTTGTGTGTGTGTGTGTGTGTGTGCTAGCCATAGCTCATATCTAGATGTGTGTCATGTTAGTCATATCACATATCTTGGTGTATCCGTGTTAATCATGTCTCTTATCTTCATGTGCGTCTGAGTTTAGTAATATATCATAACGTAGTGTGTATCTGTGTTAGTCATGTGTCATATCTTTGTGTGTGCATGTCTGGGTTAGGGATATCTCATATCTTTGTTTGCATGTTTATGTTAGTCATATCTCATTCTTTGTGCGTACATGTCTGTCAAATCTCTCAATTCTTGTGTGTGCATGGCTATGTAAGTCACATCTCATATCTTTGTGTGTGCATGCCTATGTTAGTCATATCTTATATCTTTGTGTGTATGTCTATGTTAGGTATGTATAATATCTTTGTGTGTGCATGTCTAAGTCAGTCATATCTCATATCTTTATATGCATGTCTATGTTAGTCATGTGTCATATATCTTGATGTGTGTCGGTGTTAGTCATGGCTCGTATCGCTGTGTACATGTCTGTGTTATTCACATCTCATATCTTTGTGTGTGCATGTCTGTGTTAGTCACCTCTAGTGACTCGGGCAGATGGTGCTCGTAAACCTGGGAGGGTAGACCTTCTAAGGGCAAAATCCCCCTACAGAAAAGACAATCTGCTGCCTTGCAGGAAGATTGGGGACAATCAAAGGCTAAGGAAAGCAAACCTGAAAAAATGCTGGCTGAAATCGGATGCACTGGGCCACTGGCGCAGAACACAGTGCAACGTAGTAACGGGTGTTCAGTCAGAGTGGATCTGGCGGACTCTAAATGTGACGTTCTGTCTGTGAGGGCGATCAACACACTTAACCTGACAGCTGACTTCATGTGGGAGTCTGGAATCCTACTCTGGCTGAGTCCTGATCGCAGAGAGAGAGAGAGAGTGTCATTCTGTCAAAATAAATAATGTGTTTGCTTGTGTGTGAATTTCTAATAAAATTCTAATAATAAAATTTATTTTTTTTTAAATTAGTACAGGTCTAATTTCTCCAAGAAAGACATATCAATATATTTTTATTATTGTGTTCATTTGGTTTGCAGTTGATCTTAAATTTATCCACTTGTTATTTCTATCAGGCTCATCAAATAAAAGGCCCAGTAGCTTACACAGATGTCAGGTAATTCTATTTTACTAAAAGCACTACTAGCACACTCCCATCTGTTGTTCATGCTACACTACCATACTCTAGGACCTATCTATTCCCTTGTAAAGCCTCCTTAATACACTCCCATCTGTTGTTCATGCTACACTACCATACTCTAGGACCTATCTATTCCCTTGTAAAGCCTCTTTAATACACTCCCATCTGTTGTTCATGCTACACTACCATACTTTAGGAAACAAACTATACATATCAACATACACACACACACACACATACATATATGTGTATACAAGCAAGTACACACATCGTCATCGTGTGCCTTCTCCGCAACGAAGATTGGCTGCCATGGATCGCCATTCTACTCTGTTTCTTGCTTTGATGGTGCAGGCTGTCATAGATTGACTTGTCCATCTTTTGATGTTACTCGTCCATGTTAGTCTTGGTCTGCCTCGGCCTCTTTTACCTTGTATTTTTCCTTCCAATATTACTTTTAGTAGGCTGTTGTGTCTTTTCACATGCCCCAAAAATTTCATTTGTCTTGTCTTTATTGTGTTCAGCAGTTCTCTTTTTATTTTCAGTTGTTTTAAAACTTCATCGTTTGTTATCTTTTGTTTCCATCTAATTCTACCTATTCTTCTATAAATCCACATTTCAAAGGCTTCAATTTTCTGTTCTGTTTTCTTGTCTAATGTCCATATTTCTGCACCATACAGGAATATTGAGAAGATGTAACATTTTGCCATTCTTAGTTTCAGCCCTGCTGATATTTGTTTTGTTAGTATATTTTTCATGGCATTAAAATTACTTTTTGCCATAACTATTCTTTTGTTTATTTCAGATTTGCATTTTCCATCATTGGTTATAGTATGTCCCAGGTAGTTGTAACTCTGGACTGTCTCCAGATGTGTTCCCTCAACGGTGATATTTAATTGTAGGTCTTGAGAATTTTCTTTGTTTATGATCATAGTTTTAGTCTTTTTGATATTCATTTCTAGTCCATATTTTTTGCTTGTTGTGTTTATCACATTAAGTAAGTGTTGTAGGTCTTTAGGATTTTCTGCTAGTAGAACAGTATCATCAGCATATCTTAGGTTATTGATTATCTTTCCATTAATGTTTAGACCTGGTATCTCTGAGATGTTTTTAAAGATTTGCTCAGTGTATAGATTGAACAAGCTTGGTGATAGGATGCATCCTTGTCTTACTCCTCTTTTTATGTCCATGGGTGTAGAGTACACACATACATGCGTGTGTATATATATATATATATATATATATATATATATATATATATATATATATATATATATATATATACATATACACCAATACCCGTACATATAAACACATACATGCATGTGCACATCCATACGGGGGACAATCATATGTGTAGAAATGTGCGCATAACACCCAAGTAACCAGAGGAGTTCACTCCAGGGTCAGTGTGCAAGCTCGAAGGAGAAAGAATAGAATAACAGGTGCTCAAAAGGGGAAAAAGTGAGAAGTCTCGAGAGTGGGGGGCAAAAAAAGCATATGAGTGGTACGTAGCACAGAAAAGTGTATACGAGAACACCGAAGTGTCTCAATGGGGACTAGTGGAGAAGAACTTTTGAGCGGTTGAGTATCTTCACAGCAGCTAAGTTGTGAGGATGAAATGTGGGGGTGAGTATGGTTCTCTCAGAGGGGGGGGGGGGTGATTAGAAGGAGTGAGTGCCTCGTGATGGAAGATGACCCGCTTGAGGGCAGACTGGAGGATCGAGTCTGGATAAAGCCGGCGGCTGAAGAAACCTAACATAAGTTGAACTTGTTGGAGAAAATCTTGGTCATCATGGCAGATGCGGCGGAGACGCAATAACTGTGAGAACGGGATTGAATCATGACAAGAAGGTGAATGTGAAGAAGTATAGAGGAGATAACAATGGGTGTCCATAGGTTTATAGAAAACTGAGGTGTGGAGGCCCGAGGTACCCAAGGAGTAAGACAAGAATGCTTCCTATCACCAAGCTTGTTCAATCTATACACTGAGTAAATCTTTAAAAACATCTCGGAGATACCAGGCCTAAACATTAATGGAAAGATTATCAATAACCTAAGATATGCTGATGATACTGTTCTACTAGCAGAAAATCCTAAAGACCTACAACAATTACTTAATGTGATAAACATAAGAAGCAAAAAATGTGGACTAGAAATGAATATCAAAAAGACTAAAACTATGATCATAAACAAAGAAAATTCTCAAGACCTTCAATTAAATATCACAGTTAAGGGAATATATCTGGAGACAGTCCAGAGCTACAACTACCTGGGACATACTATAATCAATGATGGAAAATGCAAATCTAAAATAAACAAAAGAATAGTTATGGCAAAAAGTAATTTTAATGCCATGAAAAATATACTAACAACAAAACAAATATCAGCAGGGCTGAAACTAAGAATGGCATAATGTTACATCTTCTCAATATTCCTGTATGGTGCAGAAACATCAACATTAGACAAGAAAACAGAACAGAGAATTGAAGCCTTTGAAATGTGAATATATTGAAGAATAGGTAGAATTAGATGGAAACAAAAGAAAACAAACGATGAAGTTTTAAAACAACTAAAAATAAAAAGAGAACTACTAAATACAATTAAGACAAGACAATTGAAATTTTTGGGGCATGTTAAAAGACACAACAGCCTACTAAAAGTAATATTGGAAGGAAAAATACAAGGTAAAAGAGGCAGACCAAGACTAACAAGGACGAGTAACATCAAAAGATGGACAAGTCAATCAATGACAGCCTGCACCATCAAAGCAAGAAACAGAGTAGAATGGCGATCCATGGTAGCCAACCTTCATTGCGGAGAAGGCACTCGATGATGGTGATCTGTTCCCCAAGTAGTGCCATATAATTTTTTTCATGATTGCCTTCCTTAGCCTTGCTCTCTGTCTAGTTCCTTCTCTCCGAGTTTTCTGTGTAGAATGTTACACTTAGATACGAGGCGTGTTCAACTGAAAACGGGACTAGTTACACCACACGTGCTAGAGTGTACTGATATTGATGACATTTTGCACTAGTAATGAGTATCCAATAATTAACATACGGCCACGTGTTCATCTTCCCATCATGCATATGTGCTGCAGAAGACTGTTAACAATATAGCGGGTGTGATTCCGAACCCGTCCAAAGTGAATCAGCGTGCTGTGATCCAGTTTCTTTCATTTGAAGGATGTCATGCGGTAGTCATTCATCGAAGAATGAAGGCAGCATATGGTGACAAATGTTTGTCAACAATATGCGCCTGACCTGGCCGTGCAAGATCTGCCGTTAACTCACGTCCGTCTCACCCATTCCATCACTCTGGTCCTCGACAAACATTTGTCACCATATGCTGCCTTCATTCTCCGATGAATGTCTACTGCATGACATCCTTCAAATGAAAGAAACTGGATCACAGCACGCTTCATTCTCCGATGAATGTCTACTGCATGACATCCTTCAAATGAAAGAAAATGGATCACAGCACGCTGATTCACTTTGGACGGGTTCGGAATCACACCCGCTATATTGTTAACAGTCTTCTGCAGCACATATGCATGCTGGGAAGATGAATACGTGACCGTATGTTAATTATTGGATACTCATTACTAGTGCAAAATGTCATCAATATCAGTATACTCTAGCAAGTGTGGTGTAACAAGTCCCGTTTTCAGTTGAACAAGCCTCGTATTTTGTATTTTTATCTAGATAAAAACAGTACTTCTGACTTTGTTGACTTTATTAACATTTACAGTACATGTTTATTATTTCACAGACTGAGCTTAAGTCACACTTATGCCGCTATAGATGCTGCAGCTAATAAATATTGGTAATTATACACTTTCTGATTATTTATTATAGATATATATATATATAGATATATTTTATCAATACTGTGTTTGAAATGTTACTCAACTAATATACTATTGCAATACAATTTTATAGCTTCATTTGGCCGTTGGTAGAAATGGGGGTTACCAGGGTATTACCCTGGGAAGGTGAGGAATGTCGCTTCGCATCTGGATTTCGATGCTTGAGGCGACACTATACAGAAATATCCTAACATTTCTGGATAGGCGGCCGAGCACATATGGGTGTAAACTCGCGTGCTAAGATGCCAGTTCAAGTCTCATACTTTACCTTTACCTTACATGTAGACAGGTGGCTTTTATTCAACCTATTACTTGAAGTATTATTGAAGTTTGTGTGTGATGATGCCTATTGAGCTGTAGTAGCATGCACTCTGTAGCTCATGATTTAAGGATAATTGATTAAAGTGGTATCATGGTAAACCAATATGTAATTTTAAATAGAGGATAATAATGCTTTCATTTTACATGTACACCAACATTGTGATAACTAGAAAGAATATAAATCTAATATTAGTGACTGAGTGTACATGTTTTTTTTTAAAATCTTTTACAGGCATTCTATGGACATGGCAAGGCAAGCACAGGATGCGGCGAGGCAAGCACAGAATGCGGCGAGGCAAGCAGAGGCTGAGGCAAGACAAGCACTGGAAGATGCTCAAACTGCAGTTAATGAATACTGGTAAGTTTAAACTAAGAAGACACTAAGAAGAACATTGATGAGAGAGGCAAGAGCAGCAGGAATCGGCTCCCTCAATGAGATAGAGCTGCTTGCACAGAACAGAGACAAATGACAAGATTTGATAAAATATCTTTAAAAGAATTGAAAACTGCTAGAACAAAAATTTAGATAATCTTGATCTATGCTCTATGGGCCGGCTACAGCTCGAAAGGTCAATAGATAGATAGATAGATTACAGAGCATATAAAATTAGGCCTGTAACAGGTCGTGTGAACAGTTTCTTTCCAAAAAGAACCTGAAGAAAAAGTAGACATAAAGGAGTCCTAAAGTGCAGCAAAAATAAGGACTTTACTCTCCTTGTAAAACTGAAGGACTTACGTTCGCATGACGTAATTTTTCTTAAATGCCCCCATAAAGATGATGATCTGCCATCTTCTGCTGTCTTCCTTTGCCTTCTGAAAGTGATGGACAAGGGCTTCAAAGTCCTGCCACACCACATACACAGTGTGAGATACAACCCAGCAAGTGATCAAAGTCCTGCCACACCACATACACAGTGTGAGATACACCCAGCAAGTGCTCAAAGTCCTGACAATTTTCAGAAGTTCTAGAGTGGCTGCACATTCCTGTAACTCCCTGACATTACTTAGGTGAAGCTTGATACGTCACATAAAATTTGTCTATGAAACTTAAAATGATTCACACCTGACACATAGAAAATCCTAGACACCCAAGATGACAAATTAACGAGTTTAGAATTCCTCTAGCAGTTACATCTGATCATTTGACTGGAGCTGAAAGATCAGGAAGAACTACATGTACAATAATAATCAATGTTGATTTTTTGCTCACAGTTATCGATTCATCAAAAAGTAACATTTTGTTCCTATTGAGTTCACGACATTGCCTATTAAGTTAAGTATTATAGTTTTTCACATTTTATTTGTGATATGGTCCACTATGATAATGCGCACACATTTTTACCAAATGTAGAATGAATTCCCATCTCCAGGCCATTAAACTCCGGCAAATTCATTTCACCTTTCAAGTTGTTGAATGGTTTTTCCTTACAACTTTGTTAGCAGTTTAAAACAATTTTTCTGTATTATCTTTGCTATGAGAAGTGTTGAGGAAAACAGTCTCTAATGTTTTGTTTTTAGCTTCAGATTTGATTTGTTGGCATGCTTTGTGTGCTGCACCATCCTTATGGTTGTCAGTCTTATTTTTTTTTTTAAAGGCATTAGCTGTCATGTCCAGGATTCTCCAAATGGCATAAATAATAACTTAAATCCACTTATTCCTCTTGCAAAAATAATTTTTCTGCAAAAGTATCCAACATTCAGGCCAGTCTTTTCTAGAATCAGATTTCCTTTGACCACATGGATATTCTGTCTTGCTTTCATGATACTCTTCACTGGGCATATTTTTGGTTCTAGTTTTCTGTTTTACAGACTCATGGGAAGATTCAAAACTTGTTTCTTCTTCAGTCTTCCTTTTGTTACTTGATGACTCTAAGTAACTACTTATTTTACTCATGTTTTACAATGATAGCACAGATTATACTTATGTTAACTCAGCTCAAGTGAAAACTTGACAACTGTCCTTTGTTACATAAATGATAAATTATTTGGGAAGATATTGAAAATAATCATAAAAAAACATGTAGAATCTTGTGGTTTTTTTTTAAGAGTTGCATCACACCACATGGCATAAAGGGAATATGGTGTTAGTGTCCATAATTTGTATAGACCTTCGGTACATGATGTTTTTGGGTAATTTGGTTGGTATTACACTCATGCTGCTTTACTTTCCCAAAAGAAATCCTGTACCCATTTAAGGCTGGGTGAACCAGGAAGCTATCAATCAGGATCAAATGCAACCTCTTGTTCTTAGTAGTCCAGTAAATATAACATTATTTAATAACTGAAAAAAATGTTCATATTAGTGTTTCATTTAATTATTTCTTCCCCTGTTTCTATGGAAACGTTTCCTATAGTCCGTTCAGAATCGTTTGCCGAGACATTAATTTATTTTTTTCAAAAACTTATTGTTCATTTGCATTGATCTTTTGAAGTTAGGTTTAGAATACTAATGTCGCTATAAAAATATTTTTTTATCAAAGAAATGTGATCCAGTTTCAAAGATGCCTTATTTAACCTATATTAAAAAAAAGTTAATCGATATTATAAACACCGGCGGGATTATGTAGATGCTTACATCTCACAGCTGATTCTTTAGCATATAGGCATGACCTTCACGGCTGAATGCGCACCGTCCTAAAATAGTTATGTTTCCACTATAAATTTTTATAAAGAAATGTTACATATGAAATTTCCCGTTTAGCACAAAATGACATTTTAGCCGAAACCGGAAATTATGTGACGTCAAAATCACGGCCGTAGACTCGAGTTCGAGTCATAATTCAGAGGCAAATCTCAATATTTACAGAAAGGAGGCGGCACTATCCATATTATCTTCTGCAAGTCTATGTGAGAATGAATATAAAGGCAAAATATTTTACTGAGCATAACATTGCTATAAAGATTTATCAATACTTCTGCAGAGAGCGTAAAAAGGGACATCTTTATTGTTCTTTATCAAACCCTGAGAAGAGAACAATGCATATTTTAGGTTTGTGTAAACGTTCATTTGATCGAATAGTTAAAGGAAGCGGATATTTATTGCCAACAAATGCAAGAAAGCAAGGAAGGAAAGAAACGTTAGACAGTTTTGATAAGGACCTAGTAAAAAGAGAAATCTGTCGAATGTTTGATATAAACGAAGAAGTGACACTTAGAAAGTTGAAGCTTTGGCTGAAAACTAACAACGACATTGAAATATCAAAAACTTCATTATGGAAAATATTAAGAAGTGCAGGCTTCACCTTTAGAAAGTATGCTGGTGGAAAAAACATTATTTGTGAGAAGCCACATCTAGTAGCTCTTAGAAGCAAGTATTTACGTGAAGTGAAGGAAATGCGCGAAAATGATTATGATATTGTTTATTTAGATGAAACTTGGATCAACGCTCATCATACAAATGAAAAGGAATGGCAGTTAGCAGATGGAAGCATTAAAAGATCAGTACCAAGCAGTAAAGGGCAACGTTTGATAGTTGCACATGCAGGTAGCAGACATAATGGGTTGTTGCAGAATGCTCATCTCGTTTTCATTTCAAAATCCATAGACAATAGAGACTACCACTCCGAAATGAATGGGCACATATTTAAAGACTGGATCGAGAAAAGTATCCTTCCAATATTAGATCGACCTTCTTGTCTGATAATGGACAATGCTTCATACCATAACGTAGTTAACGTAGAAGATAGGATCCCAACATCATCAAGTACAAAAGATGCAATCAAAACGTGGCTCATAAAAGAACACATACAAGTTAACGACAGCTACTTGAAACCCGAATTGCTTAGCCTTGTAAAACAGACACAACGTACAAAAATATTTAAAATAGACAAGTTAATTCAAGAACATGGCCATAGATGTTTAAGACTACCTCCATATCATGCACACTTAAATCCTATAGAACTAGTTTGGGCAAAAGTTAAAGGACACGTAGCATATACAAATAAAACTTTCAAATTATGCGATGTTGAGACACTTACAAATCAGGCTCTATCAAATATAAATAAAGACTACTGGGTAAAATGTGAGGATCATGTGTTACGACAAGAAGAGGAATATTGGAAAAGGGATGGTTTGTTGTTTGTTCAGCCGAAAGCAGTAATCGACCTATTTGACTCGTCTGATTCTGAATGATCATTACTCTGATTAAGTCTACAGATAAATAGTTTGATTTGCAAAATTTCCTAGTTGATTTGTTAAACAGTTTATTGTTCAAGACCACCCAAGCAATCAAAAATATGTTATAAGCAAACCAACAACCATTACTTTGAATGGAAGCCTGCTTGAGTCAGTACAGAAGTTCAGCTATCTTTGATCCACTATTACAGCCACACTTTCCTTAGATGAGGAACTAAATGTACGTATTTGAAAGGCAGCGACAACATTTGAGAAACTCACACCAAGAGCATGGAACTATATCAAATTGACTCTACGAACAAAAGTTCTATATATAATTTAAAATTTGTATACTTGCCACCAAGTAAAATTTTATGGACACGCCTATGGGTCATCGTTGCACTAGATTACTGTAAAACATTTTGATTAGGGTCAAAATAATAGTTACATGGGCAAAGATCAAAGGAATTCGCCGCTTTAAGAAAACCGTTATAGCTAGACATCGAGTAACACATATGTTCTCGTGACATGGACATTTTAACACCATATGCCAAAAATCATGTGAAATCATCAAGAACTTTTTGAATTATAAATCATAACATCTCGGCAAACGATTCTGAACGGACTATAACATTGAGTTAACATAGATGTGCTGAACTGATGTTGGCAGTTAGGATGTGACATTTGCTCCTTTTAGTTGAATACATCAAACTTCAGCACTGCATTTTTGATCATTATGATTTCTTTCTCTCTGTGATCCCTACTCGGCTCGGCTGGACTGTTTCCAGGAACAACCACCTGGATGTGGAGCAATCCAGAAAATAAGGAGCAACATTTTGTGACATTCAGTCCAACATTTGATTTCATGGTACTAGACACCAGTTTTGTCTTTCCGTTTCAATGGGCACCTTTTAAAAACACTTAAATCCTGTCTTATCTTAAAAAAACCACAAGATTCTACATGTTTTTTTTAAATTAATTTTCAACAGCCAACAAACTGCAGCAGATGCAGCAGAAGCAGCAGAAGCAGCAGATGCAGCAGCTTACACAGTAAAGGCATATGCTCAGAACAAAGGTCTCATGGTTGATTTGAGGTAATTGTTTAATTCAAAGGCACACTGGCTTGCTGAATGCATGTCAGTTTTACAATTTCTTAACATGTCTTATTATTCTTAATATGTCTTTATATATATTTATATATATTTATATATATTTATATATATTTATATGGTCTCTTTCACTTAAAGTTAATTTTCAGCTGTAACTCACATTGCTGCTTCGGCTAATATTTCCATCCTTTTATTCTGCATAAGCATCCATGAATTACAGTCTGTATCTTCATGATTGTCAATTTTGTTGTTCTCCATGTTTCACAGCCATATAATAGGACCGATTGATCAAACACTCCTTTATCTGGTCTTTATGTGATGATCTTATATGTTATGTCGACTTAGAACGTTAGGTCTTAGATCCAGTAAGCTGATCTGCTGGGTGTATTTGCTCTCTACAAGGGAATCTGGGTCCTATCCATCAGGTATACAATGATAGATCTTCTTCTTAACAGACTCCCACCTGGGGACTATGATGATCTGAGTCTGATTCGGAGGGGAAGTGAGGGCTTGATCAGCTGTGGGTCACTGACCCAGCCATTTTGATTGTGGGTATCTAGTACATACTTACCACGAATGTTCTTATTCTTTCCTTCCTCATTTGTCTTTCAGCATTGAGGGGAAATATATATTGTGATCTTTTGCGCTTCTGTTGTCTTTGCTATTATATTTGGTAGTATTTCTAATATTCCATCAACCCTTCATTTTCATGATCGACCTTTGAGTCTGATGTTCTTGTAGTGTTTATTAAATGCTCATGTTTGTCTTTCTTTCTTATCACGTGACCAAATCATTGTATCTGTTATTTCTTTATATATTCTATAACAGGAATTGCTCCTAGCTTTTTCTCAGTTTTTCTTTACTGATCATATCTCTCAGGCTGATCTCTCACAACTATTAATGTAGAAAATTGGCTTAATATATGAAACATGCTTAGGTCATTGTCAAATTATTCCATAGTGGAGATGTATCATCATCAAGGGAAAAAAAAATAGAGGAAGATAGATTGACGCAGAGATGAAGATGATGGGGAAGACATGGAATGATCTTAAAAGAATGGCGAGAAACAAAACACTTTGGAAAGTATTTGTTGAAGACCTATGCTCCACAGAGAGCTGAAAGGTAGGAGGAGGAGATGTATCATGTACTTGAGTTAGCATATTTAATTTTTGTTTCCCCAGTTATCCCAGGTCTCAGACACCATCAGGACAGGGAAGAACGTCAACCCCTGTAGTAAGCCCTGGGAGAAAGTGATGGTTCTCAAGGTTTGTATTTGTTTTTAGTTTTGTGTTCAGAGATGCTGGGGTGTCATTTCATTCTATTACATTGTTGTGGTTTGTCAGTGCCTAGTGGTACATGACCAGTTCTCAGTCTGAAGAGTTTGGTCTCCTCTTATTAGCTTGTTAATGTCATTTACATTTGGCTTTGACATGTATTTAAAAAGATCTCTCCCTGTTTTTCCCATGGCCCATCCATTCAGCCAATCTTCTCTACTTGTAGAGTTTATGATTTGTTTGTCTGTGTGTTTAAAGAGATGGCAATTTGAAACTGTGACTGTCTGGGTCCTCTTAGCTAATGTATCTGCTTTATTATGTCATGGGCTCCATTATATCACTAGCCTTGTGTTGTGTGTATTAATGAGGTTATCTATGCCTATGGTGATCTGTGTGAGTTCTGGGCTCCATTACATCACTAGCCTTATGTTGTGTGTATTAATGAGGATATCTATGTTCATGGTGATCTGTGTGAGTTCTGGATTGTTTGTTACTCACTAGAGCTAGAAGAGCTGATTTAGAATCAGTAAACACGGCTGTATTTCTTTCCTTTGATGATATGGTATTAAAAATAGTACTCAGATGGTATATCGCTGTTTCTATGGATGAAGATCGTATTCTACAACATTTATGAAGCAGAAATACCTGCTTCATAAATGTTGTGAATACGATCTTCACTCCAACCTTGTGCTACCAATTTTAGACTTGGCTCTAGATGCAAGAACAATAAGAAAAATAAACACTACCGAGATGAAATGTGACGAATGACAGGAAATATCCTGAGAGATAAGATCAGAAATGAAGGATTTTAAAAAAGATATGAATAATTCCAATGATAGAGTGCACAAAGAAACAATAGATAAAATAGCTTGGCCATGTGATCAGATAAAAAGATCTAAACACTACACAACCAGTCTTTATTTAACATAGCAAGAACATGAGACTCAAGGTCCAACCACAAACAAGATGGATTGATGGAATATTAGGAAGCGTAACAGAAGAGCAAAAGACTGCAAATTATATCTCCTCTTGATGCTTAAAGGCAAATGAGAAAACAATTGTTGCAGACTTCACTACTATATGTCCTTATAAAACCTGTTAAAAGCATATGAGACTGACTGTTCCGGTAAGATGTTGATTGTAAATACATCTGCTCTTCCTGCTGATCAATTTGGATCGACCAAAGCTCTTGTCCACCTTAGACTCTTCAGTCTCTCAATGTATATATCATTGTCTCACCTATCCTCTTCCTATTCTCTTAAGGAGTGAAACTTGGTGATGTCCTCTTTGTCCAAAATCATGCCACACTCAGTGCTACAGCTGCTAGTGAACTTATTGGCTTAGCAGAACTAGTGTCTCTGATATTTCATCAATTCATCTTTTGCTCTTCTGTTGACCTCTCCTGCTGTAATGTTTCCTAGTGCATCAGATATTTCATCAATTCATCTTTTGCTCTTCTGTTGACCTCTGCTGCTGTAATGTTTCCTAGTGCATCAGATATTTCATCAATTCATCTTTTGCTCTTCTGTTGACCTCTGCTGCTGTAATGTTTCCTAGTGCATCCGATATTTCATCAATTCATCTTTTGCTCTTCTGTTGACATCTGCTGCTGTAATGTTTCCTAGTGCATCAGATATTTCATCAATTCATCTTTTGCTCTTCTGTTGACCTCTCCTGCTGTAATGTTTCCTAGTGCATCCGATATTTCATCAATTCATCTTTTGCTCTTCTGTTGACATCTGCTGCTGTAATGTTTCCTAGTGCATCCGATATTTCATCAATTCATCTTTTGCTCTTCTGTTGACCTCTGCTGCTGTTATGTTTCCTAGTGCATCAGATATTTCATCAATTCATCTTTTGCTCTTCTGTTGACCTCTGCTGCTGTTATGTTTCCTAGTGCATCAGATATTTCATCAATTCATCTTTTGCTCTTCTGTTGACCTCACCTGCTGTAATGTTTCCTAGTGCATCAGATAATTCATCAATTCATCTTTTGCTCTTCTGTTGACCTCTCCTGCTGTACTGTTTCCTAGTGCATCAGATATTTCATCAATTCATCTTTTGCTCTTCTGTTGACCTCTGCTGCTGTTATGCTTCCTAGTGTCTATGATATTTCATCAATCCATTTTTTTTTCTAGTTGATCCTTGAGTCTGATCTTCTAGACATATTTGTTGCATAAAATATTTTTCTTTTTCTGAAATACTATTTTGGCGGAGGCAAGCAAAAGACAGCAAATTATATCTCCCCAAGACGCTGAAAGGTAAACGAGGAACGAGAGAAGTGCAAGCATCAGCAACTTCTGTGAGATGAAACTCCAGCCTTTTTGTATCTCTAGTTTAAGAAGTCTCTTTTTTGGTTAAAAACATTTATTTATTATTTCTCGATTTCAGATCTTTCAGACCAGAACAGCGCTCAAGTTGACGAAATACTGAAGAGCAATAAATAAATTAGACAAATAGAAATTCTTTTATTTGTTTTATCATAAAATAATTGTTTGTGTCGTCAAAATAATTTAGCGAATGTTTCCCAATAGAAATTGAGGTTAAACAAGGATGTATTTTATCGCCCTTGTTATTTGGAATTGTTATGGACTTCATAATGAAGAAATGCTGCACTGGTAATAAAGGCATCGAATGGATACAAGGAGACCATTTGGAGGACCTCGACTTTGCTGATGACATAGTTCTTATCAGCAGTCAGATAAAAACGATGCAGGAAAACACAAATGAACTATCATCAATAGCCAGCAAAATTGGGCTTGAGATCAATCATGAAAAGATTAAAATCATGAAAAGTTTAATTCCAACAAGTGACAAAATATACATGGAAAACAAACCAGTAGAAGAGATCGATCACTTTATCTATCTTGGAAGTCACATTGATCGAGAAGGGGATACAAGCAAAGAAATTAGAATCAGAATAGCTAAAGCAGCAATGTCTTTCAGAAGCCTTGAAAAGTTGTGGAAATCAAAACTCATCAGCACAAACACAAAACTTAGACTAATCAAATCAAATGTACTATCAACCCATGCGTATGTGTGTAAAAGCTGTTAAACAACAAGAGACATAGAAACAAAGTTGAACACATTCGAAAATAAATGTCTAAGGAAAATATTTGGTATAGCGTGGAACGAACTCAAAACAAATGAGGAAATTAGAGAAATCGCCAATCAACCACTAATATCTTCAGTGCATGTCTGTGTTAGTCACATCTCACATCTTTGTGTGTGCATGTCAGTGTTAGTCAAATCTCACATCTTTGTGTGTGCATGTCTGTGTTAGTCACCTCTGGTGACTCGGGCAGATGGTGCTCGTAAACCTGGGAGGGCCGACCATCTAAGGGCAGAATCCCCCTACAGAAAAGACAACCTGATGCCTTGCAGGAAGATTGGGAACAATCAAAGCCATGGGAAAGCAAACCCGAATAAAATGCTGACTGAAATTGGATGCACTGGGCCACTGGCGCAGAACACAGTGCAACGTATTAACGGGTGTTCAATCAGAGTGGATCTGGCGTGCTCTACTTGTGATGTTCTGTCTGTGGGGGCGATCAACACACTTAGCCTGACAGCTGACTTCATGTGAGCCTGGAATCCTACTCTGATTGAGTCCTGATCGCAGAGAGAGAGAGAGAGAGAGATATATATATCTTCAGTAATAAAGAAAAAACGATGGTCATATGTTGGACATGTGATGAGTAGAGATATTAACCGAATAGCAAAGCAAGCCCTCATGTGGGAAACAACAGGTAAGAGAAAAAGAGGAAGACCCAGAGAGACACTGAGAAGAACATTGATGAGAGAGGCAAGAGCAGCAGGAATCTGCTCCCTCAATGAGACAGCTGATTTCACAGAACAGAGACAAATGGCGAGATTTGATAAAATATCTTTTGAAAACTACTAGAACAAAAATTCAGATGGAGTATCTTGGACTACGCCCTATGGGCCGGCTACGGCTCGAAAGGCCAATAGATAGATAAAAAATTGTTATTTGGTTATGGCAGGCCCCGGTATCACTGCAAACGAATTAAAATCAATAATTGCTCAACCGCCCGTGTCAGTGAATCATCCGAATTACTATCTCATCTCCCAAACAAAGAACGGTAGCTGTAGTCCCCATCATAGCAGTCTCAGCACACGCCAAAAGACATAAGGCGAAACCGCACAGAAAGTGAACACGGCCAACTGTTCCCTGTCATACGATATCAGCATTCATCGTAAACAATTGGAATATCGGAACATGATCAAAACGGATGAAACACACAGCTCACGGTGTGCACGGAGCACTTAACTCAGTAGCTCCTGCAACAAGCCGGACTTGGAATATGAGGAAACTGCAACAAGGAACACTTTTCAGACATAGCCTGTAATGGTTCCTGCCGCCTATCCACCATATTGCCCGGAAGTTCACGTCCTCCTGAAAATGATGATCGTCTTAGTATTTACATGCATAACGCCTGATGATGTTAGGACATCGTGTTTGACTCCAACTCCGAACATATAAAACACAGTTCGTCGTCAGATTATTCCCTTTGCACACCAACCAACAGATCGCAAGATTAGCGCATGGTCGGTCTTGGGACTATAAAATATATACTATAAAAAATTGTGTTTTGTTTAAGCGATAAATATTTGATTTGAATTGGAAAGGGGGGGGGGGGGGGGTTACAGCAGTTGCGTACATTTCACAGAACTTGAAGCAACCTGTGCACAGAAAGATTGAACACAATAACTGTACAAGTTGTACATCTAGGAATCTTTCAGAGGCTAACTTTGTGTACATCCTTCAGGTGGACTGTTGTTGGTTATACCTTTAGATGACTTTTATAATCTAAAAATAGCTGTAGTGCTAGTTGGTGTCATCTTCAGTAAGTCTTCGAAATATTCTTGTCATCTTCGTTGCATTGTTTAGCTTACTTGATACTGGGTCTGAAATAAGTGCAACGTTTTAAGTACTTGGGCACAATAATAACATCAGATGGAAGATGCACCACAGAAATAAAAAGCAGAATAGCTCAGGCCAAAATAGCATTTCAGAAAATGAAAAACATCTTATGCAACAAATCTATGTCAAAAGAAATGAGAAAGAGAGTTCATCGGTGCTATATAGAACCAATTCTGACCTATGGAAGCGAATCATGGACAGTAGACAAACAAGTGAAAAGACGATTAGAGGCCACAGAGATGGGATTTCTCAGAAGAATGTTGAAAGTTCCCTGGACAGATAAAAAGACCAACGAGGAAGTTCTCAATGAGGCCAACACAAAAAGGCAGCTCCTAAAAAACATCAGAATGAAGCAATCAACATTTTTCGGGCACATCTTGAAAAGAGGGAAGTTGGAATACTTGGTTACAACTGGCAAAATAAAAGGAAAGAGAGATCGCGGACGACAACGAGAGAAAATACTGGATAGTTTGGTGTCATGGCATGGAAAACAGTCAACAACAGAACTGATACGATGCACTGTAGATAGAAGATTGTGGAAGGACATGATCGCCTACGCCAACCGGCATGGTACATGATGATGATGATATTGGGTGCCTTTCTTTATCACTTTTTTCATATCCTTTTTGGTTTTTTTCCTTTCAATCTTTAAATAGTTTCTTCTTTTCTTGAACTGCTTCTCTGACTGCGTCATTCCGACAAGGCTGCCCTTTTTCCCCTTTTTTCTTCTTACGTTTTGTTTCACATAGGCCTACTGTTGCGATGTTGGATTTGGGTTGTTTTATTTTTACTGTTTCCATTCTTCTTCTACTGTTTCCATTCTTCTTCTACTGTTTCCATTCTTCTTCTACTGTTTCCATTCTTCTTCTACTGTTTCCATTCTACTTCTACTGTTTCCATTCTACTTCTACTGTTTCCATTCTACTTCTACTGTTTCCATTCTACTTCTACTGTTTCCATTCTTCTTCTACTGTTTCCATTCTTCTTCTACTGTTTCCATTCTACTTCTACTGTTTCCATTCTACTTCTACTGTTTCCATTCTTCTACTACTGTTTCCATTCTTCTTCTACTGTTTCCATTCTTCTTCTACTGTTTCCATTCTACTTCTACTGTTTCCATTCTACTTCTACTGTTTCCATTCTACTTCTACTGTTTCCATTCTACTTCTACTGTTTCCATTCTTCTTCTACTGTTTCCATTCTTCTTCTACTGTTTCCATTCTACTTCTACTGTTTCCATTCTTCTACTACTGTTTACTTCGCTAGGAAGTTTTGTGAGCGTCTCTGTTAGTTTTTCTTCGAGAGTTTTCCTTCATTATTTATTTTATTTTTATTGTCTATTTTTTATTTGAGTCTGTCTCTGTGAGCACAATGGAAGTCATTGTTCTTTAAGATAAATACATGTTCAACTGTGGACTGCCCAAATGGAAATCTTCAAGTTCTAGAGCAAGAAACCGGCTCATGACCAAGATTCAAATACTACCCATCATGCCTTTATAGTGTATGATGAATGTGATGTGAGTACTTTTCCTAGACCATCAACACATTTATGATCAGTATGACGTCAAGCCGCCCTATCTTCATTGTAAAAAAAATTGTAGTACACATTTTCAAAAACTGCGCAAGCCCAAAAGTTCTGTCTATCGGGAAGAGAAAAAAACTGCCCACAGTTAGGAGCTTAGAGAGACTAGTGCATGTCAATTCGCTACTGTGTCATTTTGTTTGATTAGTTCCCGCTTCGTCTAATTCTTCTCTCTCTCTCTCTCTTTCTCTCTCATTCTGTTTATACTTAATAACGAGGCAACCAATGAAGGATCGATTCCACGAACTTAAGATCATCGCAGCTTGTGCCAGGCCAGCAGCACTAGCGGACCTGGCTGCAGCACAACTTGCAGGTTGCGAGTCTACCCACCAGGTTGCACGTAACTCCAGTCCCCAGCGGAAGACATTTTGGCCTTCAACCAAACAAAAGAAAAAGTGAGGCTTTCAAACGCGGACTATATCCCTCTCAATCGAGTTGTATTCTTTGTACGTAAGTTGATTTCTGAGTGTGTTTTTTGTTCAAAATTGTTTTACTTCTGTATATGTACCACGTGACTGCTAATTGAGAGGTTCATTATCATCGTGTGCCAAGCTCACTGTAGTAGGCGACCTTGTCCTTCACCTTCACAGATGGTCATCATCATCATCGTCACAACTGGTAACATAAAATAAATATAAAACGGCACGGAGCAGCTAAACTAATAGAAAGACAAGACAAACTACAACGTTAAGGCAAAAGCCTTCATCAGCAAACAAACAACAATCTAATTAAATTAAACACATAAATCCAAACCAAAAAAACAATACAAATAGAACAAGTGGGCCGGCTGGTTGGTTGGTCTTGGCGTTGTTCCCGTACTCTTGGTAAGACATAACCCGGTTCAGAATTATCATCATGTGCCATACCGGCTGGCGTAGGTGATCATGTCCTTCCACAATTTTCTATCCACAGTGCATCGTATCAGTTTTGTTGTTCACTGTTTTCCATGCCACAACACCAAGCTATCCAGTATTTTCTCTCTTTGTCGTCCGCGATCTCTTTCCTTATTTATTTCCCAATTTTGCCAGCTGTGACCAAGTATTCCAACTTTCTTCTCATGATGTGCCCGAAAAATGTTGATTGTTTCTATCTATTTTTTTGGGAGTACCCTTTTTGTGTTGGCCTCTTTGCGAATTTCTTCATTGGTCTTTTTAGCTGTCCAGGAAACTTTCAACATTCTTCTGAGAAATCCCATCTCAGTAGCCTCTAATCGTATTTTCATTTGTTTGTCTACTGTCCATGATTCGCTCCCATAGGACGATTCCATCAGAACTATACTCACTGGTTGTTGTGTGTCACTGATACTTTAGCACATTTGCTCATTTGTATCTTCCAGTGAAGATAAAACACACATAATTCTACTGTTATACAATTAAAGTGGTTAGAAGAAGTATATCTTAAAATATCCAAACGTCTATGGTTATAAATTAATATTGCATCGCCCGAAACTCTCAGGTTTGCCAATCCTATTGTTAGGAGCATTAATTCAAGCTCTCCAACCATTAAAGTTCACAGTTTCAAAAGTTCAAGAACACACCAAAGTGGTTGTATGTATTGTGAGTGGGGTACTGTATATCACTTTGTGTTGACAGCTCGACGCATGGAACCAGGCAGATGCTGGTCTACAACAGTGACTCTAGGACCCTGTTATGTCGAGCAGCTCTCCATTGCATTTTTCTGCGTTAAAGTCAAAATGATGTTCTACTTAACAAATCTGCGCCGATGAAGCAGAGTCGCACACACGGCAGTATTCCTTTTTTGACAAGTCAAGTGTTGTGAATGCGACCTCCCACCATCTAGAGTTGATCTGCGGTTTACGTCAACACATTGAGTGCTGTTCAATGACCATCGTTGGAATTGTTTGACGCAAGTTATTTACATGTTACAACTCATTAATGTGGGCTGCTCCGTCAAGTCCACCGAAGTTTTTACTCTTTAAGGAATTTGCACCGTGTTTCATCCGTTGTAGGCTGCATTCACTAGAGTAATCGGGAATCTATGTGCACAACCATTGTTGTGTGTTCTACGTCATCATAATGGCTCATCGTATATCCCTAGACCGGCCATACGCCAATTTTAATTAATGAATTTAATTCGTTTGCAGTGATACCGGGGTACTCCATAACCATTATATATATATATCGATACAGGGACAATCATATATGTACAGAAAAGTGCGCCTAGCGCCCACATAACCAGAAGAATATACACCGAGGTTAGTGTGCATACACAAAGGAGAAATAATATAATAGAAGAATAACAGGTACTCGAAAGGCGGAAATATTGATATGTCTAAGAGTAGGGTACAATATGGAACATGTGAAAGATAAGTAGCATAGACAAAAGAGGTATAAGAGACTACCTAAGTATTGCAGTGGCGTCTAGTAGAGGAGAGCTATGAATAGTACGGCATAGTGGATAGACTAAAGTAGCCAAACACGGCAGCAAAGAAGACTAGCAATAGGGAAGGAGAAATTAAAGGGAAACTATGTATACGAGTGAGATACATTCATGCCAAGTGGGGTCAATGAACCAAATTGAACTATAAGGCGATTCTCCAAAGCAAACATGCTACGGTTGCCGGAGTGGCAGAGGAAATACCAGTGATGCGGATGTCGTCTTTGCCCTTGTGATCCGATGAATTGAAATTGGAAGACGATGGAGTGCCAGTATTCTGTTGAACATCTTGAACATGTTCACAAAATCTTTCCGCTAAGCGTCTCCCAGATGTAGATATATATATATGTATGTGTAGTTATGTTTGTAGATATATATATATATATATTATATATATATATATATATATATATATATATATATATATATATATATATATATGCGCTCTTTTGTATGAGTGTATATATGTATGTGTGGCCTCGTAGATATTTATAGACATTGTCAGTGTCTTTGTTGTCTGGTAACCTAGACAGTGTTCCCCCACTCACATATTTTTAGAACCCTTACACTGTTTGACTATTTGACCATCAGGGTTATTACAGCGTACCACCGCGCGGATTCTCTCTCTCTCGTTCCGGCCACGGTCCACGACACAGGGACATTTTTTTTCTTTTCTTAAACAAGTTTTTATTATTTTGTTTGGATGTTTCATTACAAGTTAGATATGTAGGATTAGTTTTATTTACTTACATATCTGTGTGTGTGTTTATTTGTTCCTGCTGAAGGCCTATTGAGCCGAAACGTCGTTCAAATTTGTGTCGTCTATTAATTACGTAAAGCTTTTATCATACCATTACAAAAAAAAAATTCAAATCTACTCACTGGTAAGAGAACAACGATCAATGAAAATTAATAAAATGACATCTCAAATCGCTTACTTCGCAACGAACACAACATCCTCCTCTTCGACATTTAACACATGCATGCCTTTATAGAAGCAGACACTTGATGGCTACCTCTAGCCTCATCAGTCATCTAGGAGCACACTCTAACAGAACGTCAGCAGTTTTGGTCATAGCCATCTACAGTAGCAAGGCCAGCGGGCAGAGAATGAAACACCAGAAAGCCTCACAATCGTGACGTCATCAGCTATGCGAGCTAAAGACGGCTGACGTCATTCTACCCACAACCGCCCCTGCCCTCAAAGCTAAGAACGCCACAAAACTGAGGTCATATCTTTCTGCCCGCTGGCCTTACTACTATAGACGGTAGTGCCCTGTCCCTGATCGACAATCATATCGACGGATAAACAATAATTATTATATTACCACCATTTTTTTTTCCTGCAGCATTCATCTTGACCGAACCCTCGGCAAGTCGTTCCTTTCCTGTTTTTTTTTCTTTCTTTCTTTCTCCCCACCCCCGCCGCCGTTCTCTGTACATCTCCAAACCAAAAACCACATTTGTTCTGTAGAGAAATTTTCCACAATTTTAAAAAACTCTGACGGGGAAATAACCCTCAGTTCCGCTTCCGCCTTCTTGATCGTCACAATCTTGTGATGTTTATTTCTTCGGCGGGGATTTACTTCTTAGTCCAACACTTTTACTCCCACTAAATTAGTCACGATGCAAAATTTGATCAACTCTGTCAAGGGCACAGCTCTCGGAGTTGCAGAGTTTTTAACACCGGTTTTGAAGGTACAATTTCTGCTACAATCCTCCACTCCGTCGGTTCCTTATTCCATGTCCTAAGACCCGCCTCCTTCCACTGTGACTACTAAATAATAACTAAGTCTACTTCCAGGACCAATATTATCAATATAATTCGTGATAGCCTAGACTCTGTTTTGCTATTTGAAATTTCATTAATTTTAAATAAATAATTAGTTACAGTAGTATAATTTATGTTGTTATTAACAATATATTGTGGATAGCACCATCGTAGGGTGACCATTTTTTTCCCATGGTTTCCGGGGACATTTGTCATATTTTTTACATTTCAGAGGATTTTTTTTGCTTATTTCTGATACTGTCCCACAAAATCGGGGACGAACGATATATATATGTGTGTGTGTGTGTGTGTATACACATATATATTTATTTTTATATATATTATTTATAATATATGTCATTATGTGTGGGTGGGTGGGTGTGTGCGCAAGAAATTTTCAAAATTTTGTAGATGCAAAAAAAAAAAGATAACTTTAGATTTCATAATAACTGTTCATTTGCTGTTTGATTTTATTTTTGTTAATATTCACGGTACTTATGCGATACACGCACTTAATGACATTACAATAGCTATAGTCCGTTCAGAAATTCATAATCACACCTGAATTAGTTTTGCGTGATAACCGCTTGTTATTTTAGTTTTAAATTTGCATGCAATATTAGAATATTGATGACGCAAAGATTTTGGTATTTTTTATTCCACTAACACAACAGATTTTGCACATCAGCGAATTCCTTTGATCTTTTATGACGATATCACACAAGTTGATTCAAATTTTAGAGTTTACAGTAAAAGTAATGTAAAGTACCCCCCGTCACGCCAAGTGGCGTATAGGGAAATATGGTGTTAGTGACCCTATATTTTACAGACCTTCAGCACATGATTTTTGGGGTAATGTGGTCGGTATTACGCCCGTGCTGCTTTACTTTCCCAGAAAAAATCCGGTACCCATTTAAGGCTGGGTGAACCTGGAGCCGTCGGTTGGGATCGAACCCTACCCCTTGTCCGTAGTAGTCCAGTTCACTAACCACTGAGCTATCGCGGCTCCCACTAATTTTTAGGGAATTAGTAAAACCCAGGTGTCCTCGCCAGGGAACGAACCCCGGCTGTTGCCGTGGTAAGCCAACCGCCTATCGATTGCGCTAACCGGACACCCAGAGTTTACAGTAATCGTGTTAAATTTTCCAGTTTACTGGAATTCTTGTCAGAGGCTTAATTGTGGGTGTTGTTCGTTATGTGTATTTGCAAACATGAATTCAATTGGTTACAATTGCTGATATAGTAAAAAAGTAACCTTTTGCATAGTTATAAATTTGCATTTCAAACTCATTGTAATTTAGATATAAATGTTGGTATTTAAAGTCAACAAATTGTCTACTGAGTCTTCACAAAATTAATAAATATACGTCTTCCTTTCGCTAATTAGTGCCCAGGCCGTGGTGCGTCATGTCGTTCAATAACAATTCAGTTTTGTGCAGCAGCTTTATAGCGAACACAGAAAACATCATAGGATTGTGCTGTTCTGAAACAGCTATGCCATGCTACCCTAGAATTGCCTTTAATGGGATTACTGTGACCACAAACCACTCTCCATGTGTGTGCCACATATTTACACCCCATAAAGAAATACTGAATATAACAACATCATATGCCGTCTGTGATATTAATGACCACAAACCAGGAGCCTCCTGTATGATTGATACAACTGTTGCACCAAGCACTTCATCAGCAGAACCAGATCTATGGAATGTTAATCTGACATTGTTCTTGAATGATGTCCAAGTTAATGAGACATCAGAATCATGTGGCAGCAGCTACAAGAAGGGAGCAGAGAACATCAAGTTCTGCTGCTATAAAGGAGACTTCCCTTGCTATCACAGAATTGCCTTAAATGGGATCACTGTAGTTAAAAACTTTTCCTCTTGTGTAAACTACACTTTCACATCCAAGAGTGAATCAGTGAAGGTCACAAAATCATATTCTCTCTGTGGTTTTACTAACTACAGGTCAGGTGGCTTCTGTTGGATTAGAAATAATAACTTACCACCACTGTGTGTCTATGTGTTTGGAATTGGAGTCATCAGCGATGGCCTAACATCATCGAGTGCTACGACGATCATCGTTTTCGGGAGGACATGAACTTCCATGGTATATGGTGGATAGGCGGCGGGAACCATTGAAGGCTATGTCTGAAAAGTGTTCCTTCTTGCAGTTTCCTCATATTCCAAGTCCGGCTTGTTGCAGGAGCTACTGAGTTAAGTGCTCTGTGCACACCGTGAGCTATGTGTCTCATCCGTTTTGATCCTGTTTCGATATCCCGCTTGTTTATGATGAATGATGGTATTGTATGACAGGGAACAGTTGGCTGTGTTCACTTTCTGCGCGGTTTCGCCTTATGTCTTTTGGCGTGTGCTGAGACTGCTACGATGGGGACTACAGTTACCTTTCTTTGTTTGGGAGATGTGTTAGTAATTCGGATGATTCCACTGGCACGGGCGGTTGAGCAATTATGGATTTTAATTCGTTTGCAGTGATGCCGAGGCCTTCCATAACCAATAATAATAATAATCAGTTTTTTGCACGAGATTTTCCTGAAGTTAGTGTTTCTGCAATAGCCAAACTATTTTACGTGAACGACCACACCAAATTAATGTATATATCCTAAAATGGTGTCAAATTAGAACAGGGTGAATTTAATATAGCCTAAAGAAGAACATTTTAAAACTAGATCAAATTTCTCAAAGCAAAAAATATTTCTATAACGTCATCAGTATTCTAAGATTAAATACAAAATTTGAAACCAAAATAATAAGCTGTTATCATGCAAAACTAATTCAGGTGTGATTATGAATTTCTGAACGGACTATAGTTGTGTTTCTCAATTTAAAAAAAATATTTAAAATAAAAAAAATTTAAACAACATATAGATGTCAATTGCAGTATTAAAGTAATGTTTACAGTACCTTATTTATACTGAAGAGGTTGTTGCCTCGGCGTGGTACTTGTTTTTTGAGTGTATCTTTCTCAAGATCTCATGATTTGAAGCAAGTTTTTCACTGAAGCTTTCACACGATAAATTAATGTTAGTTTTTACTGTTGGCGACTTTGGCGGGAGATATCCGGAAAGGCAGGGGTGGGGGGAGAGAGAGTATCTGCTTTTTTAAAAAAAATTAAACCCAACCCAATAGAAGTGAGTGGTGGGAATAGAAGTGACGTAGCACCGCGCTTCAAGAGTTGAAAGAGCTATCTCCGACACAATGCGTCCAAGTCTTCTCTTTTATCTTCTTGCTAATGCCGCTCAGTCTGGGATAAAGAAACACAACTTAGTAACGTCCTGAGTCCTAGTGATTACTTTAAAAGAGGGCCGATTCCGTGTATAAACATTTATTTATTCACTGAAATCGGGGACAAATTTCTTTCGGGGACAACTTATACATTCCAGGGACTGTCCCCGGAAATCGGGGACGAATGGTCACCCTACACCATGGGGATTGACAATGACAATAAACTAACTTGAATATAAACATAAATAAAAATAATACTTAAATGTTGTATTATAAATAACAATTCTCTATCTATCTATCTATCTAATCTATCTATCTATCTATCTATCTATCTATCTATCTATCTATCTATCTATCTATCTATCTATCTATCTATCTATCTATCTATCTATCTATCTATCTATCTATCTATCTATCTATCTATCTATCTATCTATCTATCTATCTATCTATCTATCTATCTATCTATCTATCTATCTATCTATCTATCTATCTATCTATCTATCTATCTATCTATCTATCTATCTATCTATCTATCTATCTATCTATCTATCTATCTATCTATCTATCTATCTATCTATCTATCTATCTATCTATCTATCTATCTATCTATCTATCTATCTATCTATCTATCTATCTATCTATCTATCTATCTATCTATCTATCTATCTATCTATCTATCTATCTATCTATCTATCTATCTATCTATCTATCTATCTATCTATCTATCTATCTATCTATCTATCTATCTATCTATCTATCTATCTATCTATCTATCTATCTATCTATCTATCTATCTATCTATCTATCTATCTATCTATCTATCTATCTATCTATCTATCTATCTATCTATCTATCTATCTATCTATCTATCTATCTATCTATCTATCTATCTATCTATCTATCTATCTATCTATCTATCTATCTATCTATCTATCTATCTATCTATCTATCTATCTATCTATCTATCTATCTATCTATCTATCTATCTATCTATCTATCTATCTATCTATCTATCTATCTATCTATCTATCTATCTATCTATCTATCTATCTATCTATCTATCTATCTATCTATCTATCTATCTATCTATCTATCTATCTATATATCTATCTATATATCTATCTATATATCTATCTATCGACCTTTCGAGCTGTAGCCGGCCCATAGGGCGTAGACCAAGATATTCCTTCTTTTACTGAATTTTTGTTCTAGCAGTTTTCAATTCTTTTAAAGATATTTTATCAAATCTCGCCATTTGTCTCTGTTCTGTGCAAGCAGCTCTATCTCATTGAGGGAGCCGATTCCTGCTGCTCTTGCCTCTTTCATCAATGTTCTTCTTAGTGTCTCTCTGGGTCTTCCTCTTTTCCTCTTACCTGTTGTTTCCCATATGAGGGCTTGCTTTGCTATTCGGTTATTATCTCTTCTCATCACATGTCCAACATATGACCATCGTCTTTTCTTTATTACTGAAGATATTAGTGGTTGATTGGCGATTTCTCTAATTTCCTCGTTTGTTTTGAATTCATTCCACGCTATAACAAGTATTCGCCTTAGACATTTATTTTCGAATGCATTCAACTTTGTTTCTATAACTCTTGTTGTTTTCCAGCTTTCACACGCATACGTAAGGGTTGATAGTACATTTGATTTGAATAGTCTAAGTTTTGTGTTTGTGCTTATGAGTTTTGATTTCCACAACTTTTCAAGACTTCTAAAAGACATTACTGCTTTAGCTATTCTGATTCTAATTTCTTTACTTGTATCCCCTTCTCAATCAATGTGACTTCCAAGATAGGTAAAGTAATTAATCTCTTCTACTGGTTTGTTTTCCATGTATATTTTGTCATCTGTTGGAATTAAACTTTTCATGACTTTAGTCTTTTCATGATTGATCTCAAGCCCAATTTTACTGGCTATTGATGATAGTTCATTTGTGTTTTCCTGCATCACAATTATTATAACTAAATTAAAATCATTTTAAGTTTAAGGAAGAAGGACAAATTATGTAAGAGAGTCTTATCTTCTTGCCTTAGACTCTGCCTATACTGTACAAGTAAATGGAACAACTGCACTGCCAGCCCATGTCATGATAAGTAAAGAGCCACCTTCACGCCAAATGGTGTATAGGGAATATTGTGTTAGTGACCATCATTTTTACAGAACATTGACACATAATTTTTGGGGTAATGTGGTTGGTATTACGCCAGTGCCGCTTTGCTTTCCCAGAAAAAATCTGGTACTTATTTAAGGCTTGGTGAACTCGGAAGCCATCGATCAGGATCGAACCTCTTGTCCTTTGTAGCCCAGTTAACTAACCACTGAGCTATTGCGGCCCCCTATGTCATGATAAATACTAAACTTAATATTTATTTTAGTATTTATTTCAATTTTTTAAATTTTAATTATAATAACTAGATGGCCTTGAAAATCAAAATTCAATCTCAGTTACGACATTTGGTAAAAATTTCAACATTTAAAAAAAAATTGTTTAATATAATATCCAGATAGCCCTAAATGTATGAAAAACAATGATACCTCATTCGTCTCTGTATGTTAAATATTAAAAAAAGTTATGCAATTTTAAGTGACAAAATTAAGCAATTTTCATTGTAACAATATTGCACATCAGGTTACATTAGCAACCCCAAATCTGTCAGTTTTGGGGCTAAAATAATAATCTAGGTTACCATTGTGACTCAAAGGTCATGCATCTTGGCCATAAAACAATGACTTGTAATTAACTTTGGGTCAAGGGCAAAAATTGTGTGGTCAATAAATTGCCGATAACTTCATAACCCGATTACAAATCAGTTTGAAATTTCACACATTAAGTAGAAATGAATATGTATCTATTATATTATTGTTATTTTAATCATACAAGCTATTTCTATTGATAATTAATTAAAAATCAACAATAGACGCTAAGACGCACTGTGACTGGAGCATGATGAGCATGAAATGCTTTTCAATGGAAAAATTAAGTGTTCATAATATTGACGATAACTTCATAATGAAACCTCAGATTACCTTTAAACTGCACACATTTATGTAGAAATGAACACTGAAGCTAAATATCCACTTTATTTTAATCATACTCAATTTTAAATAGTAAAAATATCCAGGAAATCCTACAACAAAGTATAAAAATATGTCATAGAACAATATAATCTGATTTTCTACTGGTTTGGCTCTACATAATGGTGGATGGAGCTCTCTTTGTTAAGAAACTGCTTTAGTCTCATTAATTGACTGGCATTAACCGTCTTGATGAATAATTTAAAAAATGATTTTATAACAAACGAGTCTTTGGATGGCGTTGGTTATTGAGTATGGATTTTTAATCAACTTGTTTACTTAGCAACTGGAATTTCTGTAAATAGGCACCTCATAGTTTCCGATATTCCTACAGTGATACCTCATTTATATCTATTCTCTATATGCCAGTTTTTAAAAAAGTTATAAATGTTTGAGTAATTTTATTGACTCAGCCAAATCATTATATCATGTTTATCAGTTTGTTAGAAGACACAACATAACTCATGTTATCTCCGATTATGATATTGAAAAGACAGCTTATGGCATAATAGTAATTAACACAACACTGGTGACCTATATTCATATCATATAAATTGCATTTTACATGGTAGTTTTTATTTTGAAATTTCCACACATTTGTGTAAAAATACTAAATGAGAATAATAATATTTGTTTTTTTATACTCTGCTGTTTTATTGACACTTGGCAGATTTCTGAAAACACATCATAATCATTTGTAATTAATGGGTTTTCAATGTGGAGGTTATGACAATTTATTTGCAACAGAAAACATTTTGTTGACCAGATTGCTTTACAACTTCACTCATGAGCAGGTGCACAATAAATCAAAATATCCATAATACCTGCATGTCACACTATTAGCTTACATAGAAACAAAAATGGGGGATTGGTTGGTCTTGAGGCTAGACACAGGCCTCAAGACATAGAGGTTGTGAGTTCAAATCCTGGCTGCACCAGTTGGAATTTTTATTTCTGGTTTCTCTCTGCTGCAACCACCCCTGGTCTCAGCAGCGAGACCCGGCTTGAAACGTCAGTTACTCATCGACAAAAAAATATGAGTACCTCCAAAGTCAGAGTTATGTCCCTGTGCGGCGAAGGACTCCTGTGCACATGGCTGCCATGGAAAAATGGATTAACATGCAAATCTGAGTTCCTAGTCCTTAGGGACTTCGCCAGAGGTGAAAGCTGGCAAACGCAAAAAAAAAAAAAAACCACCGAAAAATGTCAACAAATTGTACCAATAATGCACATAAATTGTTCCATCATGAGAAGGGTAAAGGCCATCTTGAAGCTTTTTATGCAATTATTCTTCTTTTTTCCTTCCTCATTTTCCTTTCACCGTCGAGGGGAGAAATAATGTGCTGTCTTTTGTCTTCTGTTCGCCTGTCCTGCTGTTATATTTCCTAGGGCTTCTAATATTATGTCAGTCTATCTTTTTTTTGGTCAACGCTTGCGTCTGGTGTTCTCACGTACATTGAGGGGTCTTTGTGTTGTGTTTTGATCACTCTGCCTTATCACGTGGCCAAACCATTTTATTGGTTGTTTCTTTATATTTTCTATAGTGGGGGTTATTCCTAGCTTTGCTTGAGGCAACACTATACAGAAATCTCTGAACATTTCTGGGTAGGCGGCCGAGCACATATGGGTGGAAACTTGAGTGCTAAGATGCAGGTTCAGGTCTCTTTACTTTTATTCCTAGCTTTTTTCTTTATTCATTTCTGATCTTATCTCTCAGGCTGTTTCTTATCCTTCATCTAACACACTTCATCTTAGCAGAGGTTTATTTTTCTTTATAGAATTAGAGAGTGGAAATTCCTTATTCCCATTTTGATATAAAAATAAAATTATAACGTGTGGTAATTTTTTAGAGAAAACTTATTGCATGAGGAGCACCGTAATTGCTGAGCTCGTTAATTTTTGCAATGGCTGTCTACAAGTAATTTGAGTAGCAGATTGTTGGAATCTTTATCTGTGATACTATATCAACATCCATAAGGGCTCACATCTCCTCCAAAGTGTTTTCTTCAAATTGCAGCAACTACACCAGTATTGTGTTGGTTTAAGGGCATTCATTGGCATCTTGCAGAGCATTCCCTGGCATGTCCCACCTTGATATGATATTGATACAGTCTGCTCATTATTGCACATTGGGTTATTGTTTTAAATGGTGTTTCATCCAGTATTCCCCAGGGTATTAAGAATATCAGCCAGGTCTATTGCTCTTCCACTTTCTACCTCAGCCAGACTGACAAACACCTCATTACCTCTCTCATAGTTTTAAGGTTATTATTATTACTATTTAACTATTAATTTGTTTTTTGTTTTTAATCTTGCAGGACTCAAAGTTTAAAGAAACAGGGGTGATAACGCCAGAAGAGGTAGGAAATTTTAAAGTTGTTGTTATAAGTAGTTCCATCTCTGTCACTCTTTTTGTTTGAAGGTAATCATACTCATATTGCACTTGAGTTGTGTAACACAAGTTATTCCTTGTGGCCTCTTTCACAACAATTTGTCGTTGTATAACTCAGCGGATGTGTTACTTTTGTCATAAATTTTTGTTTGTGAGTCTTACTTGTAAGTGATGTATCATTAATAATGTTATCTTTGCAAATCTGTGCTCTTCCACTCAATATGTGTGGACCATCTGGTTACTCAAGGGCTTGAGTTACTCACCCTAGGAAACTGGGTGACAACACAAACCATTTCCTGTTAGTTTCAGACCCATCAGAGAGTAATCACACTGCCTTGAGCTTTTTGTCACTTGATGATATCCCTAATATATATATACTTGTGAACAGATGTGTCATAAGTGTCAAGCAGTTGATGACAAGAACTTGTTATGATGACTGAAATTATTGTTACTGAACTCAACTTAAAGATACAAAAAGCAAGATGAGCCTTTGTTGCACGAGGAAATATATGGAAATCCAAAGAAATATAGGTTAAATTAAAAACTAAATGTTTTCAGCTCCAATATTAAGTCAGTTCTATTATATGGCTGTGAAACAACAAAAATGACAATCACAAAGATACAAACATTCATTAATGGATTCTTGCGCAGAATAGAAGGATAGAAATGGCAGGACAGAATCTCTAATATAGAATTATGATGCAGTATCAGTCAAATATCAGTGGATAAAGAGATACAATGAAGATGATGGCACTGGGAGGGAGCATTGGGAACTCTAACAGAGAGTTGAAAAGTAGAAGAAGTAGAGAGTGAACTGATCCATTAATGGCTAGAGGTTGAATTTGAGTCCAATTGATGACTTTCGATGTTCACTCAGCCATAAATTGGTACCAAAAATGTTTTTTGAAGAAAAAAAATACAGCACTGGTGTAGTGCTGACCACATTACTTGAACATGTGAACATGAATATTCCTTATTTATCACATGAAGACCTTTTTGTGGACTCAGAATAATAAGAAAAATAACAACTATCTATTGTCCTTTCGAGCCGAAGACGGCACATAGGGCAGAATTACAATCTCAAAAACAGAAACCTTGCGTGTCAAAATGGCACAGATTGCAGAGATCACTGCTTTTAAAATCTATGGTTCTGTTTCCATAACAATACTTTTTACAATGACAGCTTGTCAAGCCATCGATCAACCTCCTTAGTCGCCTCTTACGACATGCCTGGAAGGTCACAGTGTCACTATTCTTTACTTCCCACAAAATGAGGCCCCGGTAACACACGGGAGCCATTGAAGACAAATAAACAATAGATAAATTGGTTTGGGCACATGATAAGACACAAAGATAAAAATGTAACAAATGGGCCTTTAATAAATAATATGAGATCACCAAACCCAAGGGCTGACCAAGAAAATGATGGATTGATTGAATATTAGAAACACTAGGAAACATAACAGCAGGAAAAGCCATCAGAAGACCTCAGAGTATATCTTCCCTTGATGATGAAAGGAAAATGGGGAAGGAAAGAAGAAAAAAAGGAAGACATAGTCTGTAAGAAATACTTAATAGTTAAAGAAATAGGAAACTTTTTTTTTCAGCCTTTCGAGCCGTAGCCGGCCCATAGGGCGTAGACCAAGATACACCTTCTCCTATCTGAATTTTTGTTCTAGCAGTTTTCTTTTAAAGATATTTTATCAAATCTCGCCATTTGTCTCTGTTCTGTGCAAGCAGCTCTATCTCAATGAGGGAGCCGAATCCTGCTGCTCTTGCCTCTCTCATCAATGTTCTTCTCAGTGTCTCCCTGGGTCTTCCTCTTTTTCTATTACCTGTTGTTTCCCATATGAGGGCTTGCTTTGAAATAGTAAACTAGATGCCCAAAATTATGTTCCAAAAGGATATTGGACGACAATATCCAACCTGCCGAGAATGGAGTGCGTCAGCCATAGTGTAGGTTTAGGGGAGAAATCAGGACACACACGTACACATATACAAGTACTGACCATGCGACCAGCTCATCATGTGTCATGAATTTGTTCTTACCCCTCCTTATACAAGTACTGACCATGCGACCAGCTCATCATGTGTCATGAATTTGTTCTTACCCCTCCTTATACAAGTACTGACCATGCGACCAGCTCATCATGTGTCATGAATTTGTTCTTACCCCTCCATATACAAGTACTGACCATGCGACCAGCTCATCATGTGTCATGAATTTGTTCTTACCCCTCCATATACAAGTACTGACCATGCGACCAGCTCATCATGTGTCATGAATTTGTTCTTACCCCTCCTTATACAAGTACTGACCATGCGACCAGCTCATCATGTGTCATGAATTTGTTCTTACCTCTCCATATACAAGTACTGACCATGCGACCAGCTCATCATGTGTCATGAATTTGTTCTTACCCCTCCTTATACAAGTACTGACCATGCGACCAGCTCATCATGTGTCATGAATTTGTTCTTACCCCTCCATATACAAGTACTGACCATGCGACCAGCTCATCATGTGTCATGAATTTGTTCTTACCCCTCCAACCTGAAACAGGATAAAGAGTCAAGTTCACATGGTCACAAGACTTGAACACCGAAGAAGAAGACTATTAAACAGAGCCTGAAAGATTGAGGAATTAACCAGAATAGGCCAGACTGGCTATTTCTCTCTCTCTCTTTCTCTCTCTGTCTCTTGTTAGCCATATTAAATGATAATAGAATAAGAGTACAAAGAAAATGAGCCAACAGATCTATAAGAAATAATCAGTCATACTTTGCAACAAGATGAACCAAATTGATATTTTTTTTCAGTTTGTGGCTGCTGGGGATCATCTTGTTCATCACTGTCCAACCTGGCAATGGGCCACTGGCGACCAAAGTAAAATCAAAGCTTACCTTCCAAAAGAGAAACAGTTTCTCATTACCAGAAATGGTGAGGGATACAACTTGACAGACAGTGCCCTTGTTATGAAATGATTTCTCATATATACACTTTCACATACACACACAAACACACATATACTTATATAATATATATATATATATATATATATATATAACTTATTCTGGGGATAGAGATTTGTCTCTTGGAAAGACATCGATCTAGAGACATAGAGGTTGTAAGTTCAAATCCTGGCTGCGCCAGTTGGGATTTTTATTTGTGATTTCTCTCTGTGGCAACCACCCCTGGTCTTAGCAGCCTGGCCTGGATTGAAACATCAATTACTCATCAGAGCAGTTCTGTCTCCAAGATGGCGGATCTAGTCCACATTCTCTCGATCGCTGCAGAAAGTGCATCCAGGGTCTGATTAATTTAGGTTCTTTGTTGCACTTTTCTGCGTTAAAGTCAAAATGATGATATGCTTGGTACATTTGTGCCGCTAAAGCGAGGTCATAGGCCGACAACAGTCCGTTTTTGACAAATCAAGTGTTGTGAATGAGACCTTCCACCGTCTAGACTTGATCTGTGCTTTACGTCACATTGGTGCTGTTCATGACCGTTGTTGGAATTCCTTGACGCAAGTTATTTCCATGTTACTCATTAATGTAAATTACTTCATCAGCCGCAGTTTTGTCTCTTTAGGGAATTTGCTTCATGTTTTGCTTGTTGTAGGCTGCTTACACTAGAGTAATCAGAAATCTAAAGGGAGCAAGTTTGTGTGGTCGATATTGTTGTGTGCTATGTCATCGTAACGGTTCTCTAGACCGGACGTGCACTAATCTTACGGTCTGCTGTTTGATGTGCGACGGGGATAATTTGATGACTAACTGTGTGTCTATATGTTCGGAATTGGAGTCAACAACGATGGCCTAACATCATCAAGTGCTACGACAATCATCATTTTCAAGAGGACGTGAATTACCAGTATATGGGGATAAGCGCTGGGAACAATTGAAGACTATGCATGAAAAGTGTTCCTTGTTGCAGTTTCCTCATATTCCAAGTCGCATGTCTGTGTTAGTCACCTCTAGTGACTCGGGCAGATGGTGCTCGTAAACCTGGGAGGGCCCACCATCTAAGGGCAGAATCCCCCTACAGAAAAGACCATCTGCTGCCTTGCAGGAAGATTGGGGACAACCAAAGGCTAAGGAAAGCAAACCTGAACAAAATGCTGGCTGAAATCGGATGCACTGGGCCACTCTCGCAGAACAAAGTCCAACGTTTTAACAGGTATTCAAGCAGAGTGGATCTAACAGGCTTAAACAGACAGCTGTCTTCGTGTGAGAGTCTGGAGTCCTACTCTGATTGAGTCCTGATTGCAGAGAGAGAGAGAGAATTACTCATCATGGGAAAAAATATGAGTACCTCCTGAAAACGGGGTTATCTGCCTGTGCGGTGAGGGATCCCTGTGCACACGGCTGCCGGGGAAAAATTGATTAATACGCAAAATTCTGTTCCTAGTCTTTAGGGCAATGAGGAAGTTCTCAAAGAGGCCAACACAAAAAGGGAGCTCTTAAAAAACATCAGAAAGAAGCAACCAACATTTTTTGGGCACATCATAAGAAGAGGAAAGTTGGAATACTTGGTTACAACTGGCAAAATAAAAGGAAAGAGAGATCGCGGACGACAAAGAGAGAAAATACTGGATAGCTTGGTGTCATGGCATGGAAAACAGTCAACAACAGAACTGATACGATGCACTGTAGATAGAAGATTGTGGAAGGACATGATCACCTACGCAAACCGGTAAGGCACATGATGATGAAGATTCTTTAGGGACTTTTCCAGAGGTGAAGCTGACAAGCGCAAAATAAATATTTTTTTAATTAACCCGTTCTTCACCAGGAAGTTTTTCACACTATCAGAAAGAGGTCAGAATGCAAATCAAGGCTAAGTACAGTGATTATGGTTCTGTTAATAAATATAACATTTCTTAACTCTTTTCTGTGTATGTCATTGAATTTGTTTCTGTTCTGGTCTTCTAACTACTTCTGTGTTCCAACCCTTGAATATTTATTAACCTTGTTTATTTTATATTTGCTTTAAGAGTTTATTCCTTGCTGTTGTAACTTTCACAGCCCTGTTACTTGCTGTATTCCTTGCTGTTATCTTTTACTGCCCTGTTACTTGCTGTATTCCTTGCTTTTATGTTTCACAGCCCTGTTACTTGCTGTATTCATTGCTGTTATGTTTTACATCCCTGTTACTTGCTGTATTCCTTGCTGTTACCTTTCACAGCCCTGTTACTTGCTGTATTCCTTGCTGTTACCTTCACAGCCCTGTTACTTGCTGTATTACTTGCTGTTACCTTTCACAGCCCTGTTACTTGCTGTATTCCTTTCTGTTACCTTTCACAGCCCTGTTACTTGCTGTATTCCTTGCTGTTACCTTTCATAGCACTGTTACTTGCTGTATTCCTTGCTGTTACCTTTCACAGCCCTGTTACTTCTGTATTCCTTGCTGTTACCTTTCATAGCACTGTTACTTGCTGTATTCCTTGCTGTTACCTTTCACAGCCCTGTTACTTCTGTATTCCTTACTGTTACCTTCCACAGCCTGTTACTTGCTGTATTCCTTGCTGTTACCTTTCATAGCACTGTTACTTGCTGTATTCCTTGCTGTTATCTTTTACTGCCCTGTTACTCATTGTGTTCCTTGCTGTTATCTTTTACTGCTCTGTTACTCATTGTGTTCCTTGCTGTTACCTTTCACAGCCTGTTACTTGCTGTATTCCTTGCTGTTACCTTTCACAGCCCTGTTACTTGCTGTATTCCTTGCTGTTACCTTTCATAGCACTGTTACTTGCTGTATTCCTTGCTGTTATCTTTTACTGCCCTGTTACTCATTGTGTTCCCTGCTGTAACTGTTCACCTACCCTATTCCTTGCTGTTATCTTTCAGTGCCATGTTACAAGCGAGTCAAACAGATGGACACACATCAAGAGGAACAGGAGAAAGTGATAGAAGAGGAAGATGAGGATGGAGGCTGGGTGGACACTCATCATTTCTCACGTAAGAAAAACAAGAATAGTGAAAGTGTTAGTAGTTCTGTAAAGAATTCATTTGTTTATGTTCATGCCTCAATCATTTTAACAGGATGTACCCTGCATAATAACATACATTGTAGTGTCTACTGTTTACTATTTACATTGTATTAGTTTATTGTTTACATTGTATTGTTTACAGTTTACATTGTATTGGTTTACTCTTCATTGCACTAATTCAAGTTGAGATGGGACAGACCTAGTATATACAACTTGAGAACTATTCTTCATACCATTGTTTATAGAACCTGAAAGGATTACCAATCCTCTAGTATAGTCATTCTTGTTTATAGAACCTAAAAGGATTACCAATCCTCTAGTATAGTCATTCTTGCTTATAGAACCTGAAAGTATTACCAATCCTCTAGTATAGTCATTCTTGTTTATAGAACCTGAAAGGATTACCAATCCTCTAGTATAATCATTCTTATTTATAGAACCTGAAAGGATTACCAATCCTCTAGTATAGTTATTCTTGTTTATAGAACCTGAAAGGATTACCAATCCTCTAGTATAGTCATTCTTGTTTATAGAACCTGAAAGGATTACCAATCCTCTAGTATAGTCATTCTTGTTTATAGAAACTGAAAGGATTACCAATCCTCTAGTATAGTCATTCTTGTTTATAGAACCTGAAAGGATTACCAATCCTCTAGTATAGTCATTCTTGTTTATAGAATCTGAAAGGATTACCAATCCTCTAGTATAGTCATTCTTGTTTATATAACCTGAAAGGATTACCAATCCTCTAGTATAGTCATTCTTGTTTATAGAACTTTCATCATACTAATCCTTTAGTATAATCATTTTTGTTTATAAAGCCTTCCTGATATAATTTTTAATGAAATTTTTGGGGCACTTTAAAAGACACAACAGCCTACTAAAAGTAATATTGGAAGGGAAAATACAAGGTAAAAGAGGCAGAGGCAGACCAAGACTAACATGGACGAGTAACATCAAAAGATGGACAAGTCAATCTGTAACAACCTACACAATCAAAGCAAGAAACAGAGTGGAATGGCAATCCATGGTAGCCAACCTTCATTTCGGAGACGGCACTCGATGATGATGATGGTGATATAATTTTGATGGCCAAGTGATCAGCTCACTCATCCACAGTATCAGCTACTTCCTTTGTTTTCTTCATTTATCTGGGATTTCCTGGACTCTCCTTCAAGTCATCTGCTATTTCTACTCAGATTTATCTCTGCTAGAAGGACACCCTTACCAGACTAATGACTTTTTTCTAAGTTTGTATAGAGTGGATTTTTTTCCAGGACTAACATGCTTCTCCAGCGTGGATCCATTTACTGGGTTTTCTAGTCCAGGTTTTGTTTTCTCAGATTGTGATCATTGAATGTTTGTATTGTAGCTCCCGCAGCCAGACAGCACCTAGCAGATCTCAGCACTTTTTCATTTTCTTGAGAAAAGTAGGGCAGCCTAATGAGATAGTGACCTTATTACACATAAATAAGTCAATGATCATAACAGAATATGGGCACCCATTGCACAATTTATCCATATATCGTTAGGTGTGACAAATTTCTTGTATTTTTCTATATTTTTTGTCATGGTTTGTGGAGAGTCATAATTTTATAAGAGCATGAAGAACTTAAAAAAAAAATTAAATAAAAAAGTGATTCATAAAGATGTAACTCTCTCCGTATGGAAGCTTTTTATCGACCCAACGAAAGAGATTTCAGAGACAAAAAAGAATTAAAAAGAATGTAAAGAACTTCAAGAAATGTTTTCTTTCTTTTTTTTTTAAATGATTCGTAAAAATTTAATAAGAACACTGAAGAACTAAAAAAAATATTTTCTTTATTTTTTCCCTGATAGCTGACCATGCAGTGAATGCACTCCAGGATGACATGGGTGACATGAGTCTAGACAACAGAGTAAGATCCCTTGTTATTGTCTTTGAACTAGTGCTTTTAATTGTCTGTATTTTAGAAAATTATCCCTTTGCTTGCCTTTAATATATTATTAAGTTAGTAAAAAAAGTGTCAATAGTTTTTTTAGTTACCTGTCAGTTTATTTTCATACCCTTTCTATCTGCCTGCCTGTCTAATCTATCTTTCGTTCACCTGAAGTATTGTCTATATCTGCAATGTTTTTTCATGTATGTTTACTGTCTTTGTAGTGTTTGGGCCCTTTTGAGGCTGAGGGCCTGGCACTGCACCTGCCTGAGTTTACATCACAGGGTGAGTGCCATATCGATTCACAGTTATAGACATACTTCCCATTGGCATGAGTGCATGGCATCGTGATTGCTGTGGTGTGCCCTTTGGCTGGTAGCCTCCGTCATCAGCACTTATTCTTGCTAAAGCAGACTGTCGTCTTGCTCGAGTGTAGGAAGGCATGGTCAGTCTTGGTTTTCAGTCCCTGGTAAAGGTAAAGTACAAGACTTGAATCAGCGCCTTAATACACAAGTTTTCACCCATATGTGCTCGGCCGCCTATCCAGAAGTGTTCGGAGACTTCTGGATAGTGTCGCTTCAAGCATCGAAACTCATAATGCGAGGCAGCATTCCTCACCTTCAACTACCCTGGTACCCATTTCTGCTAGCGGCTGGGTCGGCCACGGGGTTATTTTTTTCCAACCACGAGTACAATTCACACTGCTTCTAGTGGGAATCAAAACACTTGTCCAAACGTCGGCAGCCCAGTCAAGTGATTATCCCAACTAGGTTACTGAGGTCCCCTTTCAGTCCCTGGTGACAGTTAACCCCCATCTCCACGGCATGGAGCTGACCTTGATGAGGTTCATGCCCTTTGAAAGGTTGAGTATACCGCCTCTAAACAGGACACAAGTGACTTCATAGTCACATGTATACAAAATTCAAGATTGGCACCTCAACTACTTGTACATGTGGACAGGCACCCCAGACTGCTGAACACATACTTCAAGACTGCACTGAATATAGTAGACTGAGGAAAATCCTTTGGCCCATAGATACAACACTACATACAAAACTGTATGGTCCACAACAAGAATTACAAAAGACAGTAAAATTTATACAGGAAACGACATTGCAGATATAGACAATACTTCAGGCGAACGAAAGATAGATAGATAGTTGGAAAGGTTGAGTAGTTAGAGATATATTTCTGGTGTTAACAAGGCTCTCTTTAGGACATGAGAATAATGGCTGGTGCAATTAACATGTGTTGGCAGGTCAGTGACTCTGCTCCCCATAGAAGCAAGTTTCTGACCCTACTAGGAAGTCAACCCTGTTGACTAATGAGCTTTAATCCACACAACTTATTTCTATAACTGTTTTATCTCACTAACTGAGTGTGTGCTTTTAATAACTTACTTATTTCTCATATACAACTCCATGTGCTATTTATTTGTACAGTTTGTATTTGTTCACAGAATATAGCTGTTCAACACTAGCTGTCCTGTTTCTTGCCATTCTTTTAAGATCATTCCATGTCTTTCCCATCCCCTTCATCCCTGCTTCCACCTGTCTTCTCCAAATATATTTTGACCTTCCTCTTCGTCTCATACTTTACCGCAACTGAACATTATTAATAAATTTATTACTTCTCATGTGCCAGTTTGGCTGAAGGTGCCCACATATTTGTCAACTCTTTATTGTTCTTTAGCTTATTTTGTGGCTGTATATTTTTCCTCTCTTTTTTGTGATTTTGTAAATAAAGTACAAAAGAATATACATCATTAAAACATTGCACAAAAAAATCATTTCTTGAAAATGAATCTTCTTTCTTCAGCCTGATTCAAAGGGAGTCTCAGCTGGAGCTGCCGGTGTGGATGGTGGGGATAATGATGATGATGACGACGACGATGATGATGAAGCAATCGACATGGATGCATTTGAGAAAAGTGGGATGTTGGAGGAACAAGATAATGTAATATTTAGTTTTGAAACAAATATTTCACAGTTTTATTCTCTTTCATATAATTTTAATATAAATTACATTTTCTTTTTGTTCTTTATTCTTGCTAATTTGTCTTTCCTCTGTGCCACTAGTAGTTCCCCTGATAGCAAGGCAGTACTTCAGGTAAAAGTGCTCTTATCTTGGGAAAAATTGCAGATTTTAAAAATTGAAATTTAGAAGGAGGGTTTTACAGAGCTGCTTGATGTTGTGAATCATGGACAGTAAATAAAGAGTTACAACGTTAGATTGAAGCAGCTGAGATGTGAACTAAAAGAGTATCATTACAGCACACAGTAGGAAGAATTGATTTGTATTTGAGGGATATGTGTGGAGAAGAGGCAGGTCAGAGTACCTCATCATCATGTACCATACCGGTTGGTGTAGGCGATCATGTCCTTCCACAATCTTCTATATACAGTGCATCCTATTAGTTCTGTTGTTGACTGTTTTCCATGCCATGACACCAAGCTATCCAGTATTTTCTCTCTTTGTTGTCAGTGATCTCTTTTTCCTTTTATTTTGCCAGTTGTAACCAAGTATTCCAACTTTCCTCTTCTCATGATGTGCCTGAAAAATGTTGATTGCTTCTTTCTGATGTTTTTTAGGATCTGCCTTTTTGTGTTGGCCTCTTTGAGAACTTCCTCATTGGTCTTTTTAGCTGTCCAGGGAGCTTTCAACATTCTTCTGAGAAATCCCATCTCTGTGGCCTCTAATCGTCTTTTCATTTGTTTGTCTACTGTCCATGATTCGCTTCCATAGGTCAGAATTGGTTCTATATAGCACCGATGAACTCTCTTTCTCATTTCTATTTACATAGATTTGTTGCATAAGATATTTTTCATTTACTGAAATGCGTTTTTGGCCTGAGCTATTCTGCTTTTATTTCTGTGGTGCATCTCCCATCTTATGTTATTATTGTGCCCAAGTATTTGAAACGTTGCTTTTGTTTCAGATTTGTCTCGTTTATTTTTATGCTGCTCCCACAACACCATCACCATCTGCTCCAATGGCTTCACATAACCCTGATAGTGGGGCTAAACGGGAGCTCCACATTGCCCAGGGGTGTCCCGAAGACAAGCGGAGGAAAGGAGACGTCTTACTCCTGCTTTGGTAGGGCAGAACTCTACCCCACTAACCTGTAAGAACAACATAGAGGTAGGCAAACAAGAACAACATAGAGGTAGACAAACAAGAACAACATAGTGGTAGACAAACAAGAACAACATAGAGGTACACAAACAAGAACAACATAGAGGTAGACAAACAAGAACAACATAGAGGTACACAAACAAGAACAACATAGAGGTAGACAAACAAGAACAACATAGTGGTAGACAAACAAGAACAACATAGAGGTAAACAAACAAGAATAACATAGTGGTAGACAAACAAGAATAACATAGAGGTAGACAAACAAGAACAACATAGAGGTAGACAAACAAGAACAACATAGTGGTAGACAAACAAGAATAACATAGAGGTAGACAAACAAGAACAACATAGAGGTACACAAACAAGAACAACATAGTGGTAGACAAACAAGAACAACATAGTGGTAGACAAACAAGAACAACATAGAGGTAGACAAACAAGAACAACATAGAGGTAGACAAACAAGAACAACATAGAGGTAGACAAACAAGAACAACATAGAGGTAGACAAACAAGAACAACATAGAGGTAGACAAACAAGAACAACATAGTGGTAGACAAACAAGAATAACATAGAGGTAGACAAACAAGAACAATATAGAGGTAGACAAACAAGAACAACATAGTGGTAGACAAACAAGAACAACATAGAGGTAGACAAACAAGAACAATATAGAGGTAGACAAACAAGAACAACATAGAGGTAGACAAACAAGAACAACATAGAGGTAGGCAAACAAGAACAACATAGAGGTACACAAACAAGAACAATATAGAGGTAGACAAACAAGAACAACATAGAGGTAGACAAAGGAAAAGGATGCTGAATGATTAGATTCAGGAAAAGATCACCAGTGAAGGTGTTGCAAGGGGCTCAAGATCGAGGATTATGGGGGATATGATATCCAATGTCTCTAGGTTGGGACCATGAATGAATGTTTTTGTTTCCTGTATGGTGCCTTCCTTTTATAACTCTGCTATCTTAGTGTTGTTGCTGTTCAGCTTGAAGATCTAAAGGTTATCTTCACTTACTTCTTTATTAGGCCACACTGACTGTGACTAGTCAGACAGAACAGCCAGTGGAGGGTGCTTCAACTGGAGACAGTGGCATTATCCAGACTAGAACATATGATCTTAATATCACCTACGACAAATATTATCAAACTCCACGATTGTGGTTATTTGGATATGATGAAGTAAGTATTTTTAATGAGAATGTTGTAGTGTTTTAGACTGATGGTGTTTTTATTGTGTAGCAAGTGTTTCTAATGGTACAAAAGGTAAAAGTACGAGACTTGGATTGACATCTTAGCAAGCGGGTTTTTATCTATATGTGCTTGGCCACCTATCTAGAAGTGCTCAGAGACTCCTGTCTGGTGTCGCCTCAAGCATCGTGACTCACGAGTGAGGCGCCATTCATCACCTTCCTAGAGTATGAACCCTGGTACCCATTTATGCCAGCAGCTGAGTTGACCACAGACTTTTTTTTCCCCAACCATGAGTACAATTCACACTCCTTCTAGCAGGAATTGAACACATGTTGTCCGAACAGCAGTAGCTAGTAGGGTGCTTTTCCCAACTAGTACCCTCCTGGAATTAGAAACTGCAATCTCCTGTGCTGGAGTATCATTTTAGCCACCTCCTCTATGTAACTGTTTATAATGAACTTTATTTTAAGGGGCCAGTGTGTTTTTTTTAAGATGAATTGAGTATTATAAACACCATGAAACATAACAGCAGAAGAATGCAAACTGCATGACCCCTTGATACTGAGAAGCAGATTAGGAAAGGAAGATTTGTTTAATGGATAAGGTGTAATGAGTTTTTAGTGAGTGTGATGATGTTTTTAAGTGAGTGTGGTGATGTTTTTAAGTGAGTGTGATGATGTTTTTAAGTGAGTGTGATGAAGTTTTCTAACCCTAGATTGCGATTCTATCTATCTATCTTTTGACCTTTCGAGCCATAGCCGGCCCATAGGGCGTAGACCAAAATACACCTTCTCCTATCTGAATTTTTGTTCTAGCAGTTTTCAATTCTTTTAAAGATATTTTATCAAATCTCGCCATTTGTCTCTGTTCTGTGCAAGCAGCTCTATCTCATTGAGGGTGCCGAATCCTGCTGCTCTTGCCTTTCGCATCAATGTTCTTCTCAGTGTCTCTCTGGGTCTTCCTCTTTTTCTCTTACCTGTTGTTTCCCATATGAGGGCTTGCTTTGCTATTCGGTTATTATCTCTTCTCATCACATGTCCAACATATGACCATCATCTTTTCTTTATTACTGAAGATATTAGTGGTTGATTGGCGATTTCTCTAATTTCTTCGTTTGTTTTGAATTCGTTCCACGCTATACCAAGTATTTTCCTTAGACATTTATTTTCGAATGCGTTCAACTTTGTTTCTATATCTCTTGTTGTTTTCCAGCTCTCACACGCATATGTAAGGGTTGATAGTACATTTGATTTGAATAGCCTAAGTTTTGTGTTTGTGCTGATTAGTTTTGATTTCCACAACTTTTCAAGGCTTCTGAAAGACATTGCTGCTTTAGCCATTCTGATTCTACTTTCTTTGCTTGTATCCCCTTCTCGATCAATGTGACTTCCAAGATAGATAAAGTGATCGATCTCTTCTACTGGTTTGTTTTCCATGTATATTTTGTCATTTGTTGAAATTAAACTTTTCATGACTTTAGTCTTTTCATGATTGATCTCAAGCCCATTTTTGCTGGCTATTGATGATAGTTCATTTGTGTTTTCCTGCATCGTTTTTATCTGACTGTTGATGAGAACTATGTCATCAGCAAAGTCGAGGTCCTCCAAATAGTCTCCGTGTATCCATTTGATGCTTTTGTTACCAGTGCAGCATTTCTTCATTATGAAGTCCATAACAATTCCAAATAACAAGGGCGATAAAATACATCCTTGTTTAACCCCAGTTTCTATTGGGAAACATTCGCTCAGTCTTTCCTCTGTTCGAACTGCACATGTGTGACCATCATACATGTCTTTGATAATATTTATGATTTTTGATGGTAAGCCATATTGCTTCAGAATTTTTCACAAAGAATCTCTTTGAATACCATCAAATGCTTTTTTGAAGTCGATGAATTTAAGTACAAAAGGTTTTTGCTTTTCAATGTGTTCCTCTAAGTCAGTGGTGGCCAACTTGAGGTTGCCCGAGGGCCGGATTAAAGCCAAGGCCAAGACCCGCGGGCCACACTTAAGAATATCGTCAAAAATGACAGTAGGGACCTATGCGATATAGTAATATATAAATAATGCTTGCACTTTGACTACATATTTGATTTGTAACAAATCCATTAATTATTCATTTTAAAATTACCTTTAATGTCTCGGTGATTGTGACTTGTCACAGCTTTCCACCAGAGATTTGAAGTCCACTTCCATTTTTGACGTGGCGATTCGGAGAGTATGGGACAATGTCGAATCGGTCATTCTGTTCCTGGTCTTAGATTTAATTAATTTCATGGAAGAGAATGTTGTCTCGCAGAGATATGTGCTGCCGAATATAGAGCACATCTTTAGTGCCCATTTTCTCAGACACGGGTAACGTTCATTTGGTAGCAATTTCCAGAAGTCAGCTCCTAATGCCTTTACAGTACTGAGGAAGGGGTCACACTGAAGGTCACACAACTCTAGTTGAAGATCTGATGGCTGGCACTCCACTGTGCACTTAATTGGGTTATTAAAAAGTTCCGTTTGTGGACGAAACATTTCAAAATCTTGAAATCGTCGATCAAATTCACAAATCAAATGTTCAATGTCAGCTGCGTACTTACTGAAGTTTGCACTTTCTATCTCTGACAACAACTGCTTACAACTTGAAAAATGGAACAGATCATTTTTTTGCAAAGAAAGTCTAAATAGATTCAGCTTCTTTTTAAAACCATCAACATATCCCATCAATTGAAAAATGGTTTGCTTTTCCCCTTGTAGCTGCAAATTCAATATGTTCAAATGTTGTGTGATGTCTGTGAGATATGCCAGATTATGAAGGAAATTAATGTCTTTGAGTGCATGTTGAAGATCAATGGAGCATGGTAAGTTCTCTCGCAGGAAGTCATAAATGTCATTCTTCAGTTCAAAAAATATTATTAAACATTTCCCTCGACTAAGCCATCTTACTTCTGTATAAAGCAGGAGATCACCGTAGCTAGAATCTACTTCCTCTAAAAATGATAAAAACTTCCTGTGATTTAAAGACTGGTGTCCTCCTCTTATCAAATTTGTTATTTTCACAACAGTAGCCATGGTGTCTTTTAGATTTATGGACTTTGCACAAAGGGCCTCTTGATGAATTATGCAATGCAATGTAGGTACGTTAATTTTGTTTTGCTTTAGAAGTCCAACAAAACCAGTATTTGAACCAATAAAAGCTTTGCAACCATCAGTACACACTGCAGACAACTTTCCAAAACCACCTACTTCATCTACGGCACTATGAACTGCAGAAAATATGTCTGTCCCTCTACAAGTGTCATGCAAAGAGCAAACTTTCAACAATTCTTCAATAACAGTAAAATCCTCCTGGATAACTTTAACAAAAATAAGAAGCTGGCAAGTGTCAGTGATGTCAGTACTTTCATCAATCGCGAGCGAAAAATATGAGCAGTTTTCAATACAAGATTTTATACTTTGAGACAGTTGCAGACTGATGTCTTCTGTTCTTCTGGCTACAGTTTGTTTTGAAAGAGGCACAGATTCAAATTCTTTGGCTATTTTTTCTTGACCGAATGCCTTTGCCATTTGAATCGCACATTTCTTCACAAAATTTCCGTCAGTAAAGGGTTTTTTAGATTTTGCAAGCTCATAGGTAACTGTATATTTGATGCAATGATCGATGACTCTTTAATTTTATTGCCCTTTGTATACATACTTTGCTGTTGATTCAACTTTGTCTTCAGCTGTTCAACCAAAAGCTTCCTAGCTTCAATGCTATGTTTCTCATACATGTTTTGATGATGTGTGGCATAGTGCCGTTTTAAATTATATTCCTTCAAAATGGCTAACACTTGAACGCAAATTAAGCACTGAGGTTTACTATCCTTATTGAAGATGAACAAATAATCTAATTCCCATTCAGGTTTAAATATGCGATTTTCACAATCAACTTTTCTACGTTTTAACATGATTTAATACAAAATCTCACATCAAAGTTAAAAGTCACAGAATGTTGGTCCACTATCGAAAATAAGTCCAGATTTGACAGTTATACACAGACTTGTGTTTGACAATGAAATCAAAAGATTGTGACCAAATAAACACGTTGCAGTCATTTTATGGACAAGACAAGACGATGGGATCAAAGGGAATGAAGGCGAACAGTGAAACATTTTGAATGTAACTTCAAAGACAGAATTAGAGCTACGAAGTCCCCTCACCCCTGTCCCTCCCAACCTCATTAACCCCTTACCGCGAAATGAAAGAGCCACCACAAGTCCAGACGACAAATGTTGAGCCAAAGATCTGACGCTATCACCGCACTGACAATAAAGCAACTTTGCGGTACCAACTCGAAGCAAAGACTTTGAATATTGTCGGCACCATTAGTTGTGCAGTGTGTGTGTGTGTGTGTGTTTGTGTGTGTGTGCGTGCGTGCGTGCACGCGCGGGTGGGTGGGTGGGTGGGTGATTGATTTGAAATTATGTTGCCAATCTAGCTGTTGCGAGAAATTGACAGAGATTTTCAAATTGTGTATTCTTGAACGATAGAAGAGTAAACTCCGACACGGATTAAAACCAGGAGAAATCCGCTATTAGGGGTAAAAAATGAAGTAAGTCCGTGGAGCTTCGCGGGCCAAGAAAACTAGGCTGGCGGGCCGCCATTTGGCCACCCCTGCTCTAAGTCATAGAGTGAAAATGTGGTCAAGGCAGCTTCTCTCTTTTCTAAACCCAGCCTGTTCTTCACGCATTACTGTATCTATTGAATCCTTTATTCTATTTAGGATGATTTTGCAGAATAACTTTGAGGCAACTGACAAAAGTGTCACGCCTCTCCAGTTGTTACAATCTCTAAGATTGCCCTTTTTTGGAATCTTAACAATGATTCCTTTTTTCCATTTATGAGGCGTCTTCTCTGTTTTCCAAATGATGTTGAACATTTTTTGGAGATGTATTAAATTATGGCTATCAATTGCCTTGAGGATCTCAGCTGTTAACTTATCCTCTCCAGCAGCCTTGATATTGGTCATAAGCTTTAAGGTGGTTTCTATTTCACTCATAGTGAAGTCATCTAAATTTATATCTAATTCTGCTGCTGGTGTTTCAGCTTCAAAATCTATTAAACTGTGGGGTAGTGGACGGTTAAGAATTTCTTTGAAGTGTTCCGTCCAATGGGCTTTTATGTCTGCGCTTGTTGTTAGCATTAATCCAGATTTGTCTAGAATTGGTGTTCCACTGGATGTATAGGTGTTTGTCAGCATCTTTTGTACAGTATAAAGAGTTCTGCTGTCTCCTGTAATTGCAGCTGTCTGCTTTCTCTGCCAAATTGTCTATATAAACTCTTGTATCTCTTCTTGCTGAACTTTTCACTTTGTTGTCTAATTCTTTGTATGTTGCTTTTGCCAGGACCTTTCCAAGATCTGTCTTTACATTAGACATGGCTCTCTTCGCTTCTCTTCTTTCGTTGATGTATTTCCATGTAGTGTCTAAAATCCAAGCTCGTTTTTCCATTTTCTTCAGTCCGGCACTTGATTCTGCTGCTGTCATTAGCATTTTGCTCTGTGAGTCCCACATTTCATTGATATCTAAGTCTATATCACCGAGTGCTGCATAACAATTACTTAACTCTATGTTAAAACTTTTCTTGATGGCTTCATCTTTCATTTTACGACTATCAATTTTATGTGTAATTGACCTCTTCTGTTGATTTCTAAATTTTAATCTTATTTTCCCAATGCACAGGTTGTGGTCACTATTAACATCTGCACCTCTGTATGGGGTGTCCGGTTAGCGCAATCGATAGGCGGTTGGCTTACCACGGCAACAGCCGGGGTTCGTACCCTGGCGAGGACACCTGGGTTTTACTAATTCCCTAAAAATTAGTGGGAGCCGCGATAGCTCAGTGGTTAGTGAACTGGACTACTACGGACAAGAGGTAGGGTTCGATCCCAACCGACGGCTCCGGGTTCACCCAGCCTTAAATGGGTACCGGATTTTTTCTGGGAAAGTAAAGCAGCACGGGCGTAATACCGACCACATTACCCCAAAAATCATGTGCTGAAGGTCTGTAAATAAAATATAGGGTCACTAACACCATATTTCCCTATACGCCGCCACTTGGCGTGACGGGGGGTACTTTACTTTTTTTACTTTACCTCTGTATGCTCTTACATCTATTAATGATGATCTGAATTGTTGTTTAATACATAGGTGGTCAATTTGATTTGAAGTTCTATCATCAGGATATATCCATGTTGTTTTGTGTGGAAATAATGTCCCACCTATAACTAAATTTTCTATTAGACATAATTCTATTAATCTTTCTCCATTCTGACTTGTAGTATCACAGCCTTCTCTCCCCATTACATGTTCCACTCCTGCGTTGTCCTTTCCCACTTTAAAATGTGATATTCACGCTGAATTCAGTCACTAAGGACTTCACTGGAGACATGATAATAAAGCTATGGTACGTAAACAAACAGCACAAATGATTAATCCGTCTACCGAAATCTACGTTTACCGAAGGTGAGACATGGAGACTCAAATTTCCTCGCTCTGGTTGATTTATAACTTGAAATTTGACCACTTGGACCAGGCGTACCACATTGTCTATTGATGTGACTGGCATAAGTCTGTCAGTATGTTTGGCTACCTCATAGTGTTATTCGCTGTATTTCCTAAGTTACAAAGGGTTGTTTGATGTCAGTCAATGATTGAGGAATTTCCCTGGTCACAGCGGTAAAAAAAAAAGATGAATTTCCTGAAAATTGTCAAATTTGAGTCACATTATATGATCCAACATCAAAGGAAACAAATTCAATGCTCAGGGGGTCAACTGCTGTAGTAATTAGGAAGGTACATGGAGGGGGGAAATGTCTGACCACTGCAAAGTGTCAAATTTGAAAAATGTGTATTTTGTATGCTGTATTTTTAGGACGATATAATAATCTAGGGTTATTCATCATATTTCAGATTTTGCATGTAACTTTATAAGTTAGTTAGTTAGTTATTTGCGGGTCGTAATCATTGCACTCCGAACATAACTTTATAAGTAATAATAACAGCAGTTTCTTTTTTTATTTATTTACTTTATATTTTCTTTCGTTACTTAAATTCCGAATTAGTACATCTTTACAAACAATTTATGAATGAGATTTTCTAGTCGTAAATGTAGAAGTGAATTGAATTAAATTTCAGAGGGAAGTGGACAGAGCATGAGCTGGAGATGTTACGGAGTGCTGTCAAACGTTTTGGAGAAGATTTGAATAAAATCAGCGATGTTATCAAAAGTCGGACAATGTAAGTAATGCTAAGAAAAGGGAGCAAGGTCCTCTTATAACAGCTAGTTTTGATTGATGTATAGTGTAATTTATATTCTTGTATATCATCTATAAATCCTGTATGTCTCTAACTTGGATCATGTTGTGAATGACAATGGTCAATCATAATCAAGCCACACATCATTAATCTCTATGGTGTGAGGCACTGGGTGATCTATATGTCATTCTGTGGACAGGAAAGTCCTGGGTTGTAAACCCACCACATAAGAAAGTATTTTTCATTTCAAATCTGAGGTTTCTTCATGGCTTTACCCTCCCCTGGTCACTGGCTGGTGAGATCTGATGTCTATCCCGCTGTTATAACAAAACTGGAGGACCAATGTGCACTCTCCACACGTTAAAGAACCCTCAGCAGTTGGAAAATCAAAAGGGTTAGATCTAAAATGGCCACTGCACCTGCAAAATTTATTTTTAAAATCTACCAAAAAAGAATCAAAACTCTCCATGATAAATAATGAGAGTACTTCCTGAAATCTGAGAATATCTGCTTGTTTGGTGAGGAACACATGGCTGTCTGTGTGAAATATGGGGAAAAATGATATATTCACTTCAAATTAAATTTCACCTGACTTTGATAGAGATATAAAACTGGCATATGCAAACAAACAGTTGATCATTATAAAGATCTCAATGAAACGAGATAAACTCAGATTATGTGGCTGAATATCACATATGTCTGATCTTGAAAAGACTGTCTTAAAGGCTACAGTAATGGGCAAAGAAATTGTCAGAGACTGAAGAACAGACAGAAAGATAAAATCAAAGAATAAACATACACTGACTTGGTCGGATTACAAAGTGAAGGGTCCCTTCCCCGCCGACCAAGGCATATAGGGAATATGGTGTTAGAGACCATAGTTTTTCATGACCATAGCACATATTTGGGTGATGTGATCGGTATCATGCCAGGCCACCCTTACTTCCTAGAAAAATCTTGAGTGCCCATTTTTAGAGGCTGAGTGAGTTCCAGATACTTGTCAGTCAGAAAAAAAAAGCCACCACGTCTGGGGGGTCGAACCTGGACCCTTCAAATCTGATTACAATGAACATCCACAAATAGTGAGGAATGGAGCAAGCTGGTTGCAACCATCTGTGTTGTCATAACAGCCCTGAGGATTGTAGGGTGTGAAAGAAGGCTATTGTTAACAGAACTAGTTGAACAGTCTATAGGGACAGCTTTCGATAGAAGATCAAATAAAGCTATGACGTTTTGGCCTTTATACGTCCTCAGAAAAAAATAACAAGAACAGACTTGACAGACACACAACAGAAATGTAATATAATCTAACAACATTGTAGAAATAACTAAAACTAGTGAAAATAAAGAATAAAATATAACTTAACTGCTTTGATGTCCATTGTCCTCTCTCTATGAGTGTGAGACGAAGAAAGATGAAAGTTAAATCTTTCTCTCTAACCGTTTCTGTTCTCTGAGTATGTCTTTCTGATGTCTGTGATTATGTCTGTCTATATTTTCATAATTAATGCTCAGAACTAAGATTCAAATTTATCAAAGTTGCGTGTTTAGTACACTTCTGTAAGGATCAGAAACTTGGACTACCTGTACAGGGCAAGAGGAAAGGTTAAACGGCTTTTATGTGTGTTGCCTTTGAAAGGTAATGAACATCAGATGGCAGGACAAAGTAACCGACTCTGTCTTACAATAAACCAAACTCTCATCCATCATGGTAACAATTAGGAGTCAGAGACCACTGTGGCTAGGTCATATAAGAAGAATGGCAGACAATTTATTCCCAAACAAATATTGTATAGTAAACTTAAGGGCGGAAAGAGACCAAAGGGCTGACCAGTGATGGATATTTGCAGGACTTCCTTGAGTGAGTTCTCTATCAGTTAAAGAAACTGAGACAATCTGGCTGCAGATCATAGCACATGGAGACCAAAAATAAATAATGGCACAGCAACATTCGAGGCAGTACTGATATCAAATTCAGAAGACAAAAGTCGCTGGAGAAAGGAGATGAGGTCAGGCATCATGAATACACCTTGTTCATTCTGTGGCCGGATCTGTCTATCCAGTATTGGCAGATTCAGCCACGAGAGTAGCTGTTCAGCAAAACATCATACAGTATAAGACTCTAATATTTTTACCAAACTACTGACATGATGATTACTTGCTGCCAAACTTCTGTCAAGTCGCCAAAGGCTTTATATATATTTTCATATTCTGTTTTTATTTGTAATTGCTTTCATATGGTTAAGTTCACTTAGAAATGTGAAATTGCTTCAGGTTCTGCTGATTTCCTTCTTGGTGTATGCAACTTCCTAGATATATAAATTAGTCTACTTCTTCCACTGCTTTTCCTACCAGGTATATTAATACCATCTTCTTCTTCTTCTACCTTTTTAGCTCCCAGTGGAGCATAGGTCTTCAACAAACACTTTCCAAGTCATTCTGTTTTTTGCCATTCTTTTAAGATCATTCCATGTCTTCCCCATCATCTTCATCTCTGCTCCCATGTTTGTGAAGTTTTTTTGGCTTATTTTTTTACAGTATGGGATAGCCAGTCCCATGCCCAACCCTCCTTTCTCGCCTCTTACAAACATGCCTGGTAGGGTACAGCGCCACTATTCTTTACTTCCCTTTCTGGCCCCGGCAGCGCACGGGCGACCATCTTCCATATTAGCTATAAAATGCAACATGGTTCAATGTTTATTCCTTGTATTAACCATTCCATTATAATGTTATTTTCCACATGCTGTGAAAGTATGTTTAATTTATAGTCTTTTTTCTAACTATAGAGTCTGTCTATTTAAACATTACAAAACAGCTCCCAAATAAGGAACCAGCTGAAGAGAAAAAGCCTATGAAGATGCTGGTCTCCAGCCCCCAACAGCATCAACTCCAGTCAAATCAGCAAACACCACAAAGGTTGTAACCAAACAGATTGTTCAGGCAGTGTCCTCACAGGCTGTGGTGGAACCCCAGGCCAAAAAACAGAAAACGTCAGGTAACTTACTTGCAATATGTATAATACAGAGATCCTTTTCTTTATTTTTATGTTTTTTCACACGTGTCTAGAAGAAATGGCCTTCCCTAGATTACAACACATATATGTAGACTCTCCCTTATACAATACCATAGTAAAAATTGTTACCACATAAATGTAACATTAGGAGCTCTAAAAATAGTATTTTCTTTGAACTTTTGACACACAGCTGTGTGTTTATATTAGAAGAAATACAGGGACTCAGATTTCCTGGCTGAGGTTGATTTATAACATGAATTTTCACTGCTTGGACTGGATGTGTTGTATTGTCTATTCATGTGACTGCCATATGTTCAACTACCTCATATTGTTATTCACTGCATTTCCCAAATTACAAAGGGTTGTTTGATGTCAGCTGACGGAAATTTCCCTGGTCACAGCAAAAATTTAAACAAATGGTGCTTTATGCGAGGCCATTAAAAAAAAAAAATCCAACTTCGAAGGAAATAAAGCCAACAGTCAGGAGTCACTGGAATGTAGTAATTAGGAAGGTACATGGAATTGGGGGGGGGGGGGGGGGGGCATGATTTTACCACAGTAAACTGTAAAATTTTAAAGAATTGATATTTTAATGTGGTAATTTTTACTACCCTATCGTAATTTAGGGTTAAAGAAGGGATGTCTGTTTCTAGTTTATCTCATTGCTGCTTATTTTCTTTTTTCATGTCGTAATTCTGTGTTCATTTCTCTAATAAAATGACTTGGTCTGTGAAACAGTTTCTTTGTGTTGCTTACATTAACCTGATTTTTTCTGATAATAGTGACAGCCTGCCTCAGACTACTCTCAGTAGCACAATTTCTCTCTGTGTCATGTGATTTTAACAGATAAACTATTTTTGGTCACACTTGTCACAAACTATTTTTGGTCACGCTTGTCACAAACTATTTTTGGTCACGCTTGTTACAAACTATTTTTGGTCACGCTTGTCACAAACTATTTTTAGTCACGCTTGTCATAAACTATTTTTGGTCACGCTTGTCACAAACTATTTTTGGTCACGCTTGTCACAAACTATTTTTGGTCACGCTTGTCACAAACTATTTTTGGTCACGCTTGTCACAAACTATTTTTGGTCAAGCTTGTCACAAACTATTTTTGGTCACGCTTGTCACAAACTATTTTTGGTCACGCTTGTCACAAAATATTTTTGGTCACGCTTGTCACAAACTATTTTTGGTCACACTTGTCACAAACTATTTTTGGTCACGCTTGTCACAAACTATTTTTGGTCACGCTTGTCACAAACTATTTTTGGTCATGCTTGTCACAAACTATTTTTGGTCAAGCTTGTCACAAACTATTTTTGGTCACGCTTGTCACAAACTATTTTTGGTCACGCTTGTCACAAACTAGTTTTGGTCACGCTTGTCACAAACCATTTTTGGTCACACATGTCACAAACTATTTTTGGTCACGCTTGTCACAAACTATTTTTGATCACGCTTGTCACAAACTATTTTTGGTCACACTTGTCATGTGCACATATGGTGATTTGATTTATTTAGGATCAATGTCTTTCTGTCTGGGATAAAATGAAACTTAAGACCTGTATATGATGCTGTGACTTCACAGTGAGTCAGGTCAGGTAATTTTACCTGCTACTGTATGCAGTGGGCAGTACAACCTGCGGCTGCCTTGCAGGTATGCTTGGAAGAGTAAAAGGCTAAGGGAGGGTACCGTGAAGTAAAACAACCCCACTGCCTTGTGGGTGAGACTTTTTAGTCAAAGGCTAGTGGAGCCAATCGTAAAGAAACTGACGGAAGACAGCAGAAAAGTTCCCTCATTATTTCTTTGTGCAACCATAAATCACCACAATACTGGAATATATTGTGACAACTGGAAAAATTGATGTGATGAAGAGATAGAGGGAAGCAAAGAGAAAAGATACAAGACAGTTTAAGAGAATGGCTTGGCAGAAGTTCAACAACAGAAATGATAAATAACAGTCGAGATTGAAAGTCATGGTGATCACATGATCACTTACGTCAGCAGGCATGGTACTTGATGATGATGTTGTGACTTCGCTAAACATGCAACATATATTCGCAGTAGTAACTATGCATGTGTATGTGTGGTAATAGTTTTATTATATAGCCGTTGCTCAGGAAACATTAAAATTTGGCATGTATGACAATATGAGGGCATTAGAGGAACATGTTCAATCATTGCAGAAGCAGTACAAATAAGTAGAGGAACTCTTCGATAGTTGCTGGAGTGGGCAGCAGAGTGGATATGGGAATGCCCCAACTGTGATGATGTCAATCCGGATCAAAGACTAAAAGTTTCTGAACTTTCATGGCACTGTACTTTTCTTTCCTATACATCTCTTATAACTTTTCCCTGAAATATTGAATGGAGAAATCCAGGATACCTAATGCAGAGTGTGTCAGCCAAAGCGTATGTTTAGGAGGAGAATCCCAGCACACATACTCATACAAGTACCAGCCATGTGACCAGCTCATCTTATGTCATGATATTGTTTCTACCCATCCATCAGAAAACACAACAAAGAATTAAATTTTCATGATCATGCGACATGAACGCTGCGGAAGAAGAAGATTGTAGAAATGTTATGTACTTTGTGTTCATTTTAACAATCTCTCACGATCTCCTATTTCAGAGGTCACCCTGAGTGCACTTAATGCCCCAGAGGGGGATGTGGACATTGAGGGACTTGGGGACTCTAACACTCACAAAAAGCTGGACTTTGATTCAGGTGGGACATTTGTTCAAGTAGAGCATGTTTTGTTTTCTCTCTTAAGTATTCAGTAAAATAACACATCATTACAGTTATAATAAAATAACACATTGTTACAGTTATAATAAAATAAAACAGTGTTACAGTTATAATAAAATAACACATCGTTACAGTTATAATAAAATAATACATCATTACATTTATAATAAAGTAACACATCATTCATCATCACTGAGTGCAGTTTCTGCATTGAATGTTGGCTACCATGGAGTGTCATTCCGCTGTTGCTTTGATAGTGCAGGCTGTCATAGAGTCTGTATAGAAACAACCGATCAAATGGTCAGACACATGACAAGGGTGAAGGATCACAACACAACGAATCTTCAATAAACATTGCGAGAACACCAGACCCAAGGGCTGACCACAAAAAAGATGGTTTGATAGAATATTAGAAGCACTAGGAAACCTAACAACAGCAGAGGTGAAAAGAAGAATAAAAGACCGCAAATTATGTCACACCATCGACACTGAAAGGCAAATGCAGAAGGAAAGTAGAAGAAGAATCCCTCTTAAATCTTATTTATTTTTCATAGTTTAAATTTCTAGACATCTTTGGCTGATCCAGTCTTCTGTTGCCTATTTGCATATTTCATTATCAATTTTACATTTCACAAGGAAGTTTACAGGAGTGCACAAATTATAGGGGAATTATGCTACTATCAGTGCCAGGAAAAATATTAAGCAGAATCATTAGTGGAGAAACTCAAAGAGGCCATTGAGAAACATTTGAGAGATAAACAAGCAGATTTTAGGAAGAACAGATCATGTGCTAATCAAATAACTACTCTACGTATAATAGTTGAACAAAGTTTAGAACTAAAATCCCCACTTTATATTGGATTCATAGGTTACGAAAAGGCATTTGATAGTTTAGACAGAAGAATATTTTGGAAGTTGCTGAGTCATTACGGAATCCCCATAAAGTTTATTAACCTGATAAAAACAGTGTATGAAGGAACGAAATCTGGTGTGGTGCATGAAGGACAGCATACAGAAGCATTTGAAATAAGAACAGGAGTATGGCAGGGTCTCTGTCTCCATTTCGCTTTCTACTGGCCATAGATTGGATTATGAAAATATCTCAAAACAACAGAAATGGGATCCAGTGGTCACTGACCAAACAACTTAATGATTTAGACTTTGCTGATGACATAGCTCTCCTATCACACAGCCATCAACAGATGCAGGATAAAATGAGCATACTTGATGAGAGATCACAACAGCTAGGACTGAAGATTAATAGAGATAAGGCCAACATTATGAGAATTAATGCAGTTGGCAATAACCAAATAAAATTGAAGAAATAACTCTACTAGAGTTACAATCATACATATATCTGGACAGTAATATAGATAAAAAGGGAGGAACAGAAAATGATACAAAAATAAGGATATCAAAAGCAAGAGGAGCTTTCGTTGCACTGGGAAACATATGGAAATCCAAAGAAATTAGGTTAAATACAAAAATAAAAATTTTCAACTCCAATGTTAAGTCGGTCCTATAGTCGGTCCTATCGGCTGTGAACCATGGAGAACAACAAAATTGACAATCATGAAGATACAGACTTTTCATTACTGGTTGCATACGCAGAATAAAAGGATGGAAATGACAGGACAAACTCACTAACATAGAATTATGGAAATATACCAGTGAATAAAGAGATACAGCGAAGACGATGGCGCTGGATAGGACACACACTACGGAAGCCAACTGAGAGTATTACACAACAGACCCTTTTTTGGAATCCCCAGGGGAAAAGACAAAGAGGAAGACCAAGGAATTCTTGGAGAAGACAGATAGAAATAGAGATGAAGATGATGGGGAAGACATGGAATGATCTTAAAAGAATGGCAACAAAAAAAGAACGACCACAGAAAGTGTTTGTTGAAGACCTATGCTCCACTGGGAGCTATAGGTAGAAGAAGAAGAGATTATCAATTTTGCTGCATTGGATAGTGTTCTTTGGTTGTCTCTTTCCTTCCATATATTTTCCAAGATAGCGTCAGTTATACATTTTTGTTTTCTCTTTAGGTATGATATTGCAAGTTTCTTGTATGCTTTTCTTTATGTATTGCCATTTTGTTGTAACTTTTTCATCTGGATTTTCTCTTCTGTGCTGCTCAGTCATATACATGGAAAATAAACCAGTAGAAGAGATCGATCACTTTATCTTGGAAGTCACATTGATCGGGAAGGGGATACAAGGAAAGAAATTAGAATCAGAATGGCTAAAGCAGCAATGTCTTTCAGAAGCCTTGAAAAGTTGTGGAAATCAAAACTCATCGTATAGCAGAGAAGGTACGGATAGGAGTATATAATAGAGGGGAATGGAGAATAGGGAAATATAGATTAAGCACTTGCGCGAGGAAGGGTGTGAAAGAAAGTACACACCGGGAGATAGAGTATAGGGAAATATAGATTGAGCACTTACTTGTACAGAAGAGAAAATGACGTAAAGTAAGGGGCATGACGTGGCAGGGGGTTACGGTAGTGAGGTGACTAGAAGAGACTAGTCACTTGGAGCCGGAACATCGTACTGAGAGGACGTGAGAAGAGAAGTGGTCAACATCAGGGAAAGGGACAGTCATACAGAGTAGATAGGTTAGGGAAGACAAGAAACTACAATGAAATAGGCCGATAGTTAGCTATAGATAGAATAGGTTAGGGTGGTGCGTTCGATGGGGAACGTACCAAATTAGGGAAACGGCCGAATGTAGCTAGTTTAGAAGAATGTTAGATTAACGACAGAGATTAGCGATAGGGTAAGGCGAATGGAAAGAAAGTAATATCATGGAGAACATAGAGAGATTGTCATTAGCAGTAGTATGATATAGAAGACATGAAGTGAAGTAAATAAAAGGCTCCAAGAATTATATAAAGAAGCGTTGGCGTTAATGAATGATGGATGTTGTTTTTAAAGGCTTCATTACGAAATTCGATGTTGATTGATGAACGATGATTGTGAAAGAAGTCAGTGTGCCTCGTTACAATACGATGAAACTAGTGATGGAGAAGGAGCACATAATAAGAAAAAAAAAGGCTTCTTTGCACTAACAAGGATCATTGCATTTGTTAAAGACATCGTTGCAATAAAATGGTGCCGTGACCGTTCGAACCTGTAAATGCGAAGTACATTTGCAAGATTGAAGTCAAGAAAGACATTTTCAAAGTTGTAGTCAAGAAAGACATTTTCAAGATTGAAGTCAAGAAAGACATTTTCAAAGTTGTAGTCAAGAAAGACATTTTCAAGATTGAAGTCAAGAAAGACATTTTCAAAGTTGTAGTCAAGAAAGACATTTTCAAGATTGAAGTCAAGAAAGACATTTTCAAAGTTGTAGTCAAGAAAGACATTTTCAAGATTGAAGTCAAGAAAGACATTTTCAAAGTTGTAGTCAAGAAAGACATTTTCAAGATTGAAGTCAAGAAAGACATTTTCAAAGTTGTAGTCAAGAAAGACATTTTCAAGATTGAAGTCAAGAAAGACACTTTCAAGGTTGTAGTCAAGAAAGACATTTTCAAGATTGAAGTCAAGAAAGACATTTTCAAAGTTGTAGTCAAGAAAGACATTTTCAAGATTGAAGTCAAGAAAGACATTTTCAAAGTTGTAGTCAAGAAAGACATTTTCAAGATTGAAGTCAAGAAAGACATTTTCAAAGTTGTAGTCAAGAAAGACATTTTCAAGATTGAAGTCAAGAAAGACATTTTCAAAGTTGTAGTCAAGAAAGACATTTTCAAGATTGAAGTCAAGAAAGACATTTTCAAGGTTGTAGTCAAGAAAGACATTTTCAAAGTCGAAGTTAAGAAGTACATTTTCAAGATTGAAGTCAAGAAGTACAATTTCAAGGTTGTAGTCAAGAAAGACATTTTCAAGATTGAAGTCAAGAAGTACATTTTTCAAAGTTGAAGTCAAGAAGTACAATTTCAAGTTGTAGTCAAGTAAGCCATTTTCAAGTGGGAGCTATCCTGATTCCTGTGGGCTATTCTGTATTCCTGTGAGACATCCTGATACACTGGAGCTAAGCCATTTTCAAGTTGGAGCTACCTGATTCCTGTGCGTCGTGAACCTGGAAGCGGCTCTGAGATTGAGAGTACAGACCTGTCGTCGAAAGAAAAAAAAAAAAAACCGGGCAACGCTGGACCCAACAGGAACAAGCCGGTCGGCGAAAACCAACAGAATAACCTCCAAGGTGAGACGAATAGAACATTTCAATTAAAGTGGGAGTTCCGGGAGGACATTCAATAAATTGCTGAACATTTTAGTTTTGATTTAAATTAAGTGTTTTTATTCACAGAGTAGTTAGGAAGTGTAATATTCTATTATAATTAACTAAGTAGATGTAATAATATATAGTGTGTGTGAGCGGAGACAGGACAAATATTGTAAATATTAGACGTGTCCTTGATTTTTCTAAATTTTTTTTAGCGAAAGCAATTGATGCATTATAGTGTAGGACTGGGGGTGGTTATAAAAGAAGGGAGGTAGATTAAGTTAGAGACTCTGATCAGGGACACGTGTAATATAAAAAAAAAAAAAAAAAAAAAAATCAATGAAATAAATAAGTGTAGTGAAAGAATGAAAAAGATATTATACAATTGGTAGACAGAGGGATAGTAAATATAGGAGTATATATCACGGAGAAAGGATAATCTATCTAAATGGCAAGGAGAGGAAACAGAGGGATTGAGTCATTGAGCCAGGAAGAGACTATGCGCCAAACAATGCAGATGTTAGGAAGGGCGATGGAGAGGCTAGGAGAGAATTTACAATCTCAGGAGATAACTAAAAGAATTCCTATTTTTTCCGGTGAAGCAGAAAATTTTAATGCGTGGGCAAAGGCAGTTGAATTTTGGTGCCGAAATAAGAAACTACCGCAAGCAGAATGGAAGGACATAGCATTGGCTACCAGTAGCGGAGGGGTGACAAATTGTATTAGGAGAAGGATTGAAGAAATGGGAGATGAAACGTGGCAAGACTTTATTTCCCATCTTGCAAGGCGATACGCACAGTATAAAGATGAACAACATGCAATTATAGCATTAAGGACAGTGCAACAGCAGAGAAATGAATCTATTCAGGATTATGGAGACCGCATAATGACAATAGCAGATCAAGGTTTTGGGCGGAACACTACTACTGAACAAGTTGACAGGATATTGGTGGCATCATTCATTACAGGATTAAGAAGTAGAGGACTGAAGTTACATTTAGCCAGGAAGTCGAATGCTAACCTGTCGAAAATTATAAACGCAGCAATAGAAGAAGAGAGCCTAGTACAGAGATTTGATGACAACCAACCAGCACGTTTCGGGTTAAATAGTCCTAGCAGACCAAATAACCAAAGCCAAAGGGACACAAATCTGACGAGGGGGATAGAGAGAGAACGACACTATAGTCAACCATTGAATACCATACAGGAAACCAGGAGATGTTACAAATGTGGAAGAATAGGACACATTGCAATACAGTGTCAGTCGATAATCGATGGACAGGGAAGACAGAGAAGATATCCGTCGGTGACGACACGAAGAGAACATCAAAAGGCGGAAGAGGGAGGCAGATATTCAACAATAGGAAGTGGAGAGAAATATACAGCAACAGAAAGAAGAGGAAATTATCATAGGGAAGAGAAGAGGAGAGATGGTCCGAGTCCGGGAAACGTCAGGGGTGCTCAAGGGGAAAGGCGACCGTGAGCACCAGAAGAATGCCAGATACGAAGAGGATGAAAGTGTGGAGTGACCCATGCTCATGTCTTGTACAGATTGGCAAACAAAAATGTAGAGCGTTAATAGATACCGGAGCAAGTATTAGTGTGATGAAAGGGAGTATATTTAGATCACTAGGGAAGAATGTCCCTCTTCACAGAACGCAGAGTAGGCTAGAAGCCATAAATGGACAAACCTTAAACGTGATAGGTAGGGCGGTGTTGCAGATAAGAGTAGGTGGGCGTACCATGAAACAAACATTTATGATAATAGAAGGGATGAACCGTGCTATGATATTGGGAAGAGATTGGATGCGTAGAAATAAAGTCATAGTCGACTATGGGACACACAAACTGCATATAGGAGATAAAGAGATACAGATGGAGGACGACATACATATAGTAACCTTAGCCAGGGCAGAGAAAGATATAACGTTGAACCCTCAAAAAGTACATATAGTATTAACTAAAATGAAGAAAAACGACTATATTATACCAGGTCAAGTGATCAATACGACAAGAGCCAGCCGGGACATAATGGAAGATCCAAACATACAGATAATTGATGGTATAGTAGAAATAACGGACAATCAGATAATCCCTGTGATGGTAATAAATCAATCAGGCAGGACAATAAAGATAAAGAAGGGCAAGGTCATAGCGCAGATTCACTTACAACATCAAAGGAAGGATGTAAACACGGTGGCGGACACACGAGATGGAACGATGCTGCGGAAAGAGAAGGTATTGGGTACGCGTAAACTTAACAAAGACATACAAGAAAAGAGAATCTCATTGTCAGAAGAACGAGAGAAGGAATTAATACAACAAATACAACCTCATGAAGATAACAAACAAATAATACAGGAGTTGGTGCTGAATAACCACGATATCTTTGCATTGACAGATTTTGAACTAGGAAGAACGAACACAGTACAAATGGATATAGACACAGGAGGGGCAGAACCAACCAAGATAAGAACATATAGAACACCTCTAAGAAGCAGAGAGATAGTAGAGAAAGCCATAGAGGATATGTTAAAGGCAGGAATAATAACTAGAATAACTTCCCATTGGTCGTCACCGGTAGTAATAGTAAAGAAAAAAGATGGATCACAAAGGTTCTGCTGTGATTACAGGGCATTGAATAAAATTACGAAAAATATTAGTTATCAAATGCCTCGAGTAGACGACATAATAGCTTTATTCCAGGGAATAAATTGGTACAGTATAATGGATTGTAAAGCCGGTTTCTGGGCCATTGAAGTAAAGGAATCAGTAAAACATAAACTTGCGTTCAATACACATGTGGGAACATTTACGTGGAATGTCATGCCTTTTGGTTTAAAAGGAGCGCCAGCCACTTATATGGGACTTATGAACCAAGTACTACAAGGGTTGGATACATTTGCACAGGCCTACATAGATGATATCATTATATTCACCAAGGGATCGAAACATGAGCACCTACAACATTTAGAACGAGTGTTTGACAGATTGAGGCAACACAATATAAGATTGAAAATAAGTAAATGTCAATTTTTGAAACACGAAGTAAAATACTTAGGGTTTAGGATAAATGACAAGGGAATTATGCCGGATGATGAAAAGATCAAAGCCATTAAAGATATGACACCACCTACGAGGGTAAAAGAAGTAAGAAGTTTCTTGGGAATGTGCGGTTACTACAGAAGATTTATACAGAGATTCGCGGAAATTGCTGAACCATTAACCACATTAACTAGAAAGTTTCAGAGGTTCAAATGGACACCACAATGTCAGAAGGCGTTTGAAACGCTAAAGGAAGGGCTAACGAGAATACCGATGCTGGCACACCCAAACAAAGAAGGTAGAATGATACTATATACAGATGCATCAGATACAGCCATAGGGGCATGTTTAGTGAATGAAGACATAGACATCAACAAATCCATTGAAAAACCAACCATTCAGGAACACCCAATATATTTCCTATCGCATAAATTAAGTCGAACACAAGTGAAGTGGGCCACGATTGAAAAAGAAGCTTATGCCATACATTATGCAATACAGAAATTGCATTTTTATTTATATGGAAATACAATAGTGATAAGGACGGACCACAAGCCGCTAAAATCCATCCTTGACGGGCCTATCAACAACAGGAAGATAGATATGTGGTCATTATCAATACAGAATACTGGAGCAGTAATTGAATATATAGAAGGCGCAAAGAATATATGTGCAGACTGGTTGTCCCGATTACCAACGACAAGAGAGACCGAGAAGGAGGACACAGATTCATGCACTGAAATAGATGACAGAACGTTTCAGGTGAACATAATAAATACGAACCGAAGACGACCCGGGGGAATAACAGACATAGATGAACACACATTGAGTGGTATGGAACAGGTAACTCAGGATTATCCAATATGCATTACCAGGGAGGAACAACAGAAAGACGAAAGATTGAAAATCATCATAGATGAGTTAAATAGAGGAATGAACTGTAAATGGAAACATCTCCATACAGATCAGATGGATGGAGTACTAACTTATATAGATCCAAGAGAGGGGAAACAGCCCAAAATATATATACCAGTTCACCTCAAGACGCAGGTACTGAAGGCATATCATGATCAAAACGGACACATGGGTAGGGATAAAGTGATAGACGCTATTAAAATAAAATACTACTGGCCAGGAATATATAGAGATGTCGAACAATATACTGGAAAGTGCAGATTATGTAAAACTAGAAATTTGATAGAAAAATCGGGACCAATGCAAAGTATGGATAAACAGTACTTTGCAATGCAAAAGATTAGCATGGACATAACAGGACCATTTCCCACCACAATATCAGGAAACAAATATATCCTACATATAACCGACTGTTATAGTAGATGGCCAGAAAGCTTTCCCATACCGAATAAATCGACAGACACAATTATTAAAATATTACTAAACGAATTCATTCCTAGATTTAGTTGTCCAGAATGTATACTTACGGATAATGGAGGGGAGTTTACCAGCCAAAATTTTAAGGATACTTTGACACAATTGAACATAAAACACATTCTAACTTCTACATATCACCCCCAAAGTAATGCAATCAACGAGAGACAACATCGGACATTAAACGATATACTATCAAAAGTGACGAGAGGAAGAGAGGATGAATGGGAGGATAAGTTAAACCAAGCGTTATCAGCATTAAGGGTGAATAGGAACGAGGGGACAGGTTTTTCCCCATTTTTTCTTTTATACGGTAGGCAACCAATGTTACCATTGGATAATTTACTACAACCACGAAGAAGATACCTAGGAGAAGAAATTCATGAAATAATTATACAACACATGCATGAATCTCAAAGACTGGTATGGAGGAATTTAAAAAGAGCAGAACATCGCAACATGAAAAAGGATAAAAATAAAGTGAATATTCAATATAACGTGGGGGACAGAGTGTTTTATAAGAATCATACGGCCATTTCCAAACTAAGCCCTAAATGGAGAGAAGGATATATAGTATTAAAGAAAACAGGAGTATCCAATTATGTGATTAAACACATATATGGTAAGTCGGAAATAAGAACCCATGTGAGAAATATAAGGAAAGACGAGACCCTCTGGTCAGAACAGTCAGAAGCACAAACGGACAGACCACGAAGGAAATGCACAAGGTGTATGAGAGAATCTACAGAGGAAAGTGAAGTTGATAAGAAACACGACGTACAGACAGAAATTATAATTACCACAAAAGAAAATATGACGGCCACAGACGAGAGTATAATTTCCGCGGAGGAAAGTATAATCAACACAGAAGAGGAGAGATTAGGAAAAAGGGAATCCAGGAAGTCAATGTCCAATATAAGTGAAACTAGTGATGAGAGGGAAATAGAGGCCCCATATCAAAACACAAGAAGCTGGAAGATACTAGAGCAAAAACGTGATACAAGTAAAGAGACAACAGCAACATCAGATACAACAACAAGAACATTACCAAAGAAAAGTACAAGATTAAAAGATAGAGAAGGAAGAATAGTAGTTACAGAGCAATCACAACAATCAAAAAGAGAGTGGGGAAAAAGGAAGAGAAAGAGGAACGAAGAAGAGGAATGGAGAGAATGTGATACATTAAATCACAATGATGAAGAAAAGAAGAGAAAGTGGAGTAAACCGAAAGATGAAGGAAGGATAAAACGGAAGTACAAAAATAGGTTTAGAATAAATAGTAGGATAAGTAAGAAAAATGGATAGAGAAGAGTAGAGAACATTGCGGAATGCAATGAAAGGAGAAGAAAACCCGGAATGGGCGGTGAAAAGTTAGAGATATTGCGGAATGCAATGAACGGAGACGAAAACCCGGAATGGGTAGTGAAGAGTAGAGTAGAAAACATTGCAGAATGCAATGAACGGAGAAGAAAAAAAAAACTCGGAATGGGCGGTGAAAAGTTAGAGATATTGCGGAATGCAATGAACGGAGAAGAAAACCCGGAATGGGTAGTGAAGAGCAGAGTAGAAAACATTGCAGAATGCAATGAACGGAGAAGAAAAACCCGGAATGGGTAGTGAAGAGTAGAAAACATTGCGGAATGCAATGAACGGAGAAGAAAAACCCGAAATGGGTAGTGAAGAGTAGAAAACATTGCAGAATGCAATGAACGGAGAAGAAAAAAAAAAAACCCGGAATGGGTAGTGAAGAGTAGAAAACATTGCGGAATGCAATGAACGGAGAAGAAAAACCCGGAATGGGTAGTGAAGAGTAGAAAACATTGCAGAATGCAATGAACGGAGAAGAAAAAAAAAAAAAAAACCCGGAATGGGTAGTGAAGAGTAGAAAACATTGCGGAATGCAATGAACGGAGAAGAAAAACCCGGAATGGGTAGTGAAGAGTAGAAAACATTGCGGAATGCAATGAACGGAGAAGAAAAACCCGAAATGGGTAGTGAAGAGTAGAAAACATTGCGGAATGCAATGAACAGAGAAGAAAAACCCGGAATGGGTAGAGAAGAGTAGAAAACATTGCGGAATGCAATGAGCAGAGAAGAAAAAAAAAAAAAAACCGGAATGGGTAGTAAAGAGTAGAAAACATTGCGGAATACAATGAGCAGAGAAGAAAAACCCGGAATGGGTAGTAAAGAGTAGAAAACATGGCGGAATGCAAGGAACGGAGAAGAAAACCCGGAATGGGTAGTGAAGAGTTAGAGATATTGCGGAATGCAATGAGCGGAGAAGAAAACCCGGAATGGGCAATGAAGAGTTGAAGATGTTGAATGCAATGAACGGAGAGTTGGATATATTGCGGAATAGTTAGTTAGTTGAGAGTTATCAATATAATGTTATTAATTTAAAGATTGAAAATTATTAATTTAAGGAATGGAAAGGTTAATTAGAATCCATTATGTTAAGAGTTCTTGGTTGAATGATAGTTATTATTGAATTATACGAGAGTATTATTGATAAGAGTCAAAATAGAATGAATGAAATATTATTGGGAAAATGGTAATTTAGGGGGACACCCTACAATGGGAGATTAGTTAGTCGTTTAGAATAGGACAACGACTAAGCACAGGGAGGGCGTATTGTATAGCAGAGAAGGTACGGATAGGAGTATATAATAGAGGGGAATGGAGAATAGGGAAATATAGATTAAGCACTTGCGCGAGGAAGGGTGTGAAAGAAAGTACACACCGGGAGATAGAGTATAGGGAAATATAGATTGAGCACTTACTTGTACAGAAGAGAAAATGACGTAAAGTAAGGGGCATGACGTGGCAGGGGGTTACGGTAGTGAGGTGACTAGAAGAGACTAGTCACTTGGAGCCGGAACATCGTACTGAGAGGACGTGAGAAGAGAAGTGGTCAACATCAGGGAAAGGGACAGTCATACAGAGTAGATAGGTTAGGGAAGACAAGAAACTACAATGAAATAGGCCGATAGTTAGCTATAGATAGAATAGGTTAGGGTGGTGCGTTCGATGGGGAACGTACCAAATTAGGGAAACGGCCGAATGTAGCTAGTTTAGAAGAATGTTAGATTAACGACAGAGATTAGCGATAGGGTAAGGCGAATGGAAAGAAAGTAATATCATGGAGAACATAGAGAGATTGTCATTAGCAGTAGTATGATATAGAAGACATGAAGTGAAGTAAATAAAAGGCTCCAAGAATTATATAAAGAAGCGTTGGCGTTAATGAATGATGGATGTTGTTTTTAAAGGCTTCATTACGAAATTCGATGTTGATTGATGAACGATGATTGTGAAAGAAGTCAGTGTGCCTCGTTACAATACGATGAAACTAGTGATGGAGAAGGAGCACATAATAAGAAAAAAAAAGGCTTCTTTGCACTAACAAGGATCATTGCATTTTTAAAGACTTCGTTGCAATAATCAGCACAAACACAAAATTTAGACTATTCAAATCAAATGTACTATCAACCCTTACATATGCATGTGAGAGCTGGAAAACAACAAGAGATATAGGAACAAAGTTGAACGCATTCGAAAATAAATGTCTAAGGAAAATACTTGGTATAGCGTGGAACAAATTCAAAACAAACGAAGAAATTAGAGAAATCGTCAATCAACCACTAATATCTTCAGTAATCAAGAAAAGACGATGGTCATATGTTGGACATGTGATGAGGAGAGATAATAACTGAATAACAAAGCAAGCCCTCATATGGGAAACAATAGGTAATGGGGAGAAGAGGCCGACCCAGAGAGACACTGAGAAGAGCATTGATCAGAGAGGCAAGAGTAGCAGGAATCGGCTCCCTCAATGAGATAGAGTTGCTTGCACAGAACAGAGACAAATGGCCAGATTTTATGAAATATCTTTAGGATTGAAAACTGCTAGAATAAAAATTTAGATAAGAGAAATAGAGTCTGCCCTATGGGTCCGGCTACAGCTCGAAAGGTCAATAGATAGATAGACTGCTCAGTCCCTTCTTCTGGCAGCTTCTGATATATGTTCTTTACTTGTGTTATATAAATATCTTTAACATCTTTTTGATTTAAAGTTAATAACACATCACTACAGTTATAATAAAATAACACCTCGCTACATTTTAAATAAAATACCACATCACTACAGTTATAATAAAATAACACACTGCTACAGTTATAATAAAATAACACACTGCTACAGTTATAATAAAATAACACACTGCTACAGTTATAATAAAATAACACACTGCTACAGTTATAATAAAATACCTTCAGAATAAAATAACTTGAAGAAGTAGTGTGATTAAAATAACTTTGAGATTCGGGTTCATTGCCTGGACGATAGGGATTGTGTGACTAGCGACAACCATTGCAGCAACCTGGAAGTGTTCATTATCTGTGCACTTTTTTTTTTCAAAACACATGTTCAATAGATCAGGGTGAACACTTTATTGGTTGTTTGAACAGGTGTGTAGCACATATGGAAATTGTATGTCTGTAGCGATAGCAGTCCGTTGTACAATTCAAATTGGGATATAAACTGGGTAGTAATAATGAAGTAATTGGAGGATATAGATGAACTATTGAGGCAACACATCCATGCCCAATTCTTACTTTCTTCACGACAATGATTCTTACTTTTTTTCCAAAGCACTCATATTTTGTTTTCTTTCTTTCCATTCCAGATGTGGACTCCAGCATGTTGTGAGGGTGGACGAAAGTGGCATTTTATTTCAACAGTTATATTTTATTGTTTTTATTTTTGGCTGAGAATGTATAAAAGGTGTTCCAAAATGATTGCATTGATATCAACTTTTGTTAGTATGTTATGTCTGAAAAGGTGTCTTCTACATTTCTTCAGGTGTTGAAAGTCTCACTTTTTTTAACTTTCCTTGTAGCTAAAAGTCAGTCATCCATGAATTAATCCACTTGACAAATAATTTTATTTTTCTCAAAATTAGTTCTAAATTTTTGTTGTGCTCTTTTTGGTGATTTCATCCCAACCTGTCACACAACACAATTTGCTTTTTCTTGGACTGTCCCCATTTTTTAATCCCAACAGCACATAACAGCAGAACTGGAATCTAATATGAAAACTTGAATTAGTAGCCTGTTTAATAGACAGTAAGAAAACAGTGACATTAATGACAAGTGTTAACGTGAGAAGAAAAATGAATATTTAATGTTTCGACATTGTAGATGAGACTGGACTGGACAAAACTGTTCAACCTTACCTTATCTTGTACATAAAAATTAAAACCTTCTATCTTTAGTTTTCTTTTCATGCATTTACACTAACTTTGACCTTTGACATGTCTACTCCCACTGGTAATAACAATCTGGCATCAGCGTAATCATTTTGGAATGTCCTCATACTGTAAGCACTGATACATAGTGATGTGTTGTTGAAAGATGCAACTGTTGGCGTATGCATGGTGTACTTTTTTTGGTCTTGACCCTAGAATATGATACCTACCCATGAGTAATGTCTGTATGGAACACTTGTAAAAGTTATGATCACTAAATGTTACGTTTGAAGTTTGGAAAACAGTATTTTCTTTGACTTTTTGCTACACAGCTGTGTGTTTGCATGAGGAGTGACATGGAAATTGGATGCAGTAATCAATTACTCGCTTAGATTAAATTTATGGCCTAAATGCCTGGAGGTGTTACTTTGTCCATTCACGTGTCAGCCGTCAGTCCAGCCCGTATGTTCAGCTTCCTGTTAGCATTATTCGCTGCCTATCCCATGTTACAAACGTTTGTTTGATGTCTCACCTACAGCCAAAGAGATTTCCTCTGTCATAAGAAGAAGGGGGCAAAATAAAAAACAGCCCTATTGTTATGATAACTTTGTACTTTTACAAAGCACACATTTGTTTTTGATCCAACATCAAAGGAAAATAATCTAACATTCAGAGATTATTGGAAGTAATAATTAGGGAGGGGGATTTTTTGCCCACTGCAAACTGTCAAATTCCAAACAATTGTATTTTAAGTTTGTCTTTTTTGCAAGTGTGTCATAACCCAGGGTTAAATGTGAATTTATAAATTGTTCTTGGTCTATTTCTTGTTCACCTTTCTCTAGGCGTTCCCTGTACAACAGTTCTTGTAATTGTTTCTTAATCTCTTCTACTGCCTGCCTTCTATAACTATATGCATTTCTTGTTTGTTGCACCAGGTAGAGGGGAAAGGAAAGTTCATGGTTCAAATCCCACCACATACAGTGGGAATATTTCCAAATTGAAACCATGATTTTGCTCTCTCCTTGTCTCTAGGTAGTGAGATCCAATGTCTAGCCCTCTCTGATAACAGTTAAAAACAGGATGTCCTGTGTGCACGTTAAAGAACCTGTGCGGTTAAAAGTAGAAAAGAAGAAAACAAAGAGTGGAAAATTGCCACTGTCAGGGCTAAAGTTGTTAAGCAGATCTACTCGTGCTGAAGACTGATGAGTAAGGCATTAAGACGCAAATTATCGTGGCTTTGTTGTAAACTGGCAGCTTAATTCATACCCACTCCACTTAACACGTGAACACTAAGAAGTACTTAGTTGAACAGGTCCTTGTGTGGATTTTAATTGGCCATAAAGCTTGGAAAATTTCTTTTAAAACAATTATATGAATTGGTCCTTTCATTGTTCATTCTCAGACACTGAAAATGTACATCTGGGAGTGAAATTAGGCACATTTCAGTAGACTTGACTTGCCATTCTAAATGGCATACTAGATAGAAGGAGACAGCAAGAGGATGAAAGTGATATCTAGTGATGGAACAGTAGCAGCAGTATTATGAGCAAAGCTGTTTTATTACATATTTCATTGTAGCATTGGTATTCTCTGTCATTAGACATTTCATTGTAACATTGGCAAGCTATTTTATAATACATTTTTCTTTGTAACATTGACAGCCTATGTCATTAGGTCATGGCAATGTAACATTGACAGCCTATGTCATTAGGTCATGGCAATGTAACATTGGCAAACTGCTTCATTTTAAGATTGACAAGCTATTTAATTAACTCATTTCATAATAACTTTGAAAACTTTCATTAGACATTTCATTTTGACGAACTGTTACATCCAACCACTTAATTGTAACATTAACAAGCTGTTTCATTAGACATTTTTCTCTAAGGTAAACAGCCACAGCAGCAACACGACATGATATAACTGTGCATCAGCACACTTTTGCCACTGTCAAGTGTTAGTGTTTACCATTATTTTCACTGTTTTGCACATTTATTATTGAGGCCGTGTGTAATAAATCATTGTTTTTTATTTTAGTTTCAGAGTTTGATATTGTTTTGTTGTGTATCATATGTTTCTTGTTATGATGCCTGATATTTGTATGGTTTTGGAGTCAGGTCTGGTTCAAGCATATACACCTGGCTGATGGGATGGGGGGAGGGGAATTATTATCTTTGAACTCAGAATTATTAACTCAAGCATTCGTTGGGTGCCAACTCCACATCAAAAGTTGGCTACTACAGAGCACCATTTTACTGTATCTCTTCTCTTGATAGTACATGTTGTCATAGGTTCACCTCTCTATCTTTCACTTTTGACAGTCCACTTTAGTCCCTGTTTGACACATACTTTCCCCTTGAAGATGACTTTTAGTAGAGTATTGTGTCGAATCAACATTTTTCGGGCACATCATAAGAAGAGGAAAGTTGGAATACTTGGTTACAACTGACAAAATAAAAGGAAAGAGAGATCGCGGCCAACAAAGAGAGAAAATACTGGATAGCTTGGTGTCATGGCATGGAAAACAGTCAACAACAGAACTGATACGATGCACTGTAGAGGGACATGATCGCCTACGATCCTGGCATTAGAAACAATTTAATTAAAAGAAAGAATGATTCCAGAAACGTGGACATTGGATAGGAAAACAGAACAGAGAATTGAAGCCTGAATTGAAAAATTGGATTTATAGAAGAATAGGTAGAATTGGATGGAAAAAAAGAAGACAAATGATGAAGTTTTGAAACTAAAAATAAAAAGAGAACTACCAAACACAATTAGAACAAGACAAATGAAATTGTTATGGCATGTTAAAAGACACAACAGCCTACAAAAAGTAATATTGGAAGGGAAAATACAGGGTAAAAAAAGGCAGACCAAGGCTAACGTGGACGAGTAAGATCAAAAGATGGACAAGTCAATCTATGACAACCTGCACCATCAAAGCAAGAAACAGTGGAATGACGATCCATGGTAGCCAGCCTTCGTTGCGGAGATGGCTAAACTACAAGCCAGATGGAGATGCTGGAAAGAGAAAACAGTCATTGAATCTTGAACGAGACACGAGAAAATTTTGGAAGCTTGTAAACCAACTTAATGATGAGGGTACAGAAAGGAACACCAAAAATTACACTGAAGAAGGATGGGAACATCCTAACAGGTAAGCATGCAGCAAATTACTTTTCGAGTTACATTTGATAACAAACTATCTTGGAAACAGCAGATAAATAAGCCAACCCAAAAAGCAAGGAGGAAATTGGTTATTCTAAGAAAGTTGTGTGGAACCACACGGGGTGCGAGTGGGAAAATACTCAGTAAAGTTTACCAACAGAGTATACGCCCACATTTAGAATATGGATCATCCGCATGGTGCTCAGCATCAAACACCACATTGCAAGAACTGGATAAAGTACAAAACCAGGCACTTAGGGTCATCACAGGAGCAATGAAATCAACACCAATATTGGAGGTGGAGGATACCAGCACTGAGAAAACGGAGGGATACAAAGGTGCTGATACAGGCAGAAAAATTTGTATGCATGCCGAGACATAAAATGAAGGACAGATTCCAAAATCTTGCATTGAGACGACTTAAGAGAAGCAGCTTTATCCACCAAGCCAAGCGTATTAGTAGACAAACACCAGACATGCCAAGAGTTGGTTAACCCCCTACTGCCCATACCAGAACAGACTCCCTGGACGGATGAATCAGGATTATCAGTTCAAATACGGACAGAAGTGAAAGGAATAGTTGACAAAGAGGAACAGAATAGTCTACAGCGATAAACAATAACTCTGTTTCCTGGATGAAGAATACCCACAAGACCTATGGATCCGTGTGTACACAGATGGATCAGCACAGAATGCAGTAAAGAATGGGGGAGCGGGTGCATATATAGAGTACCCAAATAACACTAGGAATATGAATAAAATAGCAACAGGGAAATATTGTCACAATTATGATGCAGAAATACAAGCAATAAAGTTGGCAATAGAAAAACTGCTGAACAGCAATCTTAGCCCACAACCTGTAGTGTTTTTGGCAGATGCAAGATCAGTACTCCAGGCACTACAATCCAGAAAATTACCACATCTGCAGACCTTATTGACTGAACTCTGCAAGCACCACAGGGTTGCCCTGCAGTGGATCCCGTCTCACTGTGGAATACCAGGAAATGAGAAAGCAGATCAGTTGGCAAAGGAAGGTTCAACAGGCACACAACTAGATACACCAGTTACATACCATCATAAAAAAACAGATAATCAAATCAATCAGAGGCTCACAAGCCCCAAATCAGGATGCCTTTCATAATATGAATAGATATGAACAAGTTATCATTATACGCCTAAGAACAGGACACAATCGACTCCATAGTCAGATGTATACAAAATTCAAGATCGGCACATCAACTACTTGTACATGTGGACAGGCACCCCAGACTGCTGAACACATACTTCAAGACTGCACTGAATATATTAGACTGAGGAAAATCCATTGGCCCATAGATACAACACTACAGACAAAACTATATGGGCCACTGCAAGAATTACAAAAGACAGTAAAATTCATACAGGAAACGACATTGCTGATATAGACAATACTTTGAGCGAACGAAAGATAGCTAGATAGTACTCAAGGTACTACAATCCAGAAAATTGCCACAGCTGTAGACCTATATTGACTGAACTCTGCAAGCACCGCAGGGTTGCCTTACAGTGGATCCCATCTCACTGTGGAATACCAGGAGTGAGAGAGCAGATCAACTGGCAAAAGAAGGTACAACATGCACACAACCAGATGCACCGGTTACATACCATCATAAGAAGCAGATAATAAAATCAATCAGAGGCTCACAAGCCCCAAATCAGGATGCCTTTCATAATATGAATAGATATGAACAAGTTATCCTTATACGCCTCAGAACAGGACACAATCGACTCCATAGTCACGTGTTTACAAAATTCAAGATCGGCACCTCAACTACTTGTACATGTGAACAGGCGCCCCAGACTGCGGAACACAAACTACAAGACTGCACTGAATATAGTACACTGAGGAAAATCCATTGGCCCATACATACAACACTACAGACAAAACTATAAAGGCCACTGCAAGAATTACAAAAGACGGTAAAATTTATACAGGAAACGACATTACAGATATAGACAATACTTCAGGTGAACGAAAGATAGATAAACAACAACGAGGATGTATGTAGAGGACAGATAGAAGATTGTGTATGTAGTGGACAGATGGAAGATTGTGTATGTACTTGACAGATGGAAGATTGTGTATGTAGATGACAGATAGAAGATTGTGTATGTAGATGACAGATGGACGATTGTGTATATAGAGTATTGTAGAGGACAGATAGAAGATTGTGTATGTAGAGGACAGATAGAAGATAGTGTATGTAGATGACAGATAGAAGATTGTGTATGTAGAGGACAGATAGAAGATAGTGTATGTAGAGGACAGATAGAAGTTTGTGTATGTAGAGGACAGATGGACGATTGTGTATGTAGTGGACAGATAGAAGATTGTGTATGTAGAGGACAGGTAGAAGATTATGTATGTAGAAGACAAATTGAAGATTGTGTATGTAGAGGACAGATAGAAGATTGTGTATGTAGAGGACAGATGGAAGATTGTGTATGTAGAGGACAAATGGAAGATTGTGTATGTAGAGGACAGATGGAATAGACCGTATGTTCCTCAGACAGTGGACATAATTACAACAACCGGCAGTGATGTAAGTATGAAAGAATTTCTAACAACATTATGTACTTTTATAGCAGAAATGCAAACAATGTGTACACAGAAGGACAACGAGACAACATTGTGTACACCACCATCATCATGTGCCATATATGTTGCCGTAGGTGATCACGCCCTTCTATAATATTCTATCCCCAGTGCATCTTATCAATTCTGTTGTTGGCTGTTTTCATGCCATGATACCAAGCTATCTAGTATCTTCTTTCTTTGTCGTCCGCAATCTCACTTTCCCTGTATCTTGCAATTATTTCAACTTTCCTCTTTTACTGATGTACCCGATAAAATAATGATTGTTTCTTTCTGATGTTTTTTAGGAACTCCTTATATAATATATTCGACAATCTATATCGTTGTGAATACAGTAAAAGACCTATAATACATGTACTTACAATAGTTAATCTGCTTCTAATATGTAAAGGCACAAGGATTGTACAACCGTAAACTTTATGTACATTATATAATCCACATGTACAGGCAACAGACATCCTAGATCATTGAACATACTTCAATACTGTATTGAATATAGTAGATTGAGGACACATTGGTCAATAGATACAACACTGTAGGCAAAGCTATGTGGGCCCCTCCAAAAATTATTTTTTTTTTTTAATAGTAACATTTATACAAGAAGCAACATTGCAGATATAGAAGGACAAACGGGTGGAAGGACAAACAGGCAGATATGTAGATAGGAAGATCCCCTATACTTCAACACAATACAGTGCCTATACTTCTTTTCTCTTTTCACTGATACCTAAAAGGTGTCGTGGTTTATATCATCTGTCGTTCTTGAGCTGCTCGAATTGTCTGAATTTGTGATTTTCCTTTGTTGTTACATGTCTCTGTCACTGCATCTATCCATCTTGTTCTAGGTCTTCCTCTTGGTCTTTTTCCATGCATTCTCGTGAAGAACGCCCTTGATGGAGATTGGTAAGGATTCATTCTGACCAGGTGACCCAACAATTTAAGTTGTTGTCGCTCTATATATTCTTGGCAGGGTTTCATTCCTACCATTTTAGTGCCTATTACCGTCAATAAACATATAGAGTATATTCATTCCCACATTGTGCTACCAATGCCAAACATGGTCACTTTCTCTCTCTCTCTCTCTCTCTCTCTCTCTGCGATCAGGACTCAATCAGAGTAGGATTCCAGACTCCCGCATGATGTCAGCTGTCAGGTTAAGTGTGTTGATCGCCCCCACAGACAGAAAATCACACTTAGAGTCTGCCAGATCCACTCTGACTGAACACCCGTTAATACGTTGCACTGTGTTCTGCGCCTGTGGCCCAGTGCATCCGATTTCAGCCAGCATTTTATTCAGGTTCGCTTTTCCTTAGCCTTTGATTGTCCCCAATCATCCTGCAAGGCAGCAGATTGTCTTTTCTGTAGGGGGATTCTGCCCTTAGATGGTCTGCCCTCCCAGGTTTACGAGCACCATCTGCCCGAGTCACTAGAGGTGACTAACACAGACATGCACACACAATGGTCACTTACGACTAAGACTAAAAGAAAACGTGTCACCACAGAGATAAACTGTCTGAGAAAAGCGCTTGAATGAGTGACCAGAAAAGGTAGAGTTATAGATGACAATATAAGAGAAACAGTTGGCATTGAGCCAATCCTAAACTACATACGAATACAACAAATAAAATGGTTTGTCCATCGAAAAAGAAAATTGTGTGATTCATTACCATGCTCAGCATATATTAAAAGAGGAGAAGGGAGAAGAGTACAGAACTTTGTATCTCCATCAACACCCGAACGGGAGAACAAGAGGAAGTGAAGAAAGAAAGAAATACCCTTTCTGATGTAGAATAAAAATATTTTAGCCACAAATATTGTCATAATTTACGTCATATCGCCTCGTATGATCTTTGTTTATTTACTCTCGCAGAATTAGTCGTGTTTCAGAAATGAAACAAATTACCATGACTACTACAATAAACAGGAGCCGCGATAGCTCAGTGGTTAGTAAAATGGACTACAAAGGACAAGAGGTAGGGTTCGATCCCAACCGACGGCTCCGGTTCATCCAGCTTTTAATGGGTACCGGGTTTTTTTTCTGGGAAAGTAAAGCGGCACGGGCGTAATACCGACCAAAATACCCTAAAATCATGTGCCGAAGGTCTGTAAAATTTATGGTCACTAACACCATATTCCCTATACGCCACTTGGCGTGACGGGGTACTTTACTTTTTTTAAAAACTACAATGAACAGTTGTGATATAAGTTATATCTTAGGGCCTCTCACTCCGACCTACTTCAACAAATGTTAATAATTTGCTTTTGGAACTACGCTTTATCGAGTCTTTTCCGTTTTACCACGGCCAGGTAGAAAGATATCTAGAAGAAATAGTGTTGCAATAAAAATAAATATTGTCTCTGAAATGTAAGTTAGGACTCACAGGGTACAAGGCGTTTTATAACACTCGATAACAAGCTGGCAACTTCTAGGTATTTCTTTGTAAGTTTTGTTTTACGCAAACGAGAATTATTTATGGCTTTTGGCGTCTTGACAGACGGTTGGTAGATTAGTAAACTAATCTTAAGAAAGCCATTACGACCCGCAACATACTTTGGGCCAAAAAGCCAGCGCCTGTATCAACTTGTGGCAATACATCAACAGCATGAACACAAACAAGAAAGTTTGAAGGACCATACTGCATTCTTTAACAAAATTGACACCCAAATCGATCGACATCGACTTCAACCGCTTCAAAACAATCAAACTGGCTAAGATGCCTGAGCTGGCGGTTGATTGTTGTAAAATAATTCTTATTTGCGGAAAAACAGATTCAGTCACGAGAAAAGCTGTTCAGTAAAACAGCACCCAGCAAAAGACACTAATGTTTCATTAGGAGGCGGAGGCGCGCCTCCCAGCACCAGAGCTGGAAGTTGTTAGCGACCCACAGCTGATGGCTTGCGCCAGGATCGGTGAACCAATACTATCCAGACCCTGCTCCACCTCTCCGTGGTGCCTCCAGTAACAGACTAACCTGTCTGGCCAAACGAGCAGGGATCGAAGAGGGAATATAACCCGGTACTCAAAAATGTCGTGCTGATGTCGCATGTGTTGGGCCGAAAGGCGCAAATATAACAGTTATACTGCAGACCACAACACAAGGCAGACACGCCCACTAAACGTCCTTTTAAGGGCGGATTACGAAGAGGAATTCTACAGTCTACGAATACTCTAGAATACTTTAGTTATCGGGCGAACGTAAGCAAGCAAGCAATATTTTTTCACTTTACTGACTAACCATGACTGCTAGCTTGCAGTGTTCTGTAACACAAGCCTCGTGGCAAGGCGCTGAGTCAAGAAGTACGGGTTCCATTCTACTTGTGGCTGTCTATTGTTCTTTGTCTTTTCTGCTGCAACATATTCGTTCTTGACACTTTCTACTTTTATTGGAGAAGTTGGAATTAGCCTAGTTCCAGACTATGCTGAACATTGACTTGTTTTGCCTATATGTGCTGCAAAACTAGGTCTACTATATCAGTAAGAGGCACCACCACCACAGGGAAATTAGTTCAATGTAACTTCGAATGTTCCAGCGTGATTCTCTGGCAATGCTCAATCATAATTTCACTCAGATGGTCAACTTATCGCTTTCAAAAATAAAAGGTAGGCGCTGACTAGTGCAAGTATTGCCTAAAGTTATCATAGAATCAGATAAGCCTTGACCAGTAGGATACGACCAAAATGTTATTAACAATAAGAAATGCCTTGACCAGTTGGATACGGCCAAACGTTATCAAACAATAAGATAAGCCTTGACCAGTAGGAAGGAGACTTCCTAATCAGACATTACAACATCGGTCGTAAAAACCTAGACGGGGCCTGAAAACTGAAGCTTTGTGCCACCACGTACAATTCAAAAGCTATTCACCCATTGATATATGTAACCCGACATGTCCGACACGTCTCATTGCTTTGAGTTACGCAATACACCCAGGTAAGCAGATCAATTTTTCATCGCTTCGGGCGGACTGAAGTGGTCAGATTTTGGTCGGAACACTCACAGAGTGACTCCCATTTTTGGTTGGCATGTGGAAAAAAATAAAATTATAAAATGATTAACCCAAATGCCTCGAAGAAAAAAGAAAGAAATTTATGATTTTAACAAAAAGGGAAATTGGCAACCCAGGCACATGGCGCTCCTATTTGAAGCATCTTATAATATAATGGAAAACATGGATTTTTATTCCCTTCCATGCTATTTAAAAATGTTATTTGGTTTAAAATCACAATGTTCACCTGGCCACTCAGATAAGCCCCGTGTGTACGGTAGACTTGAATTGTTATTTGTTTCTGGAGCGGAGACAAGGTAGGGTGTTGATGGATTTAATTAGCTTTCACTTTCTACCTGTACCTACCTACACGTGTATGCTTTCATATTACATTTTATAATTATTTACTACATCGTTTTTCGTATTTTCCTGCAGAGATTTCGACATGCAATAAATTTACAGAAAACTAATATACTCGGTAAGCGCGTCCAAGCCGTATCTGCCCTTTATAACTTTATCAACTACAAACTTGATGTCGTACAGCAGTATAGCTACTTGGGTATAAATCATCAACTACAAACTTGATGTCGTACAGCAGTATAGCTACTTGGGGTCTATCATCAACTACAAACTTGATGTCGTACAGCAGTATAGCTACCTGGGGTCTATCATCAACTACAAACTTGATGTCGTACAGCAGTATAGCTACTTGGGGTCTATCATCAACTACAAACTTGATGTCGTACAGCAGTATAACTACTTGGGGTCTATCTTCAACGACAAACTTGTGTGGTGCTGCAGTATAGCTACCTGGTGTCTATCATCAACTACAAACTTGATGTCGTACAGCAGTATAGCTACATGGGGTCTATCTTCAACTACAAACTTGATGTCGTACCATAGTATAACTACCTGGGGTCTATCTTCAACGACAAACTTGATGTGGTACAGCAGTATAGCTACCTGGGGTCTATCTTCAACTACAAACTTGATGTCGTACAGCAGTATAACTACCTGGGGTCTATCATCAACTACAAACTTGATGTGGTACAGCAGTATAACTACCTGGGGTCTATCTTCAACTACAAACTTAATGTCGTACAGCAGTATAGCTACCTGGGGTCTATCTTCAACTACAAACTTGATGTCGTACAGCAGTATAGCTACTTGGGGTCTGTCAACAACAAATTATCTTTAGAACATAAATTGACACCCACATTGGTAAAGTTGCTATCACCTTTGCCTATCTTTCTAGCTGTTTTTTGAAAAACTACAACTAGTAAAACGAAGGTCGTAGAGTTTACAACGGCGTCTGCATCATTAGTATCCTTCTGTATGGCAGCGAATCATTGACAAATTATGTAAAGCACGAGAGATGACTAAATGCAGTCTATATGCGATGTCAGCGCCATATTATTGATATCACCTAGAAGAACATCGTGACAAATGTTTTCAGTCTGGTGTTTTCTCAACGTTTATTGGAGGCTCCTTCTGTTGTGATCTCTCTGTCTTATGATGTGGCCAAATCATTTTATTGGTTATCTGAACTTTTTATTATTTCAAAGAAAGGATTTATATCGAGCCTTTTTCTCTTTCATATCTGAAATTATACTCCGTATGGGACATTCACGATTGGATTGTCAATTATTCAATAAATATTCAACCTAACCCATGACTATTTGATTTCCATTTTTCCTTCCTTTCGTTTTGATATGAAAGTCTCATCATTGATTCCTTGTTCATGTAACTTTTAATTATTTCTGAAATTCTTTTATCACAATTATTATCCTGCTTAAATATAATATAATTATTAAGCTTATGTGAAATAAATGATGCTGAATTAAAAGATGCTGACAAACACCTATACATCCAGTGGAACACCAATTCTAGACAAATCTGGATTAATGCTAACAACAAGCGCAGACATAAAAGCCCGTTGGGCGGAACACTTCAAAGAAATTCTTAACCGTCCACTACCTCACAGTTTAATAGATTTTGAAGCTGAAACACCAGCAGCAGAATTAGATGTAAATTTAGATGACTTCACCTTGAGTGAAATAGAAACCACCTTAAAGCTAATGACCAATAACAAGGCTGCTGGAGAGGATAAGTTAACAGCTGGGATCCTCAAGGCAATTGATAGCCATAATTTAATACATCTCCAAAAAATGTTCAACATCATTTGGAAAACAGAGAAGACGCCTCATAAATGGAAAAAAGGAATCATTGTTAAGATCCCAAAAAAGGGCAATCTTAGAGATTGTAACAATTGGAGAGGCGTGACACTTTTGTCAGTTGCCTCAAAATTATTCTGTAAAATCATCCTAAATAGAATAAAGGATTCAATAGATACAGTAATGCGTGAAGAACAGGCTGGGTTTAGAAAAGGGAGAAGCTGTCTTGACCACATTTTCACTCTACGACTTATATTGGAGGAACACATTGAAAAGCAAAAACCTTTTGTACTTAACTTCATCGACTTCAAAAAAGCATTTGATAGTATTCATAGAGATTCTTTGTGGAAAATTCTGAAGCAATATGGCTTACCATCAAAAATCATAAATATTATCAAAGACATGTATGATGGTTACACATGTGCAGTTCGAACAGAGGAAGGACTGAGCGAATGTTTCCCAATAGAAACTGGGGTTAAACAAGGATGTATTTTATCGCCCTTGTTATTTGGAATTGTTATGGACTTCATAATGAAGAAATGCTGCACTGGTAATAAAGGCATCGAATGGATACAAGGAGACCATTTGGAGGACCTGGACTTTGCTGATGACATAGTTCTCATCAGCAATCAGATAAAAACGATGCAGGAAAACACAAATGAACTATCATCAATAGCCAGCAAAATTGGGCTTGAGGTCAATCATGAAAAGACTAAAGTCATGAAAAGTTTAATTCCAACAAGTGACAAAATATACATGGAAAACAAACCAGTAGAAGAGATCGATCACTTCATCTATCTTGGAAGTCACATTGATCGAGAAGGGGATACGAGCAAAGAAATTAGAATCAGACTGGCTAAAGCAGCAATGTCTTTCAGAAGCCTTGAAAAGTTGTGGAAATCAAAACTCATTAGCACAAACACAAAACTTAGGCTATTCAAATCAAATGTACTATCAACCCTTACGTATGCGTGTGAAAGCTGGAAAACAACAAGAGATATAGAAACAAAGTTGAACGCATTCGAAAATAAATGTCTAAGGAAAATACTTGGTATAGAATGGAACGAATTCAAAACAAACGAGGAAATTAGAGAAATCGCCAATCAACCACTAATATCTTCAGTAATAAAGAAAAGACGATGGTCATACGTTGGACATGTGATGAGAAGAGATAATAATCGAATAGCAAAGCAAGCCCTCATATGGGAAACAACAGGTAAAAGAAAAAGAGGAAGACCCAGGGAGACACTGAGAAGAACATTGATGAGAGAGGCAAGAGCAGCAGGAATCGGCTCCCTCAATGAGATAGAACTGCTTGCACAGAACAGAGACAGATGGCGAGATTTGATAAAATATCTTTAAAAGAAAACTGCTAGAACAAAAATTCATATAGGAGAAGGTGTATCTTGGTCTACGCCCTATGGGCCGGTTACGGCTCGAAAGGTCAATAGATAGATAGAAATAAATACGATACAGATGTATGTTAGTTCATTGACAAGCACGTGTTTGTAGCTAGAACACAATGTCAACTTTTAGTTCATATAATAAATAAATGTAGCCACGTGGTCACTGACTTGACAATCTACGGTTGGTTGAGTTGGTCGGCCGATAGTTGATGTGTTATTGAGCTATTAGTGAGCCATCATCATTGCACACCGAACATGTCCGTAGGTACTCAGATCCCCTCCTCAGTAAAGCGTCTCAAAGCGTCCAGCAACTGACAAGAGTCCAGTTCTGTGTTGGTTGATTAGTTGGTGTGTATAGCAGTCTCTTATAGAGAGACCTTCATTACAATTTTCACATTCACAATATGATATTTATAAAGTTAAAACTATTCAGTTATTGAATGAGTCAAAACAAAAATGTGTTCTTGTGTTAAATGGTAATCTAAAAATATTTAATTAATAATTATATGAATCATGACCAGTATTTCTACCGATACCAGATTGGTAAAACTGAAGCCTCACCCCTTACTTTAACTTGGAAAATTGACCAGCACAAACATTTGTTGGCGACTCATGCTAATAATAGCCGCGTAAGAGATATCTGAATGAAACAATTGACGGCAGCAAGCGAGAAATAGCTCCCGATATTTATAATATGATTTTAGGATGTGCAGTCACAGTTGGACATAAGACTTCTAGAAAGACCTTAAACAACAAACGTCAATGAATGTCCACTATCATCTTGAAGTGAAAGTGCTCCTCTTATGAGTTTTCATAGCAATCTTAATGATATAAACAAAAAGTAAAGAGCCCCCGTCACGCCAAGTGGCGTATAGGGAATATGGTGTTAGCGACCATAAATGTTAGACCTTCAGCACATGATTTTTGGGGTATTGTGGTCGGTATTACGCCCGTGACTTATTGATATCACCACTTCCTAAATCATTTTAATTCTTCATTTCTTGAGAGCCATTTTCTTTGGATGCATTGAGAACAGTCTGCAAACGTTTAACAATTTCAATCTGAAACACGCATCACAACAGCTTCTTGTTTAGTTCACATATCTTTGTATTTCACAGCTGTTTGTCAATAATACTTTAGTTGACTTGCATATTTTTATCTTCCCAGAAAGATTGTATAAACATTACTTATTCATTTGTAGAAAATTGAATAAAAGTTGTATATACACAGTTGTGTGGTTAAACGCTGAACTTTGCACTACGATAACTCTGAGAATTGCAATTTCTTTGCCTTTGATCTTTTGGTCCAGCATTAACATATAATTCATACATAAATATTGACTAAAGCTGAAAATATTACTTTTTGTGTGTGATGGTATCACAAATTGTAACCACTTCCAAAAGATATCAATTTTGAGGATATGTGGGATGTACTTGGCTTAGAACATCTGGTAAAATATTTGGACAAAGTTTCCAATATCTGCAGCTAAATTACCAAGATTTATAAAACAAAACAAACAATGCTGTTAAATTAATCTGTAATAAGAAAAAGTTACAAGGCGCAAGTTCACAAGAATAGGGAATAAGGGACACCCCAGTTATATTGTTCATGGCCAAAAACAGCCTAGAAGGCAACATGGCCACGTACATTGTCATGATGAAGCCATATTGTGTTCAATTTCTGAGGTCATTTTCCACTGACATTCCTCATAGACTATAGACGTTCCAAAGACCTCGACAAAGAAAAGAAATTTGTTCCTTTCACACATTGCTGTGTCTGTGGGAAATATTGTGGTTTTTAGGTGATGTGACCAACATCATGCCATGTCGTCTTTACTTACAAGGAAAATCTATTGTACCCATTTTGAGAGGCTAGGTGATTCCCGTAGCTTTGATCAGGAAAAAAAATCTGCAACTTCTGGGTAACAAACCCCTGTCCCTTATGATCAGGAAGCGAACACATTAACCACTCAGCCACTAAGATCAGGCTAATTTTCGCTGTTATCCGGAAGTGCTAGGTATCGGATCTTATAACCCAGACACCAGGGGAGAGTAAAATCATGAAGAGTGCTAGATATTGGATCTTATAACCCAGACACCAGGGGAGAGTAAAATCATGAAGAGTGCTAGATATCGGATCTTATAACCCAGACACCAGGGGAGAGTAAAATCATGGAGAGTGCTAGACATCCGAGAGTGCTAGACATCGGATCTTATAAGCCAGACCTAGGAGAGAGTAAAATCATGAAGAGTGCTAGATATTGGATCTTATAACCCAGACCCAGGAGAGAGTAAAATAATGAAGAGTGCTAGATATTGGATCTTATAACCCAGACACCAGGGGAGAGTAAAATCATGGAGAGTGCTAGACATCCGAGAGTGCTAGACATCGGATCTTATAAGCCAGACCCAGGAGAGAGTAAAATAATGAAGAGTGCTAGATATTGGATCTTATAACCCAGACACCAGGGGAGAGTAAAATCATGGAGAGTGCTAGACATCGGATCTTATAACCCAGACACCAGGGGAGAGTAAAATCATGAAGAAACCACTGATTCAGAGAGAACAATCCCCACCACTTGTGGCAGGACTAGAACCTGGAACCTTTGTGGTTGGTTTTACCTCCAGACTACACAGTCCACCAGTGGTTGCCAAGGATAATAAATCAGGTTCTATATCTCAACCAACTTTGGTTTACAGGACAGATCTCAAGACATAGGCATAATATTGGCCTCAATAGCCTCCCTCCCTTCCCCCCCCCCCCCAAAAAAAAAATTAATTAGATTTAAAATTAAATTTTAATCTATAAATTAGCCTATTTTTTCCCTACTTTATTATATATATATATATATATATATATATATATATATATATATATATATATATATATATATATATAGATAGATAGATAGACAGACAGACAGACAGACAGATAGATAGATAGATAAACAAAAAAACAAACACAAATTATTTGCCATAAGATATTGATTTAAACTAGTCTCGCTAAAGTATTTATTTATTCTTTTCATCTTTCTATTCTTTGAACACATTTTTTTCTACAGGTGATAAAGACATTACAGGATTGACCGTCTTTGAGGCTGTTATTGAGTTTAGTGCCCTTTTAACAATCATTTTGTTAATTTGCCTGGCACTATTGCCAAAGTTGGGTGCGTTGTTGATGTTGCTGAACATCAAGGTTTTCAGAAACTGAAGGCAACATCAAGAGCAGTTATTTCCAATAAAAAATACAACAAAATTCTTCATTCCCTCGGTCTTTCATTGTCTCCAGTTCGGTTGTTAAGCTCTTGTGTATGTAATACATTTTATACAGAGCAAGCCACTAGTCGTAGACTCTCAGGATAAAATGATGAGGCAAAAGATTTGGTCATTTCATCCACACATGTTATATGATAATCATAACAGGAATTCATTATCGAAGCACCAAACACAAACAAATCGAACAGCATCTGAGAGAGAAAAGTTTAGCACTATGGATAAATACAGAACTTCAAGTCAAGGGAATGATGGATTTAATAGGTCAAGGGATGCATTTACTGAACCAGGTGTCTCTCCCTGTCCTGCTAATCAAACCGTTAATGCAACTGTCATGCATTTTAAAATGGAAAAATGCGATGAAATGTCTAATCCAAACAGTATAGCATGTGGTGTAAACAATAAGTTGACTAAAAGATGTTTAGCAACATTATCTGGACAAGAGAGTAGGGATTTCACATTGCCTAAGGCAAGAGAAATGAATGGAATAAAATTAGAAATAATAAATGAAGATTTAAATATTGGAGATACATATTCTTCAGGAAGATTACAAATGCAGCGCAATAAAGCAAGGAGCACGAATGACACAAGATTATCACCAGCTGTAGATGATAAAAGATTAGCACAAGCAGAAATCAAAACATCAGTTTTCACGAATGATGATTATGTCGCTGGTGATTCAGATATCTCAGATGAATCATGTGACACAGACAATACTGTTCTATATGTACAAAAACATACCGACAATAATGAAAATGACAAGGCCAGTCAAAGCAATAAAACTGAGGTTTATGACAGGATGGTTCCAGATGGTATAGATATTGCAAATATGAACAAGAACCTCTTCTATGATAAAGATCACAAGTACCAAATGGAGCCATCAAAATACAAGAGACGTTTGAAGCAGATGGCTAATCCCACATTGCGTGAGTATCGCTATGACTCTTATGTTATGAAAAAATTTGATTATGTCAACCACTCTCTATGCAATTTATCTACTTTAACTACAGCCTCATTATGTAGATGCAACATGCAGGGTTTCATTTATTATTTATCTTATTTTTAGAGTTATTTTTCTATGTCATATCCTGTATTAAAGCTGCCACATATCATTTTATGTTTTTTTAACCTTTTTAAAAGATATAGCCAATAAAGAGCAATATAAAACTGTTATTTAGAGTAAATTAAACACTGTTGAAAATTGTGAACGAGAAATCGATAATATTAAAAAAAACTGAAGCCATGCAATATATATTGGAGATACTTGCACTAGAAACAAGACAAGCAATAAATAGTGAAGGAGATAGTTCCACTAGAGACATCTCAAGCAAAACAAAGCGATGACATCGCAAATTCTTCAATTAATGGACAGAAGAGTAATAAAACATAACGATAGATATAACCAGGTTAACAATGAAATTAAGACTAAATGCAATCGAGCTAGAGTGGAATGAATAGACAAGAGATTAAAGAAATAACGAGCTGTTGAATGTTAGGACCATGAAATTACCAACCTCATGAGTGGTGTTAGCAATATACTGTTTCATATAATAAGTAAGATCAAACATAAAACTTTTGAAGTAAAGTGTGTTTTTGCAGAGGGAGGACGATACAGCAAATATATCATGAGAATATTGATGGAAAATGCTGAAGAGTTGAAACACACATGCACTTATATTTCATTGACTATATTAAGACATTTGAGAAAGTAAAACACAGTAATAGATCAACAGTAGAACAAATACGCATTACATGAGATAGAACATGATCATCATGTTCCACCACTTTGACTTTCTCACAAGAGCAAGTTTTCTTGTGGATTTGCTTTCTGATTTATTCTTTCAAGATCATTTTTCTGTTGTAAATTAAATCTATTCTGGCTTTATTACCATGATAAAGGTAATCATGGATGATAGAAGGATGGAACAATCAAGTTTAGCAAATAAAAAATCAGCTGGAAGTCAGTAAGATGGACAGCACATAACCCAGCAGAGTGATACCGCCCATTGGATCAGACATACCAGGTCATCATACCTTGATCAGAAATAGAACACAATCTACTTTTACTTTCTGCGTGGATTACATTTGCCAGTTTTACAATATAATTTTACATTTCATATTAGTTAAAACTATGTATGTGTGTGCAGATATATATATATATATATAATTTGACTGATAACTTTTCAATGAAATTGTACAATTATTATAGTTAGAATGCTCATATTTTTCCAGGTTATGCTAAACTGAAAGATCGTCGAAACATCATGCTGCCTATATCTGATAGATTAGGAAATGAGGAAATACAACTATCAGCTCGGCTCTCTAAAGCAAATAACAGTCTAAACAAGTAAGAAATTGATGTGTTTATTATTTTTTTTTTTAATCTTCGTGATGAGAAAAGGAAAGTTGGAGTCCTCGATTTACAATAAAAAATAACTTGCAAGATGAGAGATTTTGTGTGACACTGAGAGAAGCAGTGTGATTATGCGGGTTCCAGCCCACCCCCTTTTCACTACCTCCCCCAAACCATTAACCCTCCCAGGCAGCCGAGATACGATCAGGCACCATGATGACGTAGCACACACAACAATGGCTGCGCCGTTGAGAGAACATGAACCTCATTCCACCATCTTGGAACCGAAAGTCCAAGGGAAATGTTTTGCTCTTCTGGAAAGAACTAGCATCATCATGTGCCATACCAGTTGGCGTAGGCGATCATGTCCTTCCACAATTTTCTATCTACCGTGCATCGTAGCAGTTATGTTGTTGACTGTTTTCCATGCCATGACACCAAGCTATCTAGTAGTTTCTCACTTTGTCTTTGAAAGCGATCTCGCTTCCCCTGTATTTTGTTAGTTGTAACCAAGATATAAAGAACTATACATTTTGAATTATTATATGCTAGATAGATATTGTGTCAACTGATTTTTGTAACAAACAATAATATTCAAAATTCGATATTGAATATTATATTGTGGGATATAAAATATTAGCTTCTTATGTAACCGCATTCTTTCTTTTCTTTCTCTCTCTCTCTCCATCTCTTGGCCGTACTGTATAAGTGTGATCACTGTAGTCGGAACACGTTGGTTAAATGTAGCAAGATTGGCAATAACTGCCACACTGGTACTGTCAATATAATTGTAACGGCCACTGTAACTGGCCAACCATGACTGAAACTGCCCGCGTTGTTATCATACACGCAAAACGGTCTCATTGCGTTTGTTCCCGTGTCTTGACATCGGTAATGTTCACACCGTTTGGACGGGCCCCTTGTAACCTGATGAGCTACAGCAGCTTTGCATCTTGGTGAATCTTGATGCCTTTACTTGTAACCTGATGATCTTGGTGAATCTTGATGCCTTTACTTGTAACCTGATTTAACTACTTCTATCGTGGCCACTACTAACATAAAATAATCACTTCTGGATGGCTTCTAATTATGCATCCCTACCACTGTGAGCTTGAGCTCATTATGGCTATTAGGCCAACGCCTAACAACTTCGCCAACTCTACCTCTTAACTATCTGTGAAATGTCTGTGGATCACCTTTCTAGCTCTCGACAAGTGCTTAAATTCCTCGCACTCCAACCAATCAAAATCACTTCCGTAATCTCCCCTCCGATAGGCTCTTTCAACGTCTTCTACTCACTACCCCATGTTTATCAATATACCAGCCACGAGATTCATCTCCCTACCATAAACACCGTTCTACTCTGATTACTTGTGACTGTCACTATGTTTCTTGACTATCTCCATACCGTTCCCCACTCTCTGTCTCTCATTACAAACCCCTCTCTTCCTAACACTTACACGTTATCGAATTGGTAAAACCATTCTCTAAACTAAAGTTACATAATTTACTTTCTTTGGGGAAAGGGGAAGTCTTCAGTTATTTTCACGCACAATAAACAAAAATAAATGACAGTTTAGAATGTCGTCCGTCACATGACATGTCACGTTTTTACAAATTGTAACAAAACAACCTACAAATGGATATCAAAGTTGAAGGAATAGACATGGAGACAGTTAAGAGCTACTTGGGACATACTATAACCAGGGATAAAAAATGTACAACTGAAATACACACAATCATAGGAAATGGCAACATTTAATTTTAATGCCATGAAAAATATCAAGTGACACACCTGCTGGCCTAGGTGATCATGTCTATTCACAACTCTCGATCTCAACATTTATCATTTCTGTTGTTGATCTTCTGACAAGCCATTCTCTTAAGCTGTCTGGTAACTTTTCTCATTGCTTCCCTCTATCTCTTCGTCGCTCAACTTCCCCAGTTGTTACAATATATTCCAACTGTTCTCTTCTCATTACAGGGCCAAAAAATGATGATTGTTTCTTCCTATTATTGGAAATTAGCTCTCTTTTTTGTTTTGGTGTCTTTCAGAACGTTTTATTACTCGTCTTAGCTGTCCATGGTATTCTCAACATTCTTCTGTAAGACCACATTTCTACAGACTTCAGTGATTTTCTTACCTGTTGTCCATGATTCACATCCATATGTTAAGACTGGCTCTACCTGACATTTGAGAACTCTTTTTCTTGTTTCTATTGTCAAAAATGGATTGCATATTATTTTCCTAATTTTTTGGAAAGCTGCTTTTGCCTGAACCATTCTGCATCTCACCTCTTTTGTACATCTTCCGTCGAAGGTTAAAGTTCCCAAATATTTAAAGTCATTTACCTGTTTGAATATTGTTCCACTTGTCTTTATTTTGCACTGAGGTGATGTCTTTTTCTTTGGATATGGCGCTCCATGGTAGCCAACCTTTGATGCGGGGGATATCTCCCTTCGAATGGAGATACAATCTGCGATTCTTTGCTCTTTTCTGTTAGCCTCTTCTGGTGTTATCCCTCCTAGTGACTCCAGTATTCCCTTTATCCATCTCTTTCTCGGTCTTCCTCTTAATCTGGCGTTTTAGTAGCGTTTGTTTATGGCTCATTGAGTCATTGTTAGTTCTTTTTGTCTTGGTATGTGGCCGAATCAATTTATCTGACCACCCGGAAGTGATGTTTTAAAAAGAAGAACTTATATAAACTCTCGTCACTCACAATTTTAAAGATTGAATTGACATCAGTCAATTGAGTGGACACCAAATAAGTTTATAGCAAACCATAAGAATCATTTTATCATCGCAATGGTCAAATCTACAAGGTTTGTATTCAATTATACATTACAAAAAATAATTTAAAAATCATCTAATTTTTCAAACGAATTAAAAACAATCAACTTTCATTGCATTTCATTGCCTAAAAAGAATGGTGCAGTTGAATGCAGTCTGCTGTGTGTGCTCAACTGTGAGTGACTTTAGAACAATAAGCACTAATTCACTAATGGGCCATGTCATGTTACAAAAATCTTGCTATAAGTTATACAAGGAAGGATTCAGAATAAAATAAATACTGAATTAGATGAGCAGCAATTTGGATTCAGGAAAAACAGTGGCACAAAAGAAGCCATTATTGAGCATGAGAACATTGATTGAAAAGTACATAGAATAAGTAAACAAACCAATATCATTAGGCTTATTGTTCTAAAGTCACTGCATTCAACTGCACCATTCTTTTTAGGCAATGCAATGATAGTTGATGTTTTTAATTCGTTTGAAAAATTAGTTGATTTTTAAATTATTTTGTTGTAATGTATAATTGAAAACAAACCTAATAAAACTTATAGACTGCCTAAAGGATATAAATCTAGACGACACAGACATACGAGTAATATGTAATTTGTACTGGAAGCAAACAGCAATAATAAAATATAACAAGGAGAACTCTACACACTACTATGTCTACATTGACATAAAAAGAGGAGTAAGACAAGGATGCATCCTTATCACTAAGCTTGTTCAATCTATACACTGAGCAAATCTTTAAAAACATCTCAGAGATGCCAGACCTACAAATTAATGGAAAGATAATCAATAACCTACGATACTTCTTCCTCCTTTTTTCTCTTTCACTGATACCTAAAAGGTGTCGTGGTTTATATCATTTGTCGTTCTTGTGCTGCTCGAATTGTCTGAATTAGTGATTTTCCTTTGTTGGTACATGTCTCTGTCACTGCATCTATCCATCTTCTTCTTTTCTCTTTTCACTGATACCTAAAAGGTGTCGTGGTTTATATCATTTGTCGTTCTTGTGCTGCTCGAATTGTCTGAATTTGTGATTTTCCTTTGTTGTTACATGTCTCTGTCACTGCATCTATCCATCTTCTTCTGGGTCTTCCTCTTGGTCTCTTTCCATGCATCCTCGAGAAGAAGATACTGTACTACCAGCAGAAAATCCTAAAGATCTACAATTACTTAATGAAATAAACATGACAAGCAAAAAATATGGACTAGATATGAATATCAAAAAGACTAAAACTATGATCATAAACAAAGAAAATACTCAAAACCCACAAGTGGATATCAGAATTGAAGGAATAGACCTGGAGACAGTTCAGAGCTACAACTACCTTGGACATACTATAACCAGTGATGGAAAATGTACAACTGAAATAAACAAAAGAATAGGAATGGCAACAAGTAATTTTAATGTCATGAAGAACATACTAACTTCAAAACAAATAACACCAGGTCTAAAACTAAGAATAGCAAAATGTTACATCTTCTCAATATTTTCGTATATGGTGCAGAAACATGGACATTCATCATCATGTGCCATACCGGTTCGCGTAGGTGATCATGTCCCTCCACAATTTTCTATCTACAGTGCATCGTATCAGTTCTGTTGTTGACTGTTTTCCATGCCATGACACCAAGCTATCCAGTATTTTCTCTCTTTGTTGTTCGCGATCTCTCCTTCCTTTTATTTTGCCAGTTGTAACAAAGTATTCCAACTTTCCTCTTTTCATGATGTGCCCGAAAAATGTTGATTGCTTCTTTCTGATATTTCTTAAGAGCTCCATCATTTTTGTGTTGGCCTCTTTGATAACTTCATCATTGGTCTTTTTAGCAGGTTCTCATAGGCTGGTATTTGATGTTACTCGCCCATGTTAGTCTTGGTCTGCCTCTGCCTCTTTTACCTTGTATTTTCCCCTCCAGGATTACTGTTATTAGGCTATTGTATCTTTTAGCATGTCCCAAAAATTTCATTTGTCTTGTTCTAATTGTGTTTAGTAGTTCTCTTTTCATTTTTACTTGTTTTAAAACTTCGTTAGTTTTCTTTTCTTTCCATCCAATTCTTCCTATTCTTCTATAAATCCACATTTGAAAGGCTTCAATTTTCTGTTCTGTTTTCTTATTTAATGTCCATGTTTCTGCACCATACAGGAATATTGAGTTGATGTAACATTTTGCTATTCTTAGCTTCAGCCTTGGTATTTGTTTTGATGTTATAGCTCGTTTCAAATCACTTGCCCAACTTCAAAACGCTATTGCTCAGAAACCGTTTGTTAAATACTGTTGAAATTTTCCAAATGTTATTAGAATGCAAAAGACCCTTTAAATGTATATTTAACAAATATCTTGCAGCTGCAGTTTTCTTAAAGCGGCGAATTTCTTTGATGTTTGTCAAAATTGTAAATTGTGAAACCCTAAAGAATAGAAATTACCGTAGTTGCTGGTCTATGATTAATTTTCACTAGGTAAAGGCGTGGCCGTAATGGGGAAATAAGTGAATAAGGAAAAACACCAGAAGAATTATTGTCTTCTCAGTTCGAGGACGGACGATAATATCAAGGTATACCTGTATGTCCAATTTTCATAATTGTGTGGTCCTGAAAAGGACCGTTTGTTGAACTAATTTAAGGTAATATAGGGGCCAACATTGTGGGGGCTATATACTTTTATTCTGAATCAGACGAGTCTAAAAGATTAATAACTGTTTGGGGTTGAATATTCCACAAACCATCATTTTTCCAATATTCCTCTTCCTGTTTTAAGACGTGGTCTTCACATTTAGCTCAATAATCTTTGTCTATATTTAATAAAGCGAGATTAGCAAGAGTCTTTACATCGCATATTTTGAATGTTGTATTTTCATCTGCCACTTGTCCTTTTAATTTTGCCCAGATTAGTTCTATTGGATTTAAATGAGCATGGTAAGGTGGCAGCCTCAAACTTATATGACCGTGCTCTTGGATAATCTTATCTATTTGAAAAATCTTTGTCCTTTGTTTTTGCTTTACTAGAGATAGTAATTCAGGTTTTAAGTACTGTACATGTTATTAAATTGTATGTGCTCCTTTGTGAGCCATATCTTAATAGCATCTTTTGTACTGGATGACGTCTGGACTTTATCTTCAAGTGCAACAATGTTGTGGTACGCTGCATTGTCCATTATTAGGCAAGATGGTCGATCTAGTGATGGGAGAACAGAATTTTCAATCCAATGTCTAAATATGTGACCATTCATCTCAGAGTGATGATGCCGATTGTCTATGGATTTTGAAAGAAAAATGAGCTCTGCATTCTGTATTAGTCCATGTTGTCGACTACCTGCATGAGCAATTATCAAGCGCTGTCCTTTGCTGCTAGGTATTAATCTCTTAATCTTTCCATCTGATGACTGCCATTCCCTTTGGTTAGTGTGGTGAGCATTGATCCATGTTTCATCCAAGTACACAATATCATAACCTTGCTTGCGCACCTCTTTTACTTCACGTAAGTACTTGCTTCTCATGACTACTATATGTGGCTTCTCACAGATGATGTTTCGTCCATTGGAATACTTTCTGAATGTAAAGCCTGCAGCTCTCACATTCCTCCATAATGTAGACTTTGATATTTCAATACTGTTGTTCTTTTTCAGCGAAATTTTTAATTTTCTTATTGTAACAGTTTCATTCATACCCAACATTTTGCGAATTTCACTTCTAATAAGTTCACTGTCGAAATTATCCAACATTTTTGCTCTTCCTTGTGATTTTGTATATTTTGAACATTGACGGTCACGTGCTTGATTGAATCCAGCGATTAAATGACCGTTTAGATAAATCCAAAATGTGTCTTGTCCTATTCTCAGGGTTTTCTAAAGAATGAAATAATCTTCCTCGTTTAGCCTCTTTGCAAAAATAGTCATACATTTTTATTGCGATGTTTTGTAAACTGCAGAATTTCATTTTAAGACTCATGATAAATGTTATCGTTCCACGTCTATACCTATGAATGAACGGAAATGGAACACACAATTTCTCGTGTTTATTACAAGTGTCTAATTGTGTCAGAAAACCACGGTGGAAGCGTGCAAATACGTCAATTCTACCGTGTATGGATTTGTACTCGCTATTTTTAGTTTAAAATACTGTAAACATTAAGTTTTGACTACATCAATGGGTCGTTATAAATTTATATAAATCAATTAAGCAACAATAATAACCAAATGTTTTTTTTTTATGAAATTAATTCCCTGTTGGGTTCTAATCATTATAACTTTACATGCAAATTTTGAATATCTTACAACAAGTGGTTAAAAAGCTATCGATTTTTAAAGTTGGGCACGAGTTATGAAACAAGCTATAGTATATTTTTCATGACATTAAAATTACTTTTTGCCATACCTATTCTTTTGTTTATTTCAATTTTCCATTTTCCATCACTGGTTATAGTATGTCCAAGGTAGTTGTAGCTCTGAACTGTCTCCAGGTCTTTTCCTTCAACTTTGATATTCACTTGTAGGTTTTGTGTATTTTCTTTGTTAATGATCATAGTTTTAGTTTTTTTATTCTTATCTAAGCCATATTTTTTGCTTGTCATGTTTATTTCTTTAAGTAATTGTTGTAGATCTTTAGATTTGCTCAGTGTATAGATTGAACAAGCTTGGTGATAGGATGCATCCTTAACTTACTCCTCTTATTTCAATAGATGTAGAGTTCTCTTTGTTATGTTTTATTATTGCAGTTTACTCCCAGTATAAATTACATATCAATTGTATGTCTGATGTTATCTAGATGTATATCTTTTAGTCATTTTATAATCTGTTTATGGTGTATTGTATTAAAAGCTTTGGTGTAGTCTATAGTGTAGTTTTATTTTCAATTTCTTTCGTTATTTTCTAGGTCTCCCATTCATAAGTGAGGGTGGATACCACCTTTGATTAAACAAATTTGAGCTTTGTTTTTATCCTTTGTAATTTTTATTTCCATATTTTTTCATGGTTTCTGAATTTGAAAGTCTTGCTGCCTTTGCTGTTCTAATTCTTCGTTCTTCCTTTGTGTCTCTTTGATCTCTTTAGATAGTTTTTTTGCTTGTATTTTTTTAAAAACACTCCCAATTGTCTTTTTTAATCCTTTTGCACAGTTTATGTGTCATCGTCATCATCAAGTGCCCTGCCTGCTGACATAGGTGATCATGTCTCTCCACAACTTTAGATCTCGACATTTATTTATATAATTTCCGCTGTTGACCCTCTGACAAGCCATTCTCTTAAACTGTCTGTTACCTTTTCTTTTTGCTTCCCACTATTTCTTCATTTATGTGAAGTCCATGAACTATACAAAAATGTTGTTTACTGTTGTGTACTAATGAAGTCTCATCCTTTTGAATAATTGGCCACATGTATGTCATTACCTTAAAGCCACCTTAAATAAACCACCTTAAAGCTAATGACCAATAACAAGGCTGCTGGAGAGGATAAGTTAACAGCTGAGATCCTCAAGGCAATTGATAGCCATAATTTAATACATCTCCAAAAAATGTTCAACATCATTTGGAAAACAGAGAAGACGCCTCATAAATGGAAAAAAGGAATCATTGTTAAGATCCCAAAAAAGGGCAATCTTAGAGATTGTAACAACTGGAGAGGCGTGACACTTTTGTCAGTTGCCTCAAAGTTATTCTGTAAAATCATCCTAAATAGAATAAAGGATTCAATAGATACAGTAATGCGTGAAGAACAGGCTGGGTTTAGAAAAGGGAGAAGCTGTCTTGACCACATTTTCACTCTACGACTTATATTGGAGGAACATATTGAAAAGCAAAAACCTTTTGTACTTAACTTCATCGACTTCAAAAAAGCATTTGATAGTATTCATAGAGATTCTTTGTGGAAAATTCTGAAGCAATATGGTTTACCATCAAAAATCATAAATATTATCAAAGACATGTATGATGGTTACACATGTGCAGTTCGAACAGAGGAAGGACTGAGCGAATGTTTCCCAATAGAAACTGGGGTTAAACAAGGATGTATTTTATCGCCCTTGTTATTTGGAATTGTTATGGACTTCATAATGAAGAAATGCTGCACTGGTAATAAAGGCATCGAATGGATACAAGGAGACCATTTGGAGGACCTCGACTTTGCTGATGACATAGTTCTCATCAGCAGTCAGATAAAAACGATGCAGGAAAACACAAATGAACTATCATCAATAGCCAGCAAAATTGGGCTTGAGGTCAATCATGAAAAGACTAAAGTCATGAAAAGTTTAATTCCAACAAGTGACAAAATATACATGGAAAACAAACCAGTAGAAGAGATCGATCACTTTATCTATCTTGGAAGTCACATTGATCGAGAAGGGGATACGAGCAAAGAAATTAGAATCAGACTGGCTAAAGCAGCAATGTCTTTCAGAAGCCTTGAAAAGTTGTGGAAATCAAAACTCATTAGCACAAACACAAAACTTAGGCTATTCAAATCAAATGTACTATCAACCCTTACGTATGCGTGTGAAAGCTGGAAAACAACAAGAGATATAGAAACAAAGTTGAACGCATTCGAAAATAAATGTCTAAGGAAAATACTTGGTATAGAATGGAACGAATTCAAAACAAACGAGGAAATTAGAGAAATCGCCAATCAACCACTAATATCTTCAGTAATAAAGAAAAGACGATGGTCATACGTTGGACATGTGATGAGAAGAGATAATAATCGAATAGCAAAGCAAGCCCTCATATGGGAAACAACAGGTAAAAGAAAAAGAGGAAGACCCAGGGAGACACTGAGAAGAACATTGATGAGAGAGGCAAGAGCAGCAGGAATCGGCTCCCTCAATGAGATAGAACTGCTTGCACAGAACAGAGACAGATGGCGAGATTTAATAAAATATCTTTAAAAGAAAACTGCTAGAACAAAAATTCATATAGGAGAAGGTGTATCTTGGTCTACGCCCTATGGGCCGGTTACGGCTCGAAAGGTCAATAGATAGATGTCATTACTGTTAACTTTTAGTTTTACAAATGTATAATTTCTCTTTTTTTATCACAGAAGATTCAAGAGTACAAGAAAGGAAGCCCATTTAGGTATGTACCTATTAGATTTACCTATCCTCTTCCTATTCAGCTATGAGTCGCTGACAACTTCCAGCTCTGGTGCTGGGAGGTGCGCCTTCGCCTCCAAATTATCATAAAAAAATATTTAAAGAATGCAGAAAGCAGATGAAAAATCAGCAGAGTAGATAGAAACAGATGAGTCACTAGCAGATACCAGGGCAGAGCCAGAAAGGCCAACTAGTATAGATAGATATGATGTTAGAACAAGACCAATATAAGATCAAAGTGAAGAGATTACCTGATCTAGTTAGTCCAAAACAGGTCTTGTGTATAAGATAGCTAAAAGCAATCTGATGTGAGTTCCAGGAGTATGTCATTCAGTGGTCATGCAGACCATCAGGTAATTGTTATTAATAAATTATAATATATAAATAATAATTACCACATTGCATTTTCACAGAATAGCTGTGCCCTGTGTTTATTGTGTGTATCCTAATGATTCAGATTTTAATTATTGAGCCTCTGTGAAGAACTATCTATCAATCTTGTAAACTGATGCCATTCTTTCAATTTTTAATTTAAAAGACGTTGACATACATACATAATCAGCGGATTTTGTCATTTGGTATTTAGTGTTGGCAATTATTTATCTGTACAACTCATTTTCCCAGTATGTTCACAAACACAACAAATTGATGGTAGAAATGTAGTAAACCTTTATGACCAGACATATTCACTAATATTTGTTTTGTGGTAGTTCAACTTGTATTTATGAATTAAACCTCTATCTATTCACAGTTGCAAGGAGCCGAAACAGGAGACTCAAGAAGATATCAACAATGAAGGAGAAGACGATTCAGAAGAGGAAGAACAAGCTGCAAGAAAACCAGGTAAATATTCCATTAAGTAAACTATTGAAAAATATTCTGTACTTGGTGTAACTGTTGTGGTGTGTTTGAAACTGCTTTATTATTTATGTATTTTTGTATTCACTACTTGTGTTAAAAAATAATTGTAATAATGTGAATGACTGTTGTGTTTTATATGAGCAGTACTGATTTTGTCTCAGATTTATATATAGTTCTTTTTAATTAGACTTTTGTTGCTTTGTCAGCTGATATGTAATTTTATTTAAATTATGTACAAAATATTCATAAATTGTGCCTTCGTTTGTGTAGTATCACTGGGCTACATATCAGATCAGTTGTTTGTGTGCAGATCAGTTGTTTGTGTGCAGATCAGTTGTTTGTGTGCAGATCAGTTGTTTGTGTGCAGATCAGTTGTTTGTGTGCAGATCAGTTGTTTGTGTGCAGATCAGTTGTTTGTGTGCAGGATTAATACCACATTCCCAATATGCCATGAGATGTAACAATGTTCTTTCTTCTTCTTGTTATTTTGTGCTTATATTTTATAGTGCATTCTATTACTGCTTATATGTTGGCACTTATCTTAATTTCTTTTTCATTCACCTTATGTTATTCAGTCAAAATAAATTGTGTTTGCTCTAATGCGAACAACTATTTTACATCCATCTCCAGAGACATTATTATGTTAAAATTGTAGTTGATCTTTTATATCTGTCTATCTATTGACCTTTCGAGCCGTAGCCGGCTCATAGGGCATAGACCCAGATACTCCTTCTCTTATCTAAATTTTTATTCCAGCAGTTTTCAATCCTTGTAAAGATCTTATATTTACCTACCTATTAATTATTGTTATTTTTAGATGCAGCCACATCTGAGGAGAGATGAACCAGAGATGGCAGACAACCCGGAAACCCAGTAAGTCTATTGTATTTGTTAAAGATTTTTTAGTTTATTTGGTGTTTCTGTAATCAGTAACCCGCTTCTCTCTCTGTAACTTTTCAATCAATACCAGAAGTCACAACCTAAACTGGTCTACTCCCTCTCTCTCTCTCTCTCTCTCTCTCTCTCTCTCTCTCTCTCTCTCTCTCTCCCTCCCTCCCTTTCTCTTTCTCTCTCTTTTTCTCTCTCTCTCTCTCTCTCTCTCTCTCTCTCTCCCTCCCTCCCTCCCTTTCTCTTTCTCTCTCTTTTTCTCTCTCTCTCTCTCTCTCTCTCTCTCCCTCCCTTTCTCTTTCTCTCTCTTTTTCTCTCTCTCTCTATTTCTCTCTTTTTCTTTCTCTCTCTCTCTCTCTCTCTCTCTCCCTCCCTCCCTCCTTTTCTCTCTCTCTATTTCTCTCTCTCTCTCTTTTTCTATCTTCTCTCTCTCTCTCTCTCTCTCTCTCTCTCTCTCTCCCTCCCTCCCTTTCTCTTTCTCTCTCTTTCTCTCTCTCTCTCTCTCTCTCTCTCTCTCTCTCTCTCCCTCCCTCCCTTTCTCTTTCTCTCTTTTTCTTTCTCTCTCTCTCTCTCTCTCTCTCTCTCTCTCCCTCCCTTTCTTTTTCTCTCTCTCTCTATTTCTCTCTTTTTTTCTCTCTCTCTCTCTCTCTCTCTCTCTCCCTCCCTTTCTTTTTCTCTCTCTCTCTATTTCTCTCTTTTTCTTTCTCTCTCTCTCTCTCCCTCCCTACCTCCTTTTCTCTCTCTCTATTTCTCTCTCTCTCTCTTTTTCTCTCTCTTTCTCTCTCTCTCTCTCTCTCTCTCTCTCAAAAGCCTGGAAAATCTCTCTACACAAGGTTTTGGTTTTCCTTTAACCCATGCCTTTTTTTTAGGAACTCTGGGAGTCTTGGACACAGTCAGTCTTCCATTTGTCAGGATTGACCTTAAATATTATATAAAGTTATGAATTCTCACTGTCTACACAATTCCTGCTGAAGAATCTCTGTTCTTTTTCTCACTGTTTGTGGAACTTGGTTACATTGTGTTCTCAGTTGAATATTTTCAGAGTTTGACTCTTTGTCCAAAGTTATTGCCCCCTTGTTTATCCTTAATAAATGTTGACCAATTAATGTAATAAACATGACAAGCAAAAAATATGGACTAGAGATGAATATCAAAAAGATTAAAATTATGATCATAAACAAAGAAATTTCTCAAGAAATCTGCTCCCCAAGTAGTGCCATATAATTTTTTTCATGATTGCCTTCCTTAGCCTTGCTCTCTGTCTAGTTCCTTCTCTCTGAGTTTTCCGTGTAGAATGTTACACTTAGATATTCTGTATTTTATCTAGATAAAAACAGTGCTTCTGACTTTGTTGACTTTATTAACATTTACTGTACATGTTTATTATTTTACAGACAGAACCTAGCAAGTCATAGCTATGCCGCATTTCATTCATCTTGTACTAAAATTAGGTAATTATACACTACACTTGCTGATTGTTATTTATTATAGAATGTTATCAATACTGTGTTTGAAATTTTACTCATCGTCATCGCACAATGGAGGGGGGGGGTAAAGCTGAAGGTGCGACTGGCCAAGGTGACGAGGTGAGATTAAAAATACTACCAGCTGATTGAGATGCGTAAAGAGCATCTCGTCTGTTACATTTGATACCTGAGTCTATCTAAGCTTACTTTCTTCATGCAGATATTTCTTATATAAGTCTTGTATGTTATTGAAAGCATTTTCAAAAGAAAAACCAATCATTCTGTTATCTTGATATAGTATAATGTTTGTAAGAAAGTCTGATAGTTTAGGATAATTAGTCTGAGAGGTGTGATATTAATTAGGAACATCCCAAGTACTTGTTTCTCTCACTTGCTATAGCAAAAACTGGCAACCCACTATGATCAGCATTTCTACTGCCTAGACCCTATTACCTGCAATAGCACATATCTCTTTGTGATTGGACATAGCTTAATGGTGAATCTTCCATTCATCTGGAAACTATCAGTTACACATCAGCAGTCACACATGTAGTACAGGTGGCTTTTATTCAAACTATGACTTCAAGTATTATTGAAATTTGTGTGTGATGATGCCTATTGAGCTGTAGTAGCATGCACTCTGTAGCTCATGTTCTCTTTTAGGAATAATTATTAAAGTGGGATCATGGTAAACCAATATGTAATTATAAATAGAGGATAATAATGCTTTCATTTTACATGTACACCATAATTGTGATAACTAGAAAGAATATCAATCTAATATTAGTGACTGAGTGTACATGTTTTTTTTTTTTAATCTTTTACAGGCAAAAAATGCAGTCTGCAAAGAAAGCTGTCGCCAAGTCAGAAAGAGCTCATGTACAATACTTGTAAGTTAACCCTTAAACTTAACCCTCTCTTCCCGGGTTGGACATGTGATGAGATAAGATAATAACCGAATAGCAAAGCAAGCCCTCATATGGGAAACAACAGGTAAGAGGAAAAGAGGAAGACCCAGAGAGACACTGAGAAGAACATTGATGAAAGAGGCAAGAGCAGCAGGAATCGGCTCCCTCAATGAGATAGAGCTGCTTGCACAGAACAGAAACAAATGGCGAGATTTGATAAAATACCTTTAAAAGAATTGAAAACTTCTAGAATAAAAATTTAGATAAGAGGAGTATCTTGATCTATGCCCTATGGGCCGGTTACGACTCAAAAGGCCAATAGATAGATTACAGAGCATATAAAATTAGGCCTGTAACAGGTTGTGTGAACAGTTTCTTTCCAAAGCAAAAATGACTGTGTTATACCTTACATATCACCACAAAATGAGCTATGAATTAGATGGTAATAATGATGATACAACAATAACATATTATCTCTGTCTGTTTTTTTCAATTGTCAGATGTAGCTGTCAATAATGCCCACATCATTTACACAAAACTTTACTAAAATAAATATGCTCTGGACCCTTGTTAGCCTGCCTGAGTACAGGCAAGTCATCGGTCAATCTATGATTGGTGATTTCTCTTTCAGGAAGAGGGATATACTTACAACAGTGAAGTACAAAATGTACATATCATGTCTTCACATCCTAGTGCTTTTTTGCTGGGAAAAAAAGGTACCAGTACTCACCCTAAAGATCTTTTTATATCTGCTTCAGGGGACTGGTTGGTCTTGAGGCAAGACTCGGGTTCAAATCCCAGTTGGTTGGGATTTTTATTTATGATTTCTCTCTGCGGCAACCATCCCTGGTCTCAACAGCAGGGCCCAGCTTAAAACATAAATTACTCATTGACAAAAAAAGGAGTACTTCTGAAGTTGGATTTATCTGCATGTGCGGCGAAGGACCCCTGTGCATACGGTTGCCAGGGAAAAATGGATAAACATGCAAAATTCAGTTCCTAGTCTCTAGGGACTTCGTCAGAGGTAAAAGCTGGCGAACAAAAAAAAAATATATATCTGCTTCTTCATTTTTAACATATTCTCTTATTTACCCTTGCTGTCTCTAGATCGCTTTGGGTATCAACTACAGAGTGAAGCAATCCTCTACAAAATTACTAAAGCTGAACTTAAATTTTATATCATCGAATACCGGGCCTGCTGGCATAGGTGATCATGTCTCTCCACAACTTTCGATCTTGGCAGTTATCATTTCTGTTGTTGACCTTCTGCCAAGCCATTCTTTTAAGCTGCGTGGTATTTTTTCTCTTTGCTTCCCTCTATCTCTTCGTCTCTCAATTTTCCCAGTTACAATATATTCCAGTTGTTCTCTTCTCATTACATGGCCAAAAAATGTTTGTTTTTTTCCTAATATTGGAAATTGGCTCTCTTTTTGCTTTGGCCTCTTTCAGAACGTTTTCATTACTCTTCTTAGCTGTCCATGGTATTCTCAACATTCTTCTGTAAAACAATGTTTCTACAGACTCCAGTGATTTTCTTGTCTGTTGTCCTATTGTCCCTGATTCACATCTATATGTTAAGACTGGCTCTACATAACATTTAAGAACTCTTTTTCTTGTTAAGCACTACTTTAATGGGGAGCCGCAATAGCTCAGTGGTTAGTGAACTGGACTACAAAGAACAAGAGATAGGGTTCGATCCCAACCGACGGCTTCCCGGTTCACCCAGCCTTAAATGGGTACCAGATTTTTCGTGGGAAAGAAATGTGGCATGGGCATAATATCAGCCACATTACCCCAAAAATCATGCGGTGAAGGTCTGTAAAATTTATGGTCACTAACACCATATTCCTTATACGCCACTTGGCGTGACAAGGGCTCTTTACTTACTTTTACTACTTTTATGTACTGTTTTTCTTGTTCTAAGTATAGTGGAAAAATTATATCTTCTTGTCTGTTGTCCTATTGTCCATGATTCACATCCATTTGTTAATACTGGCTCTACATAAGATTTCTATCTATCTATTGACCTTTCGAGCCGTAACCGGCCCATAGGGCGTAGACCAAGATACACCTTCTCCTATCTGAATTTTTTGTTCTAGCAGTTTTCTTTTAAAGATATTTTATCAGATCTCGCCATCAGTCTCTGTTCTGTGCAAGGAGCTCTATCTCATTGAGGGAACCGATTCCTGCTGCTCTTGCCTCTCTCATCAATGCTCTTCTCAGTGTCTCCCTGGGTCTTCCTCTTTCTCTTACCTGTTGTTTCCCACATGAGGGCTTGCTTTGCTATTTGGTTATTATCTCTTCTCATCACATGTCCAACATATGACCATCGTCTTTTCTTTATTTATATATATATATATATATACTATATTTTTAGTTCTCTTTTTATTTTCAGTTGTTTTAAAACTTTTTATGTTATCTTTTGTTTCCATTCAATTCTACCTATTCTTCTATAAATCCACATTTCAAAGGCTTCAATTTTCTGTTCTGTTTTCTTGTCTAATGTCCATGTTTCTGCACCATACAGGAATATTGAGAAGACGTAACATTTTGCCATTCTTAGTTTCAGCCCTGCTGATATTTGTTTTGTTGTTAGTATATTTTCATGGCATTAAAATTACGTTTTGCCATACCTATTCTTTTGTTTATTTCAATTTTCCATTTTCCATCATTGGTTATAGTATGTCCCAGGTAGTTGTAGCTCTGGACTGACTCCTGATGTATTCCCTCAACTGTGATATTTAATTATAGGTCTTGAGAATTTTCTTTGTTTATGATCATAGTTTTAGTCTTTTTGATATTCATATCTAGTCCATATCTTTTTGCTTGTCATGTTTATTACATTAAGTAATTGTTGTAGATCTTTAGGATTTTCTGCTAGTAGAACAAGTAAAAAATTGACAGTAAAAATAAAATAATAAAAAATAAATAATTAAGGAAAACTCTCGAGAAAAACTGACAGAGACGCTCACAAAACTTCCTAGCGAAGTAAACAGTAAAAGAAGAATGGAAACAGTAAAAAAAAAAAAAAAACAAATCCAACATCGCAATATGTGAAAAAAAAACTTAAGAAGAAAAAGGGAAAGAAGGGTAGCCTTGTCGGAACGACACAGTCAGAGAAGCAGTTAAAGAAAAGAAGAAATTATTTAAAGATTGAAAGGAGAAGAACCAAAAAGGATATGAAAAAAGTGACAAAGAAAGGCATCCAATATCAAGTAAGCTAAACAATGCAAAGAAGATAAATAAAGAATATTTCGAAGACTTACTGAAGATGACACCAACTAGCACTGCGGCTATTTTTAGATTATAAAAGTCATCTAAAGGTATAACCAACAACAGTCCACCTGAGGTATGTACACAAAGTTAGCCTCTGAAAGATTCCTAGATGTACAACTTGTACAGTTATTGTGTTCAATCTTTCTGTGGACGGTTGCTTCAAGTTCTGTGAAATGTACCCAACTGCTGACACACACACACCCCCCCCCCCTTCAAATCAAATCAAATATTTATCGCTTAAACAAAACACAATTTTTTTTATCTATCTATTGGCCTTTCGAGCCATAGCCGGCCCATGGGGCATAGACCAAGATACTCCATCTGAATTTTTGTTCTAGTAGTTTTCAATTCTTTTAAAGATATTTTATCAAATGTCGCCATTTGTCTCTGTTCTGTGCAAGCAGCTCTATCTCATTGAGGGAGCCGATTCCTGCTGCTCTTGCCTCTCTCATCAATGTTCTTTTCAGTGCCTCTCTGGGTCTTCCTCTTACCTGTTGTTTCCCACATGAGGGCCTGCTTTGCTATTCGATTATTATCTCTTCTCATCACATGTCCAACATATGACCATCGTCTTTTCTTTATTACTGAAGATAGTGGTTGATTGGCGATTTCTCTAATCTCCTCGTTTGTTTTGAATTCGTTCCACGCTATACCAAGTATTTTCCTTAGACATTTATTTTCGAATGCATTCAACTTTGTTTCTATATCTCTTGTTGTTTTCCAGCTTTCACACGCATACGTAAGGGTTGATAGTACATTTGATTTGAATAGCCTAAGTTTTGTGTTTGTGCTGATGAGTTTTGATTTCCACAACTTTTCAAGTCTTCTGAAAGACATTGCTGCTTTAGCTATTCTGATTCTAATTTCTTTGCTTGTATCCCCTTCTCGATCAATGTGACTTCCAAGATAGATAAAGTGATCGATTCTCTTCTACTGGTTTGTTTTCCATGTATATATTGTCACCGGTTGTCTATATATATATATATATATATATATATATATATATATATATATATATATATATATATATATATATATGGGTTACCTTGAGCACCAGATCCTCCAGACCTACCATGGTTCTCTTTACCTCATGTACCGTAGGTACATAGACGATTGTATTATTATTACAGATCAATCCGAGGAAGAGATCTCTATTCATTGATTATACTGATCATTTTCACCCTCGATCTGCATCAATTCCTCTATTTTCAATGTACCTGTCTTCTTCCTAGATACGGCAGTCTCCTAACATTTCTAGCCTTCTAAAAACCCACTGACTCCCACAGTTACCTCCGCCATGACACTTCCCAATCGACATCTTGCAGAAATTCTCTTCCTGTTCCCGGGTTACTTAGGCTTCGTTTCCTTGCCAGAATGATGCTGATCTCTTACATCAGGCCCACCTAATGTTAAACTTTTTTCGCCGACGCCTCTATTCTGAAATTTCTTCTGCGGATTCTCCGCACCTCCCGTCAGGCTGCCCTCCCCTCCCTCCCCTAAAAGGGTAGTACCAGCTCTCATCCACCACACTCACAACTAAATTTACTAAATATACAATGAATATATTGAATACATCATATATAAAGGCAATAAAATGAAATACTTATTTTTTCCACAAAGAATCTCGATGAATACTGTTGAATGCTTTTTTGAAGTCGATGAAGTTAAGTACAAAAGGTTTTTGCTTTTCAATGTGTTCTTCCAATATAAGTCGTAGAGTGAAAATGTGATCAAGGCAGCTTCTCCCTTTTCTAAACCCAGCCTGTTCTTCACGCATTACTGTATCTATTGAATCCTTTATTCTATTTAGGATGATTTTGCAGAATAACTTTGAGGCAACTGACAAAAGTGTCACGCCTCTCCAGTTGTTACAATCTCTAAGATTGCCCTGTTTTGGAATCTTAACAATGATTCCTTTTTTCCATTTATGAGGTGTCTTCTCTGTTTTCCAAATGATGTTGAACATTTTTTGGAGATGTATTAGATTATGGCTATCAATTGCCTTGAGGATCTCAGCTGTTAACTTATCCTCCTGTAATTGCAGCTTTCTCTGCCAAATTGTCTATATAAGCTCTTGTATCTCTTCTTGCTGAACTTTTCACTTTGTTGTCTAATTCTTTGTATGTTGCTTTTGCCAGAACCTTTCCAAGATCTGTCTTTACATTAGTCATGGCTCTCTTCGCTTCTCTTCTTTCTTTGATGTATTTCCATGTGGTGTCTGAAATCCACACTCGTTTTTCCATTTTCTTCAGTCCGGCACTTGCTTCTGCTGCTGTCATTAGTATTTTGCTCTGAGTCCCACATTTCATTGATATCTAAATCTATTTCACCAAGTGCTGTATAACAATTACTTAGCTCTATGTTAAACTTTTCCTTTATGGCTTCATCTTTCAATTTATGTCTATCAATTTATGTGTAATTGACCTCTTCTGTTGGCTTCTAAATTTTAATCTTATTTTCCCAATGCACAGGTTGTGGTCACTATTAACATCAGCACCTCTGTTTACTCTTACATCTATTAATAATGATCTGAATTGTTGTTTAATACATAGGTGGTCAATTTGATTTGAAGTTCTATCATCCGGAGATATCCATGTTGTTTTGTGAATATTTTTGTGTGGAAATAATGTCCCACCTATAACTAAATTTTCTATTAAACATAATTCTATTAATCTTTCTCCATTCTAACTTGTAGTATCACAGCCTTCTCTCCCCATCACATGTTCCACTCCTGTGTTATCTTGTCCCACTTTGGCGTTGAAATCTCCCATTACAATTAAAAGCTTGTGTTTTGGTATTTTGTTTATAAGTTGTTGCAGTTGGTTATAAAAATGGCCCTTAACTTCATCATCAGCTTCGTTAGTAGGCGCATGGCATTGAACAATTGAGAGTCTTCCATGTTTCGTTTTGTAGCGTGTTCGTATCAGACGGCTATTTACCGGTTCCCAGTCTAATAAATTTCTTGCAGCTTTGTCATCATTATGCCTACTCCTTCACTGTGTTTTCCGTGATAACATAAGATTTAAGAATACCATAATTGTGATAACTAGAAAGAATATAAACCTAATATTAGTGATTGAGTGTACATGTTTTTTTTTATCTTTTACAGAAAAGCCAAGGACACTGCAATTCAAGCCCATAAAGATGCACAAGTAGCACTTGCCGAGTACTTGTAAGTTTAAACTTTGTTTAGCATGGCATAGGTGATCATGTCTCTCCACAACTTTCGATCTTGACAGTTATTTATCATTTCTGTTGTTGACCTTCTGCCACACCATTCTCTTAAGCTGTCTGGTATCTTTTCTCTTTGCTTCCCTCTATCTCTTCGTCCCTCTATTTTTCCAGTTATTACAATATATTCCAGCTGTTCTCTTCTCATTAGATGGCCAAAAAATGATGATTGTTCTTCCTAATATTGGAAATTAGCTCTCTTTTTGCTTTGGCCTCTTTCAGAACATTTTCATTACTCTTCTTAGCTGTCTATGGTACTCTCAACATTCTTCTGTAAAACGTTTCTACAGACTCCAGTGATTTTCTTGTCTGTTGTCCTATTGTCCATGATTCGCATCCATATATTAAGACTGGCTCTACATAACATTTAAGAACTCTTTTTCTTGTTTCTATTGTCAAAAATGTATTGCAAAATGGATCTTCCTCATTTTTTTTAAAGCTGCTTTTGCTTGAGCCATTCTGCATCTCATCTCTTTTGTACATCTTCCGCCAACAAAGTTCCCAAATATTTAAATTCATTTACCTGTTTTAATAATGTTCCACTTGTCTTTATTTTGCACTGAGGTGATGTCTTTTTCTTTGTTGTTACCATTACCACTGTCTTTTTGCTGTTAAGGCTAAGTCCTTTATTTTTGCTTTCTTCCACTATAATGTCCAAAATTTCTTGTAACTCATTTTCACTCTTAGCGATTAAGACTGTATCATCAGCATACTTTAAATTATTTACATTATGACCTCCAATTGTTATTCCAGGCATGCCGCTTATGGATCTTAAAATAATCTCACTATACATAATAAATATTAAACAAATCTGGTGACAGCACACATCCTTGCCGAACACCCTGTTTTATTTGTTGAAACATTCCCAATTGGTTTCCAGAATGTAAATTATATATATCTTACGTAAGGCCCAAATCAAGAACAAATTCGCATGACATAATTTTTCTTAAATGCCCCCATAAAGATGATGATCTGCCGTCTTCTGCTGTCTTCCTTTGCCTTCTGAAAGTGATGGACAAGGGCTTCAAAGTCCTGCCACACCACATACACAGTGTGAGATACAACCCAGCAAGTGATCAAAGTCCTGCCACACCACATACACAGTGTGAGATACAACCCAGCAAGTGCTCAAAGTCCTGACAATTTTCAGAAGTTCTAGAGTGGCTGCACATTCCTGTAACTCCCTGACATTACTTAGGTGAAACTTGATACGTCACATAAAATTTGTTCATGAAACTTCTTAAAATGATTCACACCTGCCACGTAGAAAATCCTAGACACCCAAGATGACAAATTAACGAGTTTAGAATTCCTCTAGCAGTTACATCTGATCATTTGACTAGACCTGAAAGTTCAGGAAGAACTACATGTACAATAATAATCAATGTTGATTTGTTGCTCACAGTTGTCGATTCATCAAAAAGTAACATTTTGTTACTATTGAGTTCACGACATTGCCTATTAAGTTAAGTATTATAGTTTTTCACATTTTATTTGTGATATGGCCCACAATGATAATGCGCACACATTTTTACCAAATGTAGAATGAATTCCCATCTCCAGGCCATTAAACTCAGGCAAATTCATTTCACCTTTCACGTTGTTGAATGGTTTTTCCTTACAACTTTGTTAGCAGTTTAAAACAATTTTTCTGTATTATCTTTGCTACGAGAAGTATTGAGGAAAACAGTCTCTAATGTTTTGTTTTTAGCTTCAGATTTGATTTGTTGGCATGCTTTGTGTGCTGCACCATCCTTATGGTCGTCAGTCTTATTTTTTTTAAAGGCATTAGCTGTCATGTCCAGGATTCTCCAAATGGCATAAATAACAACTTAAATCCACTTGTTCCTCTTGCAAAAATAATTTTTCTGCAAAAGTATCCAACATTCAGGCCAGTCTTTTCTAGAATCAGATTTCCTTTGACCACATGGATATTCTGTCTTGCTTTCATGATACTCTTCACTGGGTGTATTTTCGGTTCTAGTTTTCTGTTTTACAGACTCATGGGAAGATTCAAAACTTGTTTCTTCTTTGGTCTTCCTTTTGTTAATTGATGACTCTAAGTAACTACTTATTTTACTCATGTTTTACAATGATAGCACAGATTATACTTATGTTAACTCAGCTCAAGTGAAAACTTGACAACTGTCCCTTGTTACATAAATGATAAATTATTTTGGAAGATATTGGAAACAAACAAAAAAACATGTAGAATCTTGTGCTTTTTTTAAGAGTTGCATCACACCACATGGCATAAAGGGAATATGATGTTAGTGTCCATAATTTGTATAGATCTTCGGTATCTGGTGTTTTGGGTAATTTGGTTGGTATTACACCCATGCTGCTTTACTTTCCCAAAAGAAATCCTGTACCCATTTAAGGCTGGGTGAACCAGGAAGCTATCAATCAGGATCAAATCCAACCTCTTGTTCTTAGTAGTCCAGTAAATATAACATTATTTAATAACTGAAAAAAAAGTTCATATTAGTGTTTCATTTAATTATTTTCTTCCCCTGTTTCTATGGAAACGTTTCCTAACATTGAGTTAACATAGATGTGCTGAACTGATGTTAGCAGTTAGGATGTGACATTTGCTCCTTTTAGTTGAATACATCAAACTTCAGCACTGCATTTTTGATCATTATGATTTCTTTCTCTCTGTGATCCCTACTCGGCTCGGCTAGACTGTTTCCAGGAACAACCACCTGGATGTGGAGCAATCCAGAAAATAAGGAGCAACATTTTGTGACATTCAGTCCAACATTTGATTTCATGGTACTAGACACCAGTTTTGTCTTTCCGTTTCAATGGGCACCTTTTAAAAAAACTTAAATTCTGTCTTATATTAAAAAAACCACAAGATTCTACATGTTCTTTTTATTAATTTTCAGCAGCCAAATCGCAAGAGATGAAGGAGCTGTTGCTGGCACCATAAAGACCTCTGCTCAGAACAAAGGTTTTCGCAAAGATTTCAGGTAATTGTTTAATTAAAAGAAAGACACACTGGCTTGCTGAATGCATGTCAGTTTTACAATTTCTTAACATGTCTTATTATTCTTAATATGTCTTTATATATATTTATATGGTCTCTTTCACTTAAAGAAAGTTAATTTTCAGCTGTAACTCACATTGCTGCTTCGGCTAATAACTAATCCTGTGGATAATTATGCTGATATGGAATGCCAGTTGGATGAACCCAAATTGTTTGGCCATTTATAGCTGTCTGCAGGTCTAGCAAAGATGATTCTCCAAATTTCAATCATAAAAAGCAAAATAGAACTGTGGAAAACATCAAATAGGATGGACAAGTTTTTCTTTAGAAGCACACACAACAATCTGTGACAGACAGAAGGATGAAATAAAGTGCTGGTCAACATGGCATTTGGTTATAATGACAATATTTTAATTGTCCCTGTGAACGTTAATAGATAATACTCAGGATGCACCAAAGCTTAACAAATCATCGGACAGCTATCATCAGTATTGTCAATCGTATTGCTACCAATGCCAAACCTGGACTCAAGAACAATAAGCAAAAATAACCATTACTGGGATCAAATGTGTTAGATCTTCTTCTTCTACCTTTTTAGCTCCCAGTGGAGCATAGGTCTTCAACAAACACTTTCCAAGGTGTTCTGTTTTTTGCCATTCTTTTAAGATCATTCCATGTCTTCCCCATCATCTTCATCTCTGCTTCTATCTGTCTTCTCCAAGAATTCCTGGGTCTTCACCTTTGTCTTTTCCCCTGGAGATTCCAAAAAAGGGCCTGTTGTGTAATAGTCTCAGTTGGCTTACGTAGTGTGTGTCCTATCCAGCGCCATCGTCTTCGCTGTATCTCTTTATCCACTGGTATTTGATTTGTACATTTCCATAATTCTATGTTTGTGATTCTATCCTGCCATTTCCATCCTTTTATTCTGCATAAGCATACATTAATGAAAGTCTGCATCTTTGTGATTGTCAATTTTGTTGCTCTCCATGTTTCACAGCCACATTATACAATGATAGATCTTCTGTCTTAACAGACTCCCACCTGGGGACTATGATGATCTGAGTCTGATTCGGAGGTGAAGTGAGGGCTTGATCAGCTGTGGGTCACTGACCCAGCCATTGTGATTGTGGGTATCTAGTTCATACTTACCACCAATGTTCTTATTCTTTCCTTCCTCATTTGTCTTTCAGCATTGAGGGGAGATATATATTGTGATCTTTTGCGCTTCTGTTGTCTTTGCTATTATATTTGGTAGTATTTCTAATATTCCATCAACCCTTCATTTTCATGGTTGACCTTTGAGTCTGATGTTCTTGTAGTGTTTATTAAATGCTCATGTTTGTCTTTCTTTCTCATCACGTGACCAAATCATTGTATCTGTTATTTCTTTATATATTCTATAACAGGAATTGCTCCTAGCTTTTTTCTCAGTTTTTCTTTTCTGATCATATCTCTCAGGCTGATCTCTCACAACTGTTATGTAGAAAATTGGCTTAATATATGAAACGTGCTTAGGTCATTGTCAAATTATTCCATAGTGGAGATGTATCATCATCAAGGGAAAAAAATAGAGGAAGACCTAAATATTCTTGAAGAAGACAGATTGACGCAGAGATGAAGATGATGGGGAAGATATGGAATGATCTTAAAAGAATGGTGAGAAACAAAACAGTTTGGAAAGTATTCTGTTGATGAAGATCTATGCTCCACAGAGAGCTGAAAGTATTTTGTTGAAGACCTAAGCACCACAGAGAGATGAAAGTACTTGTTGAAGACCTATACTCCACAGAGAGATGAAAGTATTTGTTGAAGACCTATGCTCCACAGAGAGCTGAAAGGTAGAAGAAGAAGGAGATGTATCATGTACTTGCGTTAGCATATTTAATTTTTGTTTCCCCAGTTATTCTCACAGACGGGGAAGAAGATCAAGCCCTGGGAGCAATTGAAGGTTTGTATTTGTTTTTAGTTTTGATAGAACACAAATGAAACGATAATTGTGAGTTTTGGACAGTCAAGCCGGTGATCTGTTTCTTTTGAGGTGTTCAGAGATGCTGGGGTGTCATTTCATTCTATTACATTGTTGTGGTTTGTCAGTGCCTAGTGGTACATGACCAGTTCTCAGTCTGAAGAGTTTGGTCTCCTCTTATTAGCTTGTTAATGTCATTTACATTTGGCTTTGACATATATTTAAAAAGATCTCTCCCTGTTTTTTCCATGGCACATCCATTCAGCCAATCTTCTCTACTTGTAGAGTTTATGATTTGTTTGTCTGTGTGTTTAAAGAGATGGCAATTTGAAACTGTGGCTGTCTGGGTCCTCTCTTAGCTAATGTATCTACTTTATTATGGCATGGGCTCCATTACATCACAAGCCTTATGTTGTGTGTATTAATGAGGTTATCTATGCCTATGGTGATCTGTGTGAGTTCTGGGATCCATTGCTTCACTAACCTTGTGCTGTGTGTATTAATGAGGTTACTATGTCTATGGTGATCTGTGTGAGTTCTGGGATCCATTGCTTCACTAGCCTTGTGTTGTGTGTATTAATGAGGTTACTATGTCTATGGTGATCTGTGTGAGTTCTGGGATCCATTGCTTCACTAACCTTGTGCTGTGTGTATTAATGAGGTTACTATGTCTATGGTGATCTGTGTGAGTTCTGGGATCCATTGCTTCACTAGCCTTGTGTTGTGTGTATTAATGAGGTTACTATGTCTATGGTGATCTGTGTGAGTTCTGGGATCCATTGCTTCACTAGCCTTGTGTTGTGTGTATTAATGAGGTTACTATGTCTATGGTGATCTGTGTGAGTTCTGGGATCCATTGCTTCACTAACCTTGTGTTGTGTGTATTAATGAGGTTACTATGTCTATGGTGATCTGTGTGAGTTCTGGGATCCATTGCTTCACTAGCCTTGTGTTGTGTGTATTAATGAGGTTTTCTATGCCTATGGTGATCTGTGTGAGTTCTGGATTGTTTGTTACTCACTAGAGCTAGAAGAGCTGATTTAGAATCAGTAAACACGGCTGTATTTCTTTCCTTTGATGATATGGTATTAAAAATAGTACTCAGATGGTATATCGCTGTTTCTATGGATGAAGATCGTATTCTACAAGATTTATGAAGCAGAAATACCTGCTTCATAAATGTTGCGAATACGATCTTCATTCCAACCCTGTGCTACAATTTTAGACTTGGCTCTAGATGCAAGAACAAAAAGTAAAATAAACACTACCGAGATGAAATGTGACGAATGACAGGAAATATCCTGAGAGATAAGATCAGAAATGAAGGATTTTAAAAAAGATATGAATAATTCCCACGATAGAGTGCACAAACAAACAATAGATAAAATAGCTTGACCATGTGATCAGATAAAAAAATAAAAACACTACACAACCAGTCTTTATTTAACATAGCAAGAACATGAGACTCAAGGTCCAACCACAAACAAGATGGATTGATGGAATATTAGGAAGTATAACAGAAGAGCAAAAGACTGCAAATTATATCTCCTCTTGATGCTTAAAGGCAAATGAGAAAAGAATTGTTGCAGACTTCACTACTATATGTCCTTATAAAACCTGTTAAAAGCATATGAGACTGACTGTTCCGGTAAGATGTTGATTGTAAATACATCTGCTCTTCCTGCTGATCAATTTGGATCGACCAAAGCTCTTGTCCACCTTAGACTCTTCAGTCTCTCAATGTATATATCATTGTCTCACCTATCCTCTTCCTATTCTCTTAAGGAGTGAAACTTGGTGATGTCCTCTTTGTCCAAAATCATGCCACACTCAGTGTTACAGCTGCTAGTGAACTTATTGGCTTAGCAGAACTAGTGTCTCTGATATTTCATCAATTCATCTTTTGCTCTTCTGTTGACCTCTCCTGCTGTAATGTTTCCTAGTGCATCAGATATTTCATCAATTCATCTTTTGCTCTTCTGTTGACCTCTCCTGCTGTAATGTTTCCTAGTGCATCAGATTTTTCATCAATTCATCTTTTGCTCTTCTGTTGACCGCTCCTGCTGTAATGTTTCCTAGTGCATCAGATATTTCATCAATTCATCTTTTGCTCTTCTGTTGACCTCTGCTGCTGTTATGCTTCCTAGTGTCTATGATATTTCATCAATCCATTTTTTTTTCTGGTTGATCCTTGAGTCTGATCTTCTAGACATATATTTGTTGCATAAGATATTTTTCTTTTTCTGAAATACTATTTTGGCGGAGGCAAGCAAAAGACAGCAAATTATATCTCCCCAAGACGCTGAAAGGTAAACGAGGAACGAGAGAAGTGCAAGCATCAACAACTTCTGTGAGATGAAACTCCAGCCTTTTTGTATCTCTAGTTTAAGAAGTCTCTTTTTTGGTTAAAAACATTTATTTATTATTTCTCGATTTCAGATCTTTCAGACCAGAACAGCGCTCAAGTTGACGAAATACTTTAAGCTGAGCAATAAATAAATTAGACAAATAGAAATTCTTTTATTTGTTTTATCATAAAATAATTGTTTGTGTCGTCAAAATAATTTAGCGAATGTTTCCCAATAGAAATTGAAGTTAAACAAGGATGTATTTTATCGCCCTTGTTATTTGGAATTGTTATGGACTTCATAATGAAGAAATGCTGCACTGGTAATAAAGGCATTGAATGGATATTCTCTACCATTTGGAGGACCTCGACTTTGCTGATGACATAGTTCTTATCAGCAGTCAGATAAAAACGATGCAAGAAAACACAAATGAACTATCATCAATAGCCAGCAAAATTGGGCTTAAGATCAATCATGAAAAGATTAAAATCATGAAAAGTTTAATTCCAACAGACGACAAAATATGCATGGAAAACAAACCAGTAGAAGAGATCGATCACTTTATCTATCTTGGAAGTCACATTGATCGAGAAGGGGATACAAGCAAAGAAATTAGAATCAGAATAGCTAAAGCAGCAATGTCTTTCAGAAGCCTTGAAAAGTTGTGGCAATCAAAACTCATCAGCACAAACACAAAACTTAGACTAATCAAATCAAATGTACTATCAACCCATACATATGTGTGTAAAAAGCTGTTAAACAACAAGAGACATAGAAACAAAGTTGAACACATTCGAAAATAAATGTCTAAGGAAAATATTTGGTATAGCGTTGAACGAATTCAAAACAAATGAGGAAATTAGAGAAATCGCCAATCAACCACTAATATCTTCAGTGCATGTCTGTGTTAGTCACATCTCACATCTTTGTGTGTGCATGTCTGTGTTAGTCACATCTCGCTTCTTTGTGCGTGCGTGTCTGTGTTAGTCACATCTCACATCTTTGTGTGTGCATGTCTGTTAGTCACCTCTGGTGACTCGGGCAGATGGTGCTCGTAAACCTGGGAGGGCCGACCATCTAAGGGCAGAATCCCCCTACAGAAAAGACAACCTGCTGCCTTGCAGGAAGATTGGGGACAATCAAAGCCATGGGAAAGCAAACCCGAATAAAATGCTGGCTGAAATCGGATGCACTGGGCCACTGGCGCAGAACACAGTGCAACGTATTAACGGGTGTTCAATCAGAGTGGATCTGGCGTGCTCTACTTGTGATGTTCTGTCTGTGGGGGCGATCAACACACTTAGCCTGACAGCTGACTTCATGTGAGCCTGGAATCCTACTCTGATTGAGTCCTGATCGCAGAGAGAGAGAGATATATATATATATCTTCAGTAATAAAGAAAAAACGATGGTCATATGTTGGACATGTGATGAGTAGAGATATTAACCGAATAGCAAAGCAAGCCCTCATGTGGGAAACAACAGGTAAGAGAAAAAGAGGAAGACCCAGAGAGACACTGAGAAGAACATTGATGAGAGAGGCAAGAGTAGCAGGAATCTGCTCCCTCAATGAGACAGCTGATTTCACAGAACAGAGACAAATGGCGAGATTTGATAAAATATCTTTTGAAAACTACTAGAACAAAAATTCAGATGGAGTATCTTGGACTACGCCCTATGGGCCGGCTACGGCTCGAAAGGCCAATAGATAGATAAAAAATTGTTATTTGGTTATGGCAGGCCCCGGTATCACTGCAAACAAATTAAAATCCATAATTGCTCAACCGCCCGTGTCAGTGGAATCATCCGAATTACTATCTCATCTCCCAAACAAAGAACGGTAGCTGTAGTCCCCATCATAGCAGTCTCAGCACACGCCAAAAGACATAAGGCGAAACCGCACAGAAAGTGAACACGGCCAACTGCTCCCTGTCATACGATATCAGCATTCGTCATAAACAATTGGAATATCGGAACATGATCAAAACGGATGAAACACACAGCTCACGGTGTGCACGGAGCACTTAACTCAGTAGCTCCTGCAACAAGCCGGACTTGGAATATGAGGAAACTGCAACAAGGAACACTTTTCAGACATAGCCTGTAATGGTTCCTGCCGCCTATCCACCATATTGCCCGGAAGTTCACGTCCTCCTGAAAATGATGATCGTCTTAGTATTTACATGCATAACGCCTGATGATGTTAGGACATCGTGTTTGACTCCAGCTCCGAACATATAAAACACAGTTCGTCGTCAGATTATTCCCTTTGCACACCAACCAACAGATCGTAAGATTAGCGCATGGTCGGTCTTGGGACTATAAAATATATACTATAAAAAATTGTGTTTTGTTTAAGCGATAAATATTTGATTTGAATTGGAAAGGGGGGGGGGGGTTTTACAGCAGTTGGGTACATTTCACAGAACTTGAAGCAACATGTGCACAGAAAGATTGAACACAATAACTGTACAAGTTGTACATCTAGGAATCTTTCAGTGGCTAACTTTGTGTACATCCTTCAGGTGGACTGTTGTTGGTTATGCCTTTAGATGACTTTTATAATCTAAAAATAGCTGTAGTGCTAGTTGGTGTCATCTTCAGTAAGTCTTCGAAATATTCTTGTCATCTTCGTTGCATTGTTTAGCTTACTTGATACTGGGTCTGAAATAAGTGCAACGTTTTAAGTACTTGGGCACAATAATAACATCAGATGGAAGATGCACCACAGAAATAAAAAGCAGAATAGCTCAGGCCAAAATAGCATTTCAGAAAATGAAAAACATCTTATGCAACAAATCTATGTCAAAAGAAATGAGAAAGAGAGTTCATCGGTGCTATATAGAACCAATTCTGACCTATGGAAGCGAATCATGGACAGTAGACAAACAAGTGAAAAGACGATTGGAGGCCACAGAGATGGGATTTCTCAGAAGAATGTTGAAAGTTCCCTGGACAGCTAAAAAGACCAACGAGGAAGTTCTCAATGAGGCCAACACAAAAAGGCAGCTCCTAAAAAGCATCAGAATGAAGCAATCAACATTTTTCGGGCACATCTTGAGAAGAGGGAAGTTGGAATACTTGGTTACAACTGGCAAAATAAAAGGAAAGAGAGATCGCGGACGACAACGAGAGAAAATACTGGATAGCTTGGTGTCATGGCATGGAAAACAGTCAACAACAGAACTGATACGATGCACTGTAGATAGAAGATTGTGGAAGGACATGATCGCCTACGCCAACCGGCATGATACGTGATGATGATGATATTGGGTGCCTTTCTTTATCACTTTTTTCATATCCTTTTTAGTTTTTTTCCTTTCAATCTTTAAATAGTTTCTTCTTTTCTTGAACTGCTTCTCTGACTGCGTCATTCCGACAAGGCTGCCCTTCTTCCCCTTTTGCTTCTTACGTTTTGTTTCACATAGGCCTACTGTTGCGATGTTGGATTTGGGTTGTTTTTTGTTTACTGTTTCCATTCTTCTTCTACTGTTTACTTCGCTAGGAAGTTTTGTGAGCGTCTCTGTTAGTTTTTCTTCGAGAGTTTTCCTTCATTATTTATTTTATTTTTATTGTCTATTTTTTATTTGAGTCTGTCACTGTGAGCACAATGGAAGTCTGTTCTTTGAGATAAATACATGTTCAACGGTGGACTGCCCAAATGGAAATCTTCAAATTCTAGAACAAGAAACCGGCTCATGACGCTGATTCAAATACTACCCATCATGCCTTTATAGTGTATGATGAATGTGTTGTGAGTACTTTTCCTAGACCATCAACACATTTATGATCAGTATGACGCTAAGCCGCCCTATCTTCACTGTAAAAAAATTGTAGTACACATTTTCAAAAACTGCGCAAGCCCAAAAGTTCTGTCTATCGGGAAGAGAAAAAAAAAACACGAAATTCCACGAACTTAAGATCATCGCAGCTTGTGCCAGGCCAGCAGCACTAGCGGACCTGGCTGCAGCACAACTTGCAGGTTGCGAGTCTACCCACCAGGTCGCACTAACTCCAGTCCCCAGGGGAAGACATTTTGGCCTTCAACCAAACAAAAGAAAAAGTGAGGCTTTCAAACGCGGACTATATCCCTCTCAATCGAGTTGTATTCTTTGTACGTAAGTTGATTTCTGAGTGTGTTTTTTGTTCAAAATTGTTTTACTTCTGTATATGTACCACGTGACTGCTAATTAAGGGGTTCATCATCATCGTGTGCTAGGCTCACTGTAGTAGGCGATCTTGTCCTTCACCTTCACAGATGGTCATCATCATCGTCACAACTGGTAACATAAAATAAATATAAAACGGCATGGAGCAGCTAAACTAATAGAAAGACAAGACAAACTACAACGTTAAGGCAAAAGCCTTCATCAGCAAACAAACAACAATCTAATTAAATTAAACACATAAATCCAAACCAAAAAACAATACAAATAAAACAAGTGGGCCGGCTGGTTGGTTGGTCTTGGCGTTGTTCCCCTACTCTTGGTAAGACATAACCCGGTTCAGAATTATCATCATGTGCCATACCGGCTGGCGTAGGTGATCATGTCCTTCCACAATCTTCTATCCACAGTGCATCGTATCAGTTTTGTTGTTCACTGTTTTCCATGCCACAACACCAAGCTATCCAGTATTTTCTCTCTTTGTCGTCCGCGATCTCTCTCCTTATTTATTTCCCAATTTTGTCAGCTGTGACCAAGTATTCCAACTTTCTTCTCATGATGTGCCCGAAAAATGTTGATTGTTTCTTTCTATTTTTTGGGAGTACCCTTTTTGTGTTGGCCTCTTTGCGAATTTCTTCATTGGTCTTTTTAGCGGTCCAGGAAACTTTCAACATTCTTCTGAGAAATCCCATCTCAGTAGCCTCTAATCGTATTTTCATTTGTTTGTCTACTGTCCATGATTCGCTCCCATAGGAAGATTCCATCAGAACTATACTCACTGTTTGTTGTGTGTCACTGATACTTTAGCACATTTGCTCATTTGTATCTTCCAGTGAAGATAAAACACACATAATTCTTCTATTATACAATTAAAGTGGTTAGAAGAAGCTATATCTTAAAATATCCAAACTTCTATGGTTATAAATTAATATTGCATCGCCCGAAACTCTCAGGTTTGCCAATCCTATTGTTAGGAGCATTAATTCAAGCTCTCCAACCATTAAAGTTCACAGTTTCAAAAGTTCAAGAACACACCAAAGTGGTTGTATGTATTGTGAGTGGGGTACTGTATATCACTTTGTGTTGACAGCTCGACGCATGGAACCAGGCAGATGCTGGTCTACAACAGTGACTCTAGGACCCTGTTATGTCGAGCAGCTCTCCATTGCATTTTTCTGCGTTAAAGTCAAAATGATGTTCTACTTAACAAATCTGCGCCGATGAAGCAGAGTCGCACACACGGCAGTATTCCTTTTTGACAAGTCAAGTGTTGTGAATGCGACCTCCCACCATCTAGAGTTGATCTGCGGTTTACGTCAACACATTGAGTGCTGTTCAATGACCATCGTTGGAATTGTTTGACGCAAGTTATTTACATGTTACAACTCATTAATGTGGGCTGCTCCGTCAAGTCCACCAAAGTTTTTACTCTTTAAGGAATTTGCACCGTGTTTCATCCGTTGTAGGCTGCATTCACTAGAGTAATGGGGAATCTATGTGCACAGCCATTCTTGTGTGTTCTACGTCATCATAATGGCTTATCGTATATCCCTAGACTGGCCATACGCCAATTTTAATTAATGAATTTAATTCGTTTGCAGTGATACCGGGGTACTCCATAACCATTATATATATATCGATACAGGGACAATCATATATGTACAAAAAAGTGCGCCTAGCGCCCACATAACCAGAAGAATATACACCGAGGTTAGTGTGCATACACAAAGGAGAAATAATATAATAGAAGAATAACAGGTACTCGAAAGGCGGAAATATTGATATGTCTGAGAGTAGGGTACAATATGAAACATGTGAAAGATAAGTAGCATAGACAAAAGAGGTATAAGAGACTACCTAAGTATTGCAGTGGCGTCTAGTAGAGGAGAGCTATGAATAGTACGGCATAGTGGATAGACTAAAGTAGCCAAACACGGCAGCAAAGAAGACTAGCAATAGGGAAGGAGAAATTAAAGGGAAACTATGTATACGAGTGAGATACATTCATGCCAAGTGGGGTCAATGAACCAAATTGAACTATAAGGCGATTCTCCAAAGCAAACATGCTACGGTTGCCGGAGTGGCAGAGGAAATACCAGTGATGCGGATGTCGTCTTTACCCTTGTGATCCGATGAATTGAAATGGGAAGACAATGGAGTGTCAGTATTCTGTTGAACATCTTGAACATGTTCACAAAATCTTTCCGCTAAGCGTCTCCCAGATGTAGATATATATTTATATATGCATGTGTAGTTAATTTTGTAGATATATATATATATATGCGCTCTTTTGTATGAGTGTATATATGTATGTGTGGCCTCTTAGATATTTATAGACATTGTCAGTGTCTTTGTAGTCTGGTAACCTAGACAGTGTTCGCCCACTCACATATTTTTAGAACCCTTACACTGTTTGACCATTTGACCATCAGGGTTATTACAGCGTACCACCGCGCGGATTCTCTCTCTCTCGTTCCGGCCACGGTCCACGACACAGGGACATTTTTTTTCTTTTCTTAAACAAGTTTTTATTATTTTGTTTTGGATGTTTCATTACAAGTTAGCTATGTAGGATTAGTTTTATTTACTTACATATCTGTGTGTGTGTGTGTGTGTGTTTGTTTGTTCCTGCTGAAGGCCTATTGAGCCGAAACGTCGTTCAAATTTGTGTCGTCTATTAATTACGTAAAGCTTTTATCATACCATTACACAAAAAAATTCAAATCTACTCACTGGTAAGAGAACAACGATCAATGAAAATTAATAAAATGACATCTCAAATCGATCACTTCGCAACGAACACAACATCCTCCTCTTCGACATTTAACACATGCATGCCTTTATAGAAGCAGACACTTGATGGCTACCTCTAGCCTCATCAGTCATCTAGGAGCACACTCTAACAGAACGTCAGCAGTTTTGGTCATAGCCATCTACAGTAGCAAGGCCAGCGGGCAGAGAATGAAACACCAGAAAGCCTCACAATCGTGACGTCATCAGCTATGCGAGCTAAAGACGGCTGACGTCATTCTACCCACAACCGCCCCTGCCCTCAAAGCTAAGAACGCCACAAAACTGGAGGTCATATCTTTCTGCCCGCTGGCCTTACTACTATAGACGGTAGTGCCCTGTCCCTGATCGACAATCATATCGACGGATAAACAATAATTATTATATTACCACCATTTTTTTTCCTGCAGCATTCATCTTGACCGAACCCTCGGCAAGTCGTTCCTTTCCTGTTTTTTTTCTTTCTTTCTTTCTCCCCACCCCCGCCGCCGTTCTCTGTACATCTCCAAACCAAAAACCACATTTGTTCTGTAGAGAAATTTTCCATAATTTTAAAAAACTCTGACGGGGAAATAACCCCCAGTTCCGCTTCCGCCTTCTTGATCGTCACAATCTTGTGATGTTTATTTCTTCGGCGGGGATTTACTTCTTAGTCCAACACTTTTACTCCCACTAAATTAGTCACGATGCAAAATTTGATCAACTCTGTCAAGGGCACAGCTCTCGGAGTTGCAGAGTTTTTAACACCGGTTTTGAAGGTACAATTTCTGCTACAATCCTCCACTCCGTCGGTTCCTTCCATGTCCTAAGACCCGCCTCCTTCCACTGTGACTACTAATAAATAATAACTATAGTTTGTTTCAGATTGTTTGCCTCCCTAATTCCAGTAATATCTCGAAAACCGTCTGATAGAATACCATGATTTTTTGCATGCGACCTTAGATTTTCAATGACGTAACGAATTTATCATTTAAATTATCGTATGTGTTACCGTTTCCTCAAAGCGGCAACTTCCTTTGATCTCCTTCATATTTGTATTTATTTTGACACAAAAAACAGAATGTACGGTAAATGAAGATCTTTTACACTTTTTAGAGGAAAAGGCGTAACTTTTATTTTTATATAAGGGACATTATTACTTTATAATAAGAGAGTAAGTAAGTAAGTGTTCCTGTCATGCCTGAAGGTGTATAGGGGAATAAACCGCCACAATTGCACTTTTTCACAACATGCTACCCATTTGGATTGGGCTCTTTTAATTATACAACTAATATTGAATCAAATCAAAATAGGCCGAACATTCACCGAATAGAAATTATTTATTTTAAGAACACAGAATACATCGTCAACTCACTAAAAAAACAGTTCCTGAAGTGGTCCGTATCCAGAGTTTCCAACTCCAACAAAGTCACTTCAGTAAGTTCAAACAAATGAGTTTTATTCAGAATCTGCCGAATCTAATAGACGTATTACCATTTTTGGTTGAATAACCCACAGACCATCGTTTCTCCAATACTTATCTTCCTCAACCATAACATGGTCTTCACAACTAGCCCAATAATCTTTGTCTATGTTTGAAATAGCAACATTGGTAAGCTCTTTAACATCAGATAATTTGAAAGTTTTATTTTCGGATGCTACTTGCTCTTTGATCTTTGCCCAAACTAATTCAATAGGATTTAGGTGTGAGTGATATGGAGGCAGCCTCAAACATCTATGACCATGTTCTTCAATTAATTTATCTATTTGAAATATCTTTGGCCGTTGTATCTGTTTTACAAGTGAAAGTAATTCAGGCTTGAGATACATATCGTTAAATGGTATTTGTTCCCTTGTCAGCCATGTCTTTATTTCAGCTTTAGTGCTTGATGATGTTGGAACTTTATCTTCTTGTGCCACTTTGTTATGGTAAGATGCATTATCCATGATCAAACAAGATGGTCGATCTAATAAAGGCAAAAGAGTGTCTTTAATCCAATCTCTGAACATATGACTGTTCATCTCTGAATGATAATCCTGGTTATCAGTTGACTTTGCAATAAAAACAAGTTCAGCATTCTCCACCAGGCCATTATTTTTGCTCCCAGCATGTGCCACTATAAGGCGCTTTCCTTTGCTGCTAGGTACATACCTTTTAATAGTCCCATCTAATGACTGCCATTCTTTTTCATTTGTGTGGTGGGCATTAATCCATGTTTCGTCCAAGTACACAATGTCATAATCTTCATTACGCATTTGTCTAACTTCACGTAAATATTTGCTTCTTGCAGCTACTAAATGAGGTTTCTCGCAAATGATGTTTCTTCCACAAGAATATTTTCTAAAAGTGAAGCCTAAACTCCGCACACTTCTCCATAGTGTAGTTTTTGATACATCAATACTGGTGTTCTTTTTAAGCCAAATCTTAAGTTTCCTTATGGTAACTTCTTCCCCTAAGTCAAACATTTAACAAATCTCTCTGCGGACAAGTTCTCTGTCAAAACTGTCTAACAAATGTTTTCTTCCTCGACTTCTTTCTTTCCTTGAACATTCACATTGAACATTTTTCACTGATCTATGAAACGACCGTTTACTTAAACCTAACACGTGCATCGTTCTCTTTTCAGGATTTGATATGCTGTGATATAGACTCCCTCGTTTTGCCTCTCTACAAAAATATAAATATAATTTCTTTGTAATATTTTGTTCAGTAACAAATTTCAACTTTAAACTCATTGTTAAGGGCACAACTCACAAAACACGCCTATGTAAATAATTTGATTTTGTATTTTGGTGACGTTATACTAATGACGTGATACAAAAAGTTGACAATTTTAATCCAGTAAGTGCAAAACCAGAATTGCGCACCGAATATAAGAGAAATTTGCTACACATATGTGCAAATATTGACAAAAATCTGACATTTGCAATTCAATAGTGTAAACCGGTGCCTTTACCCACCAACATATAAAGGAAATTCCCAAATGAAGATGTTTAAATCATTCTTGAAGTGATATGGAAGGGGTAAATACTCTTAAATTTTGATTCAAATGTGCCCAAGTTTAATCATACTTTTATCCTCCTGGTAAGCAAGCGCACAAGAAAAACCAGCAGTTTGTTTGCAATGAATTTATTTTTTCTATTACGTTATGAGATTCAGTAGGTTACATGCAAAATATCAGCACTGTAGCACAAATGGTTGCTGAGCTGTGGTTTTTTGAAGTGAGGCAAAAAATCTGAAGCGAACTATAAGTCTACTTCCAGGACCAATATTATCAATATAATTCGTGATAGCCTAGACTCTGTTTTGCTATTTGAAATTTCATTAATTTTAAATAAATAATTAGTTACAGTAGTATAATTTATGTTGTTATTAACAATATATTGTGGATAGCACCATCGTAGGGTGACCATTTTTTTCCCATGGTTTCCGGGGACATTTGTCATATTTTTTACATTTCAGAGGATTTTTTTGCTTATTTCTGATACTGTCCCACAAAATCGGGGACGAACGATATATATATATGTGTGTGTGTGTGTGTATACACATATATATTTATTTTTATATATATTATTTATAATATATGTCATTATGTGTGGGTGGGTGTGTGACTGTGTGCGCAAGAAATTTTCAAAATTTTGTAGGTGCAAAAAAAAAAAGATAACTTTAGATTTCATAATAACTGTTCATTTGCTGTTTGATTTTATTTTTGTTAATATTCACGGTACTTATGCGATACACGCACTTAATGACATTACAATAGCTATAGTCCGTTCAGAAATTCATAATCACACCTGAATTAGTTTTGCGTGATAACCGCTTGTTATTTTAGTTTTAAAATTTGCATGCAATATTAGAATATTGATGACGCAAAGATTTTGGTATTTTTTATTCCACTAACACAACAGATTTTGCACATCAGCGAATTCCTTTGATCTTTTATGACGATATCACACAAGTTGATTCAAATTTTAGAGTTTACAGTAATCGTGTTAAATTTTCCAGTTTACTGGAATTCTTGTCAGAGGCTTAATTGTGGGTGTTGTTCGTTATGTGTATTTGCAAACATGAATTCAATTGGTTACAATTGCTGATATAGTAAAAAAGTAACCTTTTGCATAGTTATAAATTTGCATTTCAAACTCATTGTAATTTAGATATAAATGTTGGTATTTAAAGTCAACAAATTGTCTACTGAGTCTTCACAAAATTAATAAATATACGTCTTCCTTTCGCTAATTAGTGCCCAGGCCGTGGTGCGTCATGTCGTTCAATAACAATTCAGTTTTGTGCAGCAGCTTTATAGCGAACACAGAAAACATCATAGGATTGTGCTGTTCTGAAACAGCTATGCCATGCTACCCTAGAATTGCCTTTAATGGGATTACTGTGACCACAAACCACTCTCCATGTGTGTGCCACATATTTACACCCCAGAAAGAAATACTGAATATAACAACATCATATGCCGTCTGTGATATTAATGACCACAAACCAGGAGCCTCCTGTATGATTGATACAACTGTTGCACCAAGCACTTCATCAGCAGAACCAGATCTATGGAATGTTAATCTGACATTGTTCTTGAATGATGTCCAAGTTAATGAGACATCAGAATCATGTGGCAGCAGCTACAAGAAGGGAGCAGAGAACATCAAGTTCTGCTGCTATAAAGGAGACTTCCTTTGCTATCACAGAATTGCCTTAAATGGGATCACTGTAGTTAAAAACTTTTCCTCTTGTGTAAACTACACTTTCACATCCAAGAGTGAATCAGTGAAGGTCACAAAATCATATTCTCTCTGTGGTTTTACTAACTACAGGTCAGGTGGCTTCTGTTGGATTAGAAATAATAACTTACCACCACTGTGTGTCTATGTGTTTGGAATTGGAGTCATCAGCGATGGCCTAACATCATCGAGTGCTACGACGATCATCGTTTTCGGGAGGACGTGAACTTCCATGGTATATGGTGGATAGGTGGCGGGAACCATTGAAGGCTATGTCTGAAAAGTGTTCCTTCTTGCAGTTTCCTCATATTCCAAGTCCGGCTTGTTGCAGGAGCTACTGAGTTAAGTGCTCTGTGCACACCGTGAGCTATGTGTCTCATCCGTTTTGATCCTGTTTCGATATCCCGCTTGTTTACGATGAATGATGATATCGTATGACAGGGAACAGTTGGCTGTGTTCACTTTCTGCGCGGTTTCGCCTTATGTCTTTTGGCGTGTGCTGAGACTGCTACGATGGGGACTACAGTTACCTTTCTTTGTTTGGGAGATGTGTTAGTAATTCGGATGATTCCACTGGCACGGGCGGTTGAGCAATTATGGATTTTAATTCGTTTGCAGTGATGCCGAGGCCTTCCATAACCAATAATAATAATAATCAGTTTTTTGCACGAGATTTTCCTGAAGTTAGTGTTTCTGCAATAGCCAAACTATTTTACGTGAACGACCACACCAAATTAATGTATATATCCTAAAATGGTGTCAAATTAGAACAGGGTGAATTTAATATAGCCTAAAGAAGAACATTTTAAAACTAGATCAAATTTCTCAAAGCAAAAAATATTTCTATAACGTCATCAGTATTCTAAGATTAAATACAAAATTTGAAACCAAAATAATAAGCTGTTATCATGCAAAACTAATTCAGGTGTGATTATGAATTTCTGAACGGACTATAGTTGTGTTTCTCAATTTAAAAAAAATATTTAAAATAAAAAAATTTAAACAACATATAGATGTCAATTGCAGTATTAAAGTAATGTTTACAGTACCTTATTTATACTGAAGAGGTTGTTGCCTCGGCGTGGTACTTGTTTTTTGAGTGTATCTTTCTCAAGATCTCATGATTTGAAGCAAGTTTTTCACTGAAGCTTTCACACGATAAATTAATGTTAGTTTTTACTGTTGGCGACTTTGGCGGGAGATATCCGGAAAGGCAGGGGTGGGGGGAGAGAGAGTATCTGCTTTTTTAAAAAAATTAAACCCAACCCAATAGAAGTGAGTGGTGGGAATAGAAGTGACGTAGCACCGCGCTTCAAGAGTTCAAAGAGCTATCTCCGACACAACGCGTCCAAGTCTTCTCTTTTATCTTCTTGCTAATGCCGCTCAGTCTGGGATAAAGAAACACAACTCAGTAACGTCCTGAGTCCTAGTGATTACTTTAAAAGAGGGCCGATTCCGTGTATAAACATTTATTTATTCACTGAAATCGGGGACAAATTTCTTTCGGGGACAACTTATACATTCCGGGGACTGTCCCCGGAAATCGGGGACGAATGGTCACCCTACACCATGGGGATTGACAATGACAATAAACTAACTTGAATATAAACATAAATAAAAATAATACTTAAATGTCTTATTATAAATAACAATTCTCTATCTATCTATCTATCTATCGACCTTTCGAGCTGTAGCCGGCCCATAGGGCGTAGACCAAGATATTCCTTCTTTTGTCTGAATTTTTGTTCTAGCAGTTTTCAATTCTTTTAAAGATATTTTATCAAATCTCGCCATTTGTCTCTGTTCTGTGCAAGCAGCTCTATCTCATTGAGGGAGCCGATTCCTGCTGCTCTTGCCTCTTTCATCAATGTTCTTCTCAGTGTCTCTCTGGGTCTTCCTCTTTTCCTCTTACCTGTTGTTTCCCATATGAGGGCTTGCTTTGCTATTCGGTTATTATCTCTTCTCATCACATGTCCAACATATGACCATCGTCTTTTCTTTATTACTGAAGATATTAGTGGTTGATTGGCGATTTCTCTAATTTCCTCGTTTGTTTTGAATTCATTCCACGCTATAACAAGTATTCGCCGTAGACATTTATTTTCGAATGCATTCAACTTTGTTTCTATAACTCTTGTTGTTTTCCAGCTTTCACACGCATACGTAAGGGTTGATAGTACATTTGATTTGAATAGTCTAAGTTTTGTGTTTGTGCTTATGAGTTTTGATTTCCACAACTTTTCAAGGCTTCTAAAAGACATTACTGCTTTAGCTATTCTGATTCTAATTTCTTTACTTGTATCCCCTTCTCAATCAATGTGACTTCCAAGATAGGTAAAGTAATCAATCTCTTCTACTGGTTTGTTTTCCATGTATATTTTGTCATCTGTTGGAATTAAACTTTTCATGACTTTAGTCTTTTCATGATTGATCTCAAGCCCAATTTTACTGGCTATTGATGATAGTTCATTTGTGTTTTCCTGCATCACAATTATTATAACTAAATTAAAATCATTTTAAGTTTAAGGAAGAAGGACAAATTATGTAAGAGAGTCTTATCTTCTTGCCTTAGACTCTGCCTATACTGTACAAGTAAATGGAACAACTGCACTGCCAGCCCATGTCATGATAAGTAAAGAGCCACCTTCACACCAAATGGTGTATAGGGAATATTGTGTTAGTGACCATCATTTTTACAGAACATTGACACATAATTTTTGGGGTAATGTGGTTGGTAAAATGGATTAACATGCAAATCTCAGTTCCTAGTCCCTAGGGACTTCGCCAGAGGTGAAAGCTGGCAAACGCAAAAAAAAAAAAAAAAAAAAAAAACCACCGAAAAATGTCAACAAATTGTACCAATAATGCACATAAATTGTTCCATCATGAGAATGGTAAAGGTCATCTTGAAGCTCTTTATGGAATTATTCTTCTTTTTTTCTTCCTCATTTTCCTTTCACCGTCGAGGGGAGAAATAATGTGCTGTCTTTTGTCTTCTGTTCACCTCTCCTGCTGTTATATTTCCTAGGGCTTCTAATATTATGTCAGTCTATCTTTTTTGTGGTCAACGCTTGCGTCTGGTGTTCTCACGTACATTGAGGGGTCTTTGTGTTGTGTTTTGATCACTCTGCCTTATCACGTGGCCAAACCATTTTATTGGTTGTTTCTTTATATTTTCTATAGTGGGGGTTATTCCTAGCTTTGCTTGAGGCAACACTATACAGAAATCTCTGAACATTTCTGGGTAGGCGGCCGAGCACATGTGGGTGGAAACTTGAGTGCTAAGATGCAGGTTCAGGTCTCTTTACTTTTATTCCTAGCTTTTTTCTTTATTCATTTCTGATCTTATCTCTCAGGCTGTTTCTTATCCTTCATCTAGCACACTTCATCTTAGCAGAGGTTTATTTTTCTTTATAGAATTAGAGAGTGGAAATTCCTTATTCCCATTTTGATATAAAAATAAAATTATAACGTGTGGTAATTTTTTAGAGAAAACTTATTGCATGAGGAGCACCGTAATTGCTGAGCTCGTTAATTTTTGCAATGGCTGTCTACAAGTAATTTGAGTAGCAGATTGTTGGAATCTTTATCTGTGATACTATATCAACATCCATAAGGGCTCACATCTCCTCCAAAGTGTTTTCTTCAAATTGCAGCAACTACACCAGTATTGTGTTGGTTTAAGGGCATTCATTGGCATCTTGCAGAGCATTCCCTGGCATGTCCCACCTTGATATGATATTGATACAGTCTGCTCATTATTGCACATTGGGTTATTGTTTTAAATGGTGTTTCATCCAGTATTCCCCAGGGTATTAAGAATATCAGCCAGGTCTATTGCTCTTCCACTTTCTACCTCAGCCAGACTGACAAACACCTCATTACCTCTCTCATAGTTTTAAGGTTATTATTATTACTATTTAACTATTAATTTGTTTTTTGTTTTTAATCTTGCAGGACTCAAAGTTTAAAGAAACAGGGGTGATAACGCCAGAAGAGGTAGGAAATTTTAAAGTTGTTGTTATAAGTAGTTCCATCTCTGTCACTCTTTTTGTTTGAAGGTAATCATACTCATATTGCACTTGAGTTGTGTAACACAAGTTATTCCTTGTGGCCTCTTTCACAACAATTTGTCATTGTATAACTCAGCGGATGTGTTACTTTTGTCGTAAATTTTTGTTTGTGAGTCTTACTTGTAAGTGATGTATCATTAATAATGTTATCTTTGCAAATCTGTGCTCTTCCACTCAATATGTGTGGACCATCTGGTTACTCAAGGGCTTGAGTTACTCACCCTAGGAAACTGGGTGACAACACAAACCATTTCCTGTTAGTTTCAGACCCATCAGAGAGTAATCACACTGCCTTGAGCTTTTTGTCACTTGATGATATCCCTAATATATATATATACTTGTGAACAGATGTGTCATAAGTGTCAAGCAGTTGATGACAAGAACTTGTTATGATGACTGAAATTATTGTTACTGAACTCAACTTAAAGATACTAAAAGCAAGATGAGCCTTTGTTGCACGAGGAAATATATGGAAATCCAAAGAAATATAGGTTAAATTAAAAATTAAATGTTTTCAGCTCCAATATTAAGTCAGTTCTATTATATGGCTGTGAAACAACAAAAATGACAATCACAAAGATACAAACATTCATTAATGGATTCTTGCGCAGAATAAAAGGATAGAAATGGCATGACAGAATCTCTAATATAGAATTATGATGCAGTATCAGTCAAATATCAGTGGATAAAGAGATACAATGAAGATGCACTGGGAGGGAGCATTGGGAACTCTAACAGAGAGTTGAAAAGTAGAAGTAGAGAGTGAACTGATCCATTAATGGCTAGAGGTTGAATTTGAGTCCAATTGATGACTTTCGATGTTCACTCAGCCATAAATTGGTACCAAAAATGTTTTTTGAAGAAAAAAAAATACAGCACTGGTGTAGTGCTGACCACATTACTTGAACATGTGAACATGAATATTCCTTATTTATCACATGAAGACCTTTTTGTGGACTCAGAATAATAAGAAAAATAACCACTACTGAAATTAAATGTGTTAGACAAATGACAGGAAACAACTTGAGAGATAAGATCAGAAATTAAGAACTGAGAAAAAAGTGAGGAATACTTCGTGCCATTGAAGACAAATAAACAAAAGATAAATTGGTTTGGGCACATGATAAGACACAAAGATAAAAATGTAACAAATGGGCCTTTAATAAATAATATGAGATCACCACACCCAAGGGCTGACCAAGAAAATGATGGATTGATTGAATATTAGAAACACTAGGAAACATAACAGCAGGAAAAGCCATCAGAAGACCTCAGAGTATATCTTCCCTTGATGATGAAAGGAAAATGGGGAAGGAAAGAAGAAAAAAAGGAAGACATAGTCTGTAAGAAATACTTAATAGTTTAAGAAATAGGAAACTTTTTTTTTCAGCCTTTCGAGCCGTAGCCGGCCCATAGGGCGTAGACCAAGATACACCTTCTCCTATCTGAATTTTTGTTCTAGCAGTTTTCTTTTAAAGATATTTTATCAAATCTCGCCATTTGTCTCTGTTCTGTGCAAGCAGCTCTATCTCAATGAGGGAGCCGAATCCTGCTGCTCTTGCCTCTCTCATCAATGTTCTTCTCAGTGTCTCCCTGGGTCTTCCTCTTTTTCTATTACCTGTTGTTTCCCATATGAGGGCTTGCTTTGAAATAGTAAACTAGATGCCCAAAATTATGTTACAAAAGGATATTGGACGACAATATCCAACCTGCCGAGAATGGAGTGCGTCAGCCATGGTGTAGGTTTAGGGGAGAAATCAGGACACACACGTACACATATACAAGTACTGACCATGCGACCAGCTCATCATGTGTCATGAATTTGTTCTTACCCCTCCATATACAAGTACTGACCATGCGACCAGCTCATCATGTGTCATGAATTTGTTCTTACCCCTCCATATACAAGTACTGACCATGCGACCAGCTCATCATGTGTCATGAATTTGTTCTTACCCCTCCATATACAAGTACTGACCATGCGACCAGCTCATCATGTGTCATGAATTTGTTCTTACCCCTCCATATACAAGTACTGACCATGCGACCAGCTCATTATGTGTCATGAATTTGTTCTTACCCCTCCTTATACAAGTACTGACCATGCGACCAGCTCATCATGTGTCATGAATTTGTTTTTACCCCTCCTTATACAAGTACTGACCATGCGACCAGCTCATCATGTGTCATGAATTTGTTCTTACCCCTCCATCCTGAAACAGGATAAAGAGTCAAGTTCACATGGTCACAAGACATGAACACCGAAGAAGAAGACAATATTAAACAGAGCCTGAAAGATTGAGGAGTTAACCAGAATAGGCCAGACTGGCTATTTCTCTCTCTCTCTCTTTCTCTCTCTGTCTCTTGTTAGCCATATTAAATGATAATAGAATAAGAGTACAAAGAAAATGAGCTAACAGATCTATAAGAAATAATCAGTCATACTTTGCAACAAGATGAACCAAATTGATATTTTTTTTCAGTTTGTGGCTGCTGGGGATCATCTTGTTCATCACTGTCCAACCTGGCAATGGGCCACTGGCGACCAAAGTAAAATCAAAGCTTACCTTCCAAAAGAGAAACAGTTTCTCATTACCAGAAATGGTGAGGGATACAACTTGACAGACGGTGCCCTTGTTATGAAATGATTTCTCATATATACACTTTCACATACACACACAAACACACATATACTTATATAATATATTATATATATATATATATATATATATATATATATATATATATATATATATATATATATATATAACTTATTCTGGGGATAGAGATTTGTCTCTTGGAAAGACATCGATCTAGAGACATAGAGGTTGTAAGTTCAAGTCCTGGCTGCGCCAGTTGGGATTTTTATTTGTGATTTCTCTCTGTGGCAACCACCCCTGGTCTTAGCAGCCTGGCCTGGATTGAAACATCAATTACTCATCAGAGCAGTTCTGTCTCCAAGATGGCGGATCTAGTCCACATTCTCTCGATCGCTGCAGAAAGTGCATCCAGGGTCTGATTAATTTAGGTTCTTTGTTGCACTTTTCTGCGTTAAAGTCAAAATGATGATATGCTTGGTACATTTGTGCCGCTAAAGCGAGGTCATAGGCCGACAACAGTCCGTTTTTGACAAATCAAGTGTTGTGAATGAGACCTTCCACCGTCTAGACTTGATCTGTGCTTTACATCACATTGGTGCTGTTCATGACCGTTGTTGGAATTCCTTGACGCAAGTTATTTCCATGTTACTCATTAATGTAAATTACTTCATCAGCCGCAGTTTTGTCTCTTTGGGGAATTTGCTTCATGTTTTGTTCGTTGTAGGCTGCTTACACTAGAGTAATCAGAAATCTAAAGGGAGCGAGATTGTGTGTTCGATATTGTTGTGTGCTATGTCATCGTAATGGTTCTCTAGACCGGCCGTGCACTAATCTTACGGTCTGCTGTTTGATGTGCGACGGGGATAATTTGATGACTAACTGTGTGTCTATATGTTCGGAATTGGAGTCAACAACGATGGCCTAACATCATCAAGTGCTACGACAATCATCATTTTCAAGAGGACGTGAATTACCAGTATATGGGGATAAGCGCTGGGAACAATTGAAGACTATGCATGAAAAGTGTTCCTTGTTGCAGTTTCCTCATATTCCAAGTCGCATGTCTGTGTTAGTCACCTCTAGTGACTCGGGCAGATGGTGCTCGTAAACCTGGGAGGGCCGACCATCTAAGGGCAGAATCCCCCTACAGAAAAGACTATCTGCTGCCTTGCAGGAAGATTGGGGACAACCAAAGGCTAAGGAAAGCAAACCCGAACAAAATGCTGGCTGAAATCGGATGCACTGGGCCACTCTCGCAGAACAAAGTCCAACGTTTTAACGGGTATTCAAGCAGAGTGGATCTAACAGGCTTAAACAGACAGCTGTCTTCGTGTGAGAGTCTGGAGTCCTACTCTGATTGAGTCCTGATTGCAGAGAGAGAGAGAGAATTACTCATCATGGGAACAAATATGAGTACCTCCTGAAAACGGGGTTATCTGCCTGTGCGGTGAGGGATCCCTGTGCACACGGCTGCCGGGGAAAAATTGATTAATACGCAAAATTCTGTTCCTAGTCTTTAGGGCAATGAGGAAGTTCTCAAAGAGGCCAACACAAAAAGGGAGCTCTTAAAAAACATCAGAAAGAAGCAATCAACATTTTTCGGGCACATCATAAGAAGAGGAAAGTTGGAATACTTGGTTACAACTGGCAAAATAAAAGGAAAGAGAGATCGCGGACGACAAAGAGAGAAAATACTGGATAGCTTGGTGTCATGGCATGGAAAACAGTCAACAACAGAACTGATACGATGCACTGTAGATAGAAGATTGTGGAAGGACATGATCACCTACGCCAACCGGTAAGGCACATGATGATGATGAGTCTTTAGGGACTTTTCCAGAGGTGAAGCTGACAAGCGCAAAATAAATATTTTTTTAATTAACCCGTTCTTCACCAGGAAGTTTTTCACACTATCAGAAAGAGGTCGGAATGCAAATCAAGGCTAAGTACAGTGATTATGGTTCTGTTAATAAATATAACATTTCTTAACTCTTTTCTGTGTATGTCATTGAATTTGTTTCTGTTCTGGTCTTCTAACTACTTCTGTGTTCCAACCCTTGAATATTTATTAACCTTGTTTATTTTATATTTGCTTTAAGAGTTTATTCCTTGCTGTTGTAACTTTCACAGCCCTGTTACTTGCTGTATTCCTTGCTGTTATCTTTCACAGCCCTGTTACTTGCTGTATTCCTTGCTGTTATGTTTTACATCCCTGTTACTTGCTGTATTCCTTGCTGTTACCTTTCACAGCCCTGTTACTTGCTGTATTCCTTGCTGTTACCTTTCACAGCCCTGTTACTTCTGTATTCCTTGCTGTTATGTTTTACAGCCCTGTTACTTCTGTATTCCTTGCTGTTACCTTTCACAGCCCTGTTACTTGCTGTATTCCTTGCTGTTACCTTCACAGCCCTGTTACTTGCTGCATTCCTTGCTGTTACCTTTCATAGCACTGTTACTTGCTGTATTCCTTGCTGTTACCTTTCACAGCCCTGTTACTTGCTGTATTCCTGTCTGTTACCTTTCACAGCCCTGTTACTTGCTGTATTCCTTGCTGTTACCTTTCACAGCCCTGTTACTTGCTGTATTCCTTGCTGTTACCTTTCACAGCCCTGTTACTTCTGTATTCCTTGCTGTTACCTTTCACAGCTCTGTTACTTGCTGTATTCCTTGCTGTTACCTTTCATATCACTGTTACTTGCTGTATTCCTTGCTGTTACCTTTCATAGCACTGTTACTTGCTGTATTCCTTGCTGTTACCTTTCACAGCCCTGTTACTTCTGTATTCCTTACTGTTACCTTCCACAGCCTGTTACTTGCTGTATTCCTTGCTGTTACCTTTCATAGCACTGTTACTTGCTGTATTCCTTGCTGTTATCTTTTACTGCCCTGTTACTCATTGTGTTCCCTGCTGTAATTGTTCACTGCCCTATTCCTTGCTGTTATATTTAAGTGCCATGTTACAAGCGAGTCAAACAGATGGACACACATCAAGAGGAACAGGAGAAAGTGATAGAAGAGGAAGATGAGGATGGAGGCTGGGTGGACACTCATCATTTCTCACGTAAGAAAAACAAGAATAGTGAAAGTGTTAGTAGTTCTGTAACGAATTCATTTGTTTATGTTCATGCCTCAATCATTTTAACAGGATGTACCCTGCATAATAACATACATTGTAGTGTCTACTGTTTAAGATTTACATTGTATTAGTTTATTGTTTACATTGTATTGTTTACTGTTTACATTGTATTGGTTTACTCTTCATTGCACTAATTCAAGTTAAGATGGGACAGACCTAGTATATACAACTTGAGAACTATTCTTCATACCATTGTTTATAGAACCTGAAAGGATTACCAATCCTCTAGTATAGTCATTCTTGTTTATAGAACCTGAAAGGATTACCATACCTCTAGTATAGTCATTCTTGTTTATAGAACCTGAAAGGTTTACCAATCCTCTAGTATAGTCATTCATGTTTATAGAACCTGAAAGGATTACCAATCCTCTAGTATAGTCATTCTTGTTTATAGAACCTGAAAGGATTACCAATCCTCTAGTATAGTTATTCTTGTTTATAGAACCTGAAAGGATTACCAATCCTCTAGTATAGTCATTCTTGTTTATAGAACCTGAAAGGATTACCAATCCTCTAGTATAGTCATTCTTGTTTATAGAAACTGAAAGGATTACCAATCCTCTAGTATAGTCATTCTTGTTTATAGAACCTGAAAGGATTACCAATCCTCTAGTATAATCATTCTTGTTTATAGAACTTTCATCATACTAATCCTTTAGTATAATCATTTTTGTTTATAAAGCCTTCCTGATATAATTTTTAATGAAATTTTTGGGGCACTTTAAAAGACACAACAGCCTACTAAAAGTAATATTGGAAGGGAAAATACAAGGTAAAAGAGGCAGACCAAGACTAACATGGACGAGTAACATCAAAAGATGGACAAGTCAATCTGTAACAACCTGCACCATCAAAGCAAGAAACAGAGTGGAATGGCGATCCATGGTAGCCAACCTTCGTTGCGGAGTCAGCACTCGATGATGATGATGATGGTGATATAATTTTGATGGCCAAGTGATCAGCTCACTCATCCACAGTATCAGCTACTTCCTTTGTTTTCTTCATTTATCTGGGATTTCCTGGACTCTCCTTCAAGTCATCTGCTATTTCTACTCAGATTTATCTCTGCTAGAAGGATACCCTTAACAGACTAATGGCTTTTTTCTAAGTTTGTATAGAGTGGATTTTTTTCCAGGACTAACATGCTTCTCCAGTGTGGATCCATTTACTGGGTTTTTTAGTCCAGGTTTTGTTTTCTCAGATTGTGATCATTGAATGTTTGTATTGTAGCTCCCGCAGCCAGACAGCACCTAGCAGATCTCAGCACTTTTTCATTTTCTTGAGAAAAGTAGGGCAGCCTAATGAGATAGTGACCTTATTACACATAAATAAGTCAATGATCATAACAGAATATGGGCACCCATTGCACAATTTATACATATATCGTTAGGTGTGACAAATTTCTTGTATTTTTCTATATTTTTTGTCATGGTTTGTGGAGAGTCATAATTTTATAAGAGCATGAAGAACTTTAAAAAAAAATTAAATAAAAAAGTGATTCATAAAGATGTAACTCTCTCCCAAAAATAAAATTAAATAAAAAAGTGATTCATAAAGATGTAACTCTCTCCGTATGGAAGCTTTTATCGACAGAGATTTCAGAGACAAAAAAGAATTAATAAGAATGTAAAGAACTTCAAGAAATGTTTTCTTTCTTTTTTTTTTAAATGATTCGTAAAAATTTAATAAGAACACTGAAGAACTAAAAAAAATATTTTCTTTATTTTTCCCTGATAGCTGACCATGCAGTGAATGCACTCCAGGATGACATGGGTGACATGAGTCTAGACAACAGAGTAAGATCCCTTGTTATTGTCTTTGAACTAGTGCTTTTAATTGTCTGTATTTTAGAAAATTATCCCTTTGCTTGCCTTTAATATATTATTAAGTTAGTAAAAAAAGTGTCAATAGTTTTTTTAGTTACCTGTCAGTTTATTTTCATACCCTTTCTATCTGCCTGCCTGTCTAATCTATCTTTCGTTCACCTGAAGTATTGTCTATATCTGCAATGTTTTTTCATGTATGTTTACTGTCTTTGTAGTGTTTGGGCCCTTTTGAGGCTGAGGGCCTGGCACTGCACCTGCCTGAGTTTACATCACAGGGTGAGTGCCATATCGATTCACAGTTATAGACATACTTCCCATTGGCATGAGTGCATGGCATCGTGATTGCTGTGGTGTGCCCTTTGGCTGGTTGCCTCCGTCATCAGCACTTATTCTTGCTAAAGCAGACTGTCGTCTTGCTCGAGTGTAGGAAGGCATGGTCAGTCTTGGTTTTCAGTCCCTGGTAAAGGTAAAGTACAAGACTTGAATCAGCGCCTTAATACACAAGTTTTCACCCATATGTGCTCGGCCGCCTATCCAGAAGTGTTCGGAGACTTCTGGATAGTGTCGCTTCAAGCATCGAAACTCATAATGCGAGGCAGCATTCCTCACCTTCAACTACCCTGGTACCCATTTCTGCTAGCGGCTGGGTCGGCCACGGGGTTATTTTTTTCCAACCACGAGTACAATTCACACTGCTTCTAGTGGGAATCAAAACACTTGTCCAAACGTCGGCAGCCCAGTCAAGTGATTATCCCAACTAGGTTACTGAGGTCCCCTTTCAGTCCCTGGTGACAGTTAACCCCCATCTCCACGGCATGGAGCTGACCTTGATGAGGTTCATGCCCTTTGAAAGGTTGAGTATACCGCCTCTAAACAGGACACAAGTGACTTCATAGTCACATGTATACAAAATTCAAGATTGGCACCTCAACTACTTGTACATGTGGACAGGCACCCCAGACTGCTGAACACATACTTCAAGACTGCACTGAATATAGTAGACTGAGGAAAATCCTTTGGCCCATAGATACAACACTACATACAAAACTGTATGGTCCACAACAAGAATTACAAAAGACAGTAAAATTTATACAGGAAACGACATTGCAGATATAGACAATACTTCAGGCGAACGAAAGATAGATAGATAGTTGGAAAGGTTGAGTAGTTAGAGATATATTTCTGGTGTTAACAAGGCTCTCTTTAGGACATGAGAATAATGGCTGGTGCAATTAACATGTGTTGGCAGGTCAGTGACTCTGCTCCCCATAGAAGCAAGTTTCTGACCCTACTAGGAAGTCAACCCTGTTGACTAATGAGCTTTAATCCACACAACTTATTTCTATAACTGTTTTATCTCACTAACTGAGTGTGTGCTTTTAATAACTTACTTATTTCTCATATACAACTCCATGTGCTATTTATTTGTACAGTTTGTATTTGTTCACAGAATATAGCTGTTCAACACTAGCTGTCCTGTTTCTTGCCATTCTTTTAAGATCATTCCATGTCTTTCCCATCCCCTTCATCCCTGCTTCCACCTGTCTTCTCCAAATATATTTTGACCTTCCTCTTCGTCTCATACTTTACCGCAACTGAACATTATTAATAAATTTATTACTTCTCATGTGCCAGTTTGGCTGACGGTGCCTACATATTTGTCAACTCTTTATTGTTCTTTAGCTTATTTTGTGGCTGTATATTTTTCCTCTCTTTTTTGTGATTTTGTAAATAAAGTACAAAAGAATATACATCATTAAAACATTGCACAAAAAAATCATTTCTTGAAAATGAATCTTCTTTCTTCAGCCTGATTCAAAGGGAGTCTCAGCTGGAGCTGCCGGTGTGGATGGTGGGGATAATGATGATGATGACGACGACGATGATGATGAAGCAATCGACATGGATGCATTTGAGAAAAGTGGGATGTTGGAGGAACAAGATAATGTAATATTTAGTTTTGAAACAAATATTTCACAGTTTTATTCTCTTTCATATAATTTTAATATAAATTACATTTTCTTTTTGATCTTTATTCTTGCTAATTTGTCTTTCCTCTGTGCCACTAGTAGTTCCCCTGATAGCAAGGCAGTACTTCAGGTAAAAGTGCTCTTATCTTGGGAAAAATTGCAGATTTTAAAAATTGAAATTTAGAAGGAGGGTTTTACAGAGCTGCTTGATGTTGTGAATCATGGACAGTAAATAAAGAGTTACAACGTTAGATTGAAGCAGCTGAGATGTGAACTAAAAGAGTATCATTACAGCACACAGTAGGAAGAATTGATTTGTATTTGAGGGATATGTGTGGAGAAGAGGCAGGTCAGAGTACCTCATCATCATGTACCATACCGGTTGGTGTAGGCGATCATGTCCTTCCACAATCTTCTATATACAGTGCATCCTATCAGTTCTGTTGTTGACTGTTTTCCATGCCATGACACCAAGCTATCCAGTATTTTCTCTCTTTGTTGTCCGTGATCTCTTTTTCCTTTTATTTTGCCAGTTGTAACCAAGTATTCCAACTTTCCTCTTCTCATGATGTGTCTGAAAAATGTTCATTGCTTCTTTCTGATGTTTTTTAGGATCTGCCTTTTTGTGTTGGCCTCTTTGAGAACTTCCTCATTGGTCTTTTTAGCTGTCCAGGGAACTTTCAACATTCTTCTGAGAAATCCCATCTCTGTGGCCTCTAATCGTCTTTTCATTTGTTTGTCTACTGTCCATGATTCGCTTCCATAGGTCAGAATTGGTTCTATATAGCACCGATGAACTCTCTTTCTCATTTCTTTTTACATAGATTTGTTGCATAAGATATTTTTCATTTACTGAAATGCGTTTTTGGCCTGAGCTATTCTGCTTTTATTTCTGTGGTGCATCTCCCATCTTATGTTATTATTGTGCCCAAGTATTTGAAACGTTGCTTTTGTTTCAGATTTGTCTCGTTTATTTTTATGCTGCTCCCACAACACCATCACCATCTGCTCCAATGGCTTCACATAACCCTGATAATGGGGCTAAACGGGAGCTCCACATTGCCCAGGGGTGTCCCGAAGACAAGCGGAGGAAAGGAGACGTCTTACTCCTGCTTTGGTAGGGCAGAACTCTACCCCACTAACCTGTAAGAACAACATAGAGGTAGGCAAACAAGAACAACATAGAGGTACACAAACAAGAACAACATAGTGGTAGACAAACAAGAACAACATAGTGGTAGACAAACAAGAACAACATAGAGGTAGACAAACAAGAACAACATAGAGGTAGACAAACAAGAACAACATAGAGGTAGACAAACAAGAACAACATAGAGGTAGACAAACAAGAACAACATAGTGGTAGACAAACAAGAACAATATAGAGGTAGACAAACAAGAACAACATAGTGGTAGACAAACAAAAACAACATAGAGGTAGACAAACAAGAACAATATAGAGGTAGACAAACAAGAACAACATAGAGGTAGACAAACAAGAACAATATAGAGGTAGACAAACAAGAACAACATAGAGGTAGACAAACAAGAATAACATAGAGGTAGACAAACAAGAACAACATAGAGGTAGACAAACAAGAACAACATAGTGGTAGACAAACAAGAACAATATAGAAGTAGACAAACAAGAACAACATAGTGGTAGACAAACAAAAACAACATAGAGGTAGACAAACAAGAACAACATAGAGGTAGACAAACAAGAACAACATAGAGGTAGACAAACAAGAACAATATAGAGGTACACAAACAAGAACAACATAGAGGTAGACAAACAAGAACAATATAGAGGTAGACAAACAAGAACAACATAGTGGTAGACAAACAAGAACAACATAGAGGTAGACAAACAAGAACAACATAGAGGTAGACAAACAAGAACAACATAGAGGTAGACAAACAAGAACAACATAGAGGTAGACAAAGGAAAAGGATGCTGAATGATTAGACTCAGGAAAAGATCAGTGAAGGTGTTGCAAGGGGCTCAAGATCGAGGATTATGGGGGATATGATATCCAATGTCTCTAGGTTGGGACCATGAATGAATGTTTTTGTTTCCTGTATGGTGCCTTCCTTTTATAACTCTGCTATCTTAGTGTTGTTGCTGTTCAGCTTGAAGATCTAAAGGTTATCTTCACTTACTTCTTTATTAGGCCACACTGACTGTGACTAGTCAGACAGAACAGCCAGTGGAGGGTGCTTCAACTGGAGACAGTGGCATTATCCAGACTAGAACATATGATCTTAATATCACCTACGACAAATATTATCAAACTCCACGATTGTGGTTATTTGGATATGATGAAGTAAGTATTTTTAATGAGAATGTTGTAGTGTTTTAGACTGATGGTGTTTTTATTGTGTAGCAAGTGTTTCTAATGGTACAAAAGGTAAAAGTACGAGACTTGGATTGACATCTTAGCAAGCGGGTTTTTATCTATATGTGCTTGGCACCTATCTAGAAGTGCTCAGAGACTCCTGTCTGGTGTCGCCTCAAGCATCGTGACTCACGAGTGAGGCGCCATTCATCACCTTCCTAGAGTATGAACCCTGGTACCCATTTATGCCAGCAGCTGAGTTGACCGCAGACTTTTTTTTCCCCCAACCATGAGTACAATTCACACTCATTCTAGCAGGAATTGAACACATGTTGTCCGAACAGCAGTAGCTAGTAGGGTGCTTTTCCCAACTAGTACCCTCCTGGAATTAGAAACTGCAATCTCCTGTGCTGGAGTATCATTTTAGCCACCTCCTCTATGTAACTGTTTATAATGAACTTTATTTTAAGGGGCCAGTGTTTTGTTTTTTAAGATGAATTGAGTATTATAAACACCATGAAACATAACAGCAGAAAAGGCCAGCAGAAGAATGCAAACTGCATGACCCCTTGATACTGAGAAGCAGATTAGGAAAGGAAGATTTGTTTAATGGATAAGGTGTAATGAGTTTTTAGTGAGTGTGATGATGTTTTTAAGTGAGTGTGGTGATGTTTTTAAAAGAGTGTGATGAAGTTTTCTAACCCTAGATTGCGATTCTATCTATCTATCTTTTGACCTTTCGAGCCGTAGCCGGCCCATAGGGCGTAGACCAAAATACACCTTCTCCTATCTGAATTTTTGTTCTAGCAGTTTTCAATTCTTTTAAAGATATTTTATCAAATCTCGCCATTTGTCTCTGTTCTGTGCAAGCAGCTCTATCTCATTGAGGGTGCCGAATCCTGCTGCTCTTGCCTCTCGCATCAATGTTCTTCTCAGTGTCTCTCTGGGTCTTCCACTTTTTCTCTTACCTGTTGTTTCCCATATGAGGGCTTGCTTTGCTATTCGGTTATTATCTCTTCTCATCACATGTCCAACATATGACCATCATCTTTTCTTTATTACTGAAGATATTAGTGGTTGATTGCCGATTTCTCTAATTTCTTCGTTTGTTTTGAATTCGTTCCACGCTATACCAAGTATTTTCCTTAGACATTTACTTTTGAATGCGTTCAACTTTGTTTCTATATCTCTTGTTGTTTTCCAGCTTTCACACGCATACGTAAGGGTTGATAGTACATTTGATTTTAATAGCCTAAGTTTTGTGTTTGTGCTGATTAGTTTTGATTTCCACAACTTTTCAAGGCTTCTGAAAGACATTGCTGCTTTAGCCATTCTGATTCTACTTTCTTTACTTGTATCCCCTTCTCGATCAATGTGACTTCCAAGATAGATAAAGTGATCGATCTCTTCTACTGGTTTGTTTTCCATGTATATTTTGTCATTTGTTGGAATTAAACTTTTCATGACTTTAGTCTTTTCATGATTGATCTCAAGTCCATTTTTGCTGGCTATTGATGATAGTTCATTTGTGTTTTCCTGCATCGTTTTTATCTGACTGCTGATGAGAACTATGTCATCAGCAAAGTCGAGGTCCTCCAAATAGTCTCCTTGTATCCATTTGATGCTTTTGTTACCAGTGCAGCATTTCTTCATTATGAAGTCCATAACAATTCCAAATAACAAGGGCGATAAAATACATCCTTGTTTAACCCCAGTTTCTATTGGGAAACATTCGCTCAGTCTTTCCTCTGTTCGAACTGCACATGTGTAACCATCATACATGTCTTTGATAATATTTATGATTTTTTATGGTAAGCCATATTGCTTCAGAATTTTTCACAAAGAATCTCTACGAATACCATCAAATGCTTTTTTGAAGTTGATGAATTTAAGTACAAAAGGTTTTTGCTTTTCAATGTGTTCCTCTAAGTCATAGAGTGAAAATGTGATCAAGGCAGCTTCTCTCTTTTCTAAACCCAGCCTGTTCTTCACGCATTACTGTATCTATTGAATCCTTTATTCTATTTAGGATGATTTTGCAGAATAACTTTGAGGCAACTGACAAAAGTGTCACGCCTCTCCAGTTGTTACAATCTCTAAGATTGCCCTTTTTTGGAATCTTAACAATGATTCCTTTTTTCCATTTATGAGGCGTCTTCTCTGTTTTCCAAATGATGTTGAATATTTTTTGGAGATGTATTAAATTATGGCTATCAATTGCCTTGAGGATCTCAGCTGTTAACTTATCCTCTCCAGCAGCCTTGATATTGGTCATAAGCTTTAAGGTGGTTTCTATTTCACTCATAGTGAAGTCATCTAAATTTATATTTAATTCTGCTGCTGGTGTTTCAGCTTCAAAATCTATTAAACTGTGGGGTAGGGACGGTTAAGAATTTCTTTGAAGTGTTCCGTCCAATGGGCTTTTATGTCTGCGCTTGTTGTTAGCATTAATCCAGATTTGTCTAGAATTGGTGTTCCACTGGATGTATAGGTATTTGTCAGCATCTTTTGTACAGTATAAAGTGTTCTGCTGTCTCCAGATTGCGATTGCATAGTAACAATTACCGGCCCAAAATACAAATTCTTGAAATTTGGCAGTTTCCCTATGAACAAACATTCTCCCCCTCCCTATACCTTCCTGAGTGTTGAATTTGTTTCTTTAGATGTTGGATGTTTTTTTTCAAGTGTGTTGTAAAAGTATGAAGGTATCGTTGAAAGGTGACTGTTTTTATTAATAGATTATAAGTTTTCAAGAAATTTGTTATTTTTTTTCTTATGATGGGGGACTCCTCTGGCAGTGGGCTAGACAACAGAGAAACCTTTACAAAATGAGAGAGGCAGTGAACACCGCTCTGAGGGAGCCAAACGAAGGGCTGCATTGACTGACTTATGGCGACTGTGTGAGATTTATGGCAACCATGTGAATAGATGATGTAACGCCTCCAGTAGCCATGGTGCCATGCGTTTGAAATTTAGGCCATAAATCTAACCTAAGTCAGGAAATGATTACAGCATCAGATTCCTGTGTCTCTGCTTGGGTAAACACATAGTTGTGCAGCAAAATTTCAAAGAAAATACTGCTTTTGTAACTCCAAATGTAACATTTAAAGGGTAGTAATTTTTACAACGGTATCGTGAAAACGTGACCCACAGATAGGAATCATAATCTAGGGTTAATGAATGTGTTATCATAAAGAAACTGTCATATCATAAGCCACAGTTTGTCAGTGGCAGATCTCAGTCTCCAAGAACAGGAAGCATGCCTGCCTCATAGGCAGGATGATGTGGTCTAGCAGTGCCAGACTTGTCAGGTCACATTCCAAATTCCAGCATAAGAAGGAGCAAGTAGTTAGGTGTAACATACACTCCTACAACGTATGGTGACAGCTTTACACAAAAGGAGCAAAACTAAATTCAGATGTTTTGGCCTACATGTGGCCTTCATCAGAAAACGAGAACAAAACAAACAGACAACGAAATAAAGATAAACTCGACTACATCTAGTCTACCAGTATTACAACAGCAATTGTTTACCTGCTGTCTCCAGCAAAAGAAACACCTCAGAAAGGAAGCATTGCCTGTAACAAACCTCACCTCCAGAGTGAAGAAGACATAAACACTTGCTCATTTTGGAGGCAGGATGGCTTCTGATGATCAGATTTCTGCAAAGTTCTATATAGATAGTTTCCTGTGCCATTTAGTTATGCTCTATTTTCTCCCTCACCTGCGTAAAACTGTGACCATGCCCTTTTCCCCCCTTTTTTTTATTTTCATTCTTATTTTTTTTTTCGTTCACCAACTTTTACTAAGTCCCTAGAGACCAGGAACTGGATTTTGCGAGTTAATCAGTTTTTTTCCTGGCAGCCGTACTATGCACAGGTGTCCCTCGCCGCACAGGCAGATAACTCTGTCTTCGGAATTACTCATATTTTTATTGCTGATGAGTAATTGACATTTCAAGCCGGGCCTCGCTGCTGAGACTAAGGGTGGTTGCTGCAGAGAGAAATCATAAATACAACTGATGCAGCCAGGATTTGAACCCACAACCTCTCTGTCTCGAGGCCGGCATCTTGCCTCGAGACCAACCAGTCCCTCCTTTTCATTCTTATCATCAGCTTTATAGCAGCTTCACAGTTGTTTACCTTTACTACTTCAGTTATGCTATTGTTTAGTGTCAGGTATGACAGGGAAGATCATCATCATAGTTGAATCATGCTGTAGTCGGCCCTTGAGTATATGTTTCCTACCAACTTTGACACATTGTCCTCTTACAGAATAGGAAACCACTGACGGTGGAACAGATGTATGAGGATTTTAGCCAGGACCACGCTAAGAAGACAGTAACCATGGAAGCTCATCCAAACTTACCAGGGCCACCAATGGCTTCAGTCCATCCCTGCAGGTCAGTCCTTATTTGGTAGTGAAAGGTCATGACATTATAGCCATACTTGGTATAAAAGTCTTAGTGGAAAGTCATTAAAGTAAAACTGTTCTCTGTTATAGAAAGTCTACAATTAAAGAACATTATTATAGGGTCTTGGTAACAGTCTACAATTAAAGAACATTATTACATGATCTGAATTGTTGTAAAATAAATAATGATCAGTGTGTAGATATTTACAAGAATGGTCATTATTCACAAATATCACAAATGAATCTGTTCGAAATAACACAAGAACGCTTGAATTTCTTTTACTACGGGCATTGAAATTCACTTATATCTTAAATTTCACTTCCATCGAAAATTGTATCGTGTTGCTAGCACAGTCACACACCGGAAGTCCACTATCAAATAACATAGAGGTAGAAAACTTCAACATCAACAAGCTACTCTTCGCAGATGATCAATGCCTAATATATGAGGATGAAAACCTGCTACAACAGCATTTAACATATCTAGATAAAAGCTGCACAAACTACAGTATGAAAATGAACACAGCAAAAACAGAGGCTATAAGAATAAGCAAATTAAGACACCCATTAAACATTAAGATCAAAGATAAAGAAATAAAACAAGTAGAGGAATTCAAGTATTTGGGCACAATGTTCACAGAAGATGGAAAACTAGACAGAAAAACTGACATGAGAATACAAAAAACAAATGCTGTCACATACCAGCTTTCACCATTGCTAAGACATCCAAATATTTCTATGCCAGCTAAACAACAAATGATAAATAGCATTTTCATACCAACTTTGTGCTATGAAAGTCAAACATGGACCCTTTATAAATCACATTTAAGAAAGATCAATACATGTGAGATGCGATGCTTGAGAAAAGTAACAAACACAAGAAGAGATAGAATACCAAATGAAACCATAAGAAAAATAGTAGAAACAAAACCCTGTCAAGTATATATAGAACAACAACTTAAATGGTTTGGCCACCTGGTCAGAATGAATCCTTATCAATCACCATCAAGGGCGTTCTTCTCGAGAATGCATGGAAAAAGACCAAGAGAAAGACCCAGAAGAAGATGGATAGATGCAGTGACAGAGACATGTAACAACAAAGGAAAATCACTAATTCAGACAGTTGGAGCAGCTCAAGAACAACAAATGATATAAACCACGACACCTTTTAGGTATCAGTGAAAGAGAAAAGAAGAAGAAGAAGAAGGTCATTATTGTGTGATTATGTAGACACAAATGGTTTATTTGTAGTTAAAGAAGTTTTATATTGCTCAAACTTTGACAGTTGAAATCATTCACATCGGTCAATATCATAGACAAAGTGTCTTCTTTTTTGTGATTCTAGGTATTTTGTCTTGTTTATCGTGATTCTAGACATTTTGTCTTGTATATTGTGATCCTAATATAATAATAGGACTGTTAATAGCAAAAAGACAGAAGTAATGGTAACAACAAAGAAAAAGACATCACCTCACTGCAAAATAAAGACAAGTGGAACAATATTCAAATTATTGGTAAATGAGTTTAAATATCTGGGAACTTTGTTAACCTCAGACGGAAGATGTACAACAGAGGTGAGATGCAGAATGGCTCAGGCAAAAGCAGCTTTAAAAAAAATGAGGAAGATACTATGCAATCCATTTTTGAAAAACAAGAAAAAGAGTTCTTAAATGTTATGTAGAGCCAGACTTAACATATGGATGTGAATCATGGACAATAGGACAACAGACAAGAAAATCACTGGAGTCTGTAGAAATGTGGTTTTACAGAAGAAAGTTGAAAATACCATGGACAGCTAAGAAGAGCAATGAAAATGTTCTGAAAGAGGCCAAAGCAAAAAGAGAGCTAATGTCCAATATTTGGAAGAAACAATCATCATTTTTTGGCCTATGTAATGAGAAGAGAACAGCTTGAATATATTGTAACAACTGGAAAAATTGAGGGAAAAAGAGATAGAGGGAAGCAAAGAGAAAAGATACCAGACATCTTAAGAGAATGGCTTGGCAGAAGGTCAACAATAGAAATGATAAATAGCTGTCGTAATTGAAAGTTGTGGAGAGACATGATCACCTACCCCAGCAGGCTTGGTACTTGATGATGATGATTGTGATCCTAGACATTTTGTCTTGTATATAGTGATCCTAGATATTTTTTTTTATCCTATATATTTTATCTTGTTTTTTATACTCTGGACATTTTGTCCTTTTTTTATACTTGACATTTTGTCTTATTTTTTGTGATCCTAATTATTTTGTCATGTTTTTGTGATCCTAGCACTTGTTTATTGGGATCATAGATATTTTGTCTTGTTTATTGTGATATTAGACATTTTGTCTTATTTAATGTTATTCTATATATTAAGTGATGGTTGGCAATTTTAATTTTACTTATATTTTCTTATCTCTGATATATCAACATGTTTGTTTTTCTTGTCCATGATATTTTCCCTTTGTCTCTGACATTTTACAATGTTTTTTCCTTTTCTCTTTGACATTTTACCATTTTTTTTCCTTGTCTCAGATATTTAACCATGTGTTTTCCTTGTCTCAGATACTTAACTATGTTTTTTCCCTTGTCTCAGATATTTAACCATGTGTTTTCCTTGTCTCAGATATTTAACCATGTTTTTTTCCTTGTCTCAGATATTTAACCATGTTTTTCCTTGTCTCAGATATTTAACCATGTTTTTTTCCTTGTCTCAGATATTTAACCATGTTTTTTCCTTGTCACAGATATTTAGCCATGTTTTTTCATGTTGTCTCTGATGTTTAATCATGCTTTTCATTGTCTCAGATATTTAACCATGTTTTTTTCCTTGTCTCAGATATTTAACCATGTTTTTTCCTTGTCTCAGATATTTAGCCATGTTTTGCATTGTCTCAGATATTTAACCATGTTTTTTCCGTGTCTCAGATATTTAACTATGTTTTTCCTTGTCTCAGATATTTAACCATGTTTTTTCCTTGTCTCAGATATTTAACCATGTTTTTTCCTTGTCTCAGATATTTAACCATGTTTTTTCCTTGTCTCAGACACGCTGATGTGATGAAAAAAATTATACAAACAGTAGCAGAAGGTGGAGGTGAACTGGGGGTCCATATGTATCCTTCTGATTGGTCTGATATAATTTTAGCCACAAATTTGATTAGTTGCTTTTTAATGTGAATAATTTTAATTCTAAATTTTGAGTTTGTATCATGAGTTTTATTTATTTAAAACTGGTTTGTGCCGAGTTCTCTGTGTCCACAATGTAATAGGAGTTGCCAGCTTAAAAAAATGTAAAGTGCTTCGCAACAATTTTGGGATCATATTACATGATGTTAGGAGCTGCCATAGCTCAGTGGTTAATGAACTGGACTACAGAGGACAAGAGGTCGAGTTCGATCCTGATCAACGGCTTCTGAGTTCACCCAGCCTTAAATGGGTACCAGATTTTGTCGGGGAAAGTAAAGCGGCACAGGTGTAATACCAATCTTATTACCCCAAAAGTCAAGTGCTGAAGGTCTATAAAAATTATGGTCACTAACGCCATATTCCCTATGTGCCACTTGGCGTGAATGGGCTCTTTACATTTTTTTTTTGTTAATGCTCATATCTCTTCATAGTAATGAGCATTTTAATGGATAATATTATCAGTATCACACTAGAATGTCTCCCAGAGAGAGTTTCTGCTACTAATTTACAGAGACTCTGTGAACCCTGACATTCTGGTTACCTGGAAAATTTGAAAAAAAATATTAGCACGCCACCTAGATTACAATACCTATCAGTGGGTCATGTTTTCAGGATGCCATCAGAAAGATTGCTACCACTTAATTCTTACATTTGAAGTTAGGAAAACAAGATTTTCTTTGAACTTTTGCTACACAGCTGTGTGTTTACCCAAGGGGAGAGATGAGAATTGAATGCTGTCATAATTTCCTGGGTTACATTAAATTTATGGCCTCAAATTTGAACGCTTGGTGCTATGTCTACCGGAAGTGTTACAATGTTGCTGTAAGTCCATCAATCCAGTCATATGTTTGGCTCCCTCAAAGTGTTGTTCGCTAGCTATCTCATGCTACAAAGGTTTGTTTGATGATGTCTTGCCGATGGCTGAGGAGATTTCCTCCATCATAACGAAAAAAAAAAAAGAATTTCCTGAAAGTTGGCAAAATTTATTAATAAAAAATAGCCCCTTTTCTATGATACCGTCTTACTTTCTATGATACCATCTTACTTTCTATGATACCTTCTTACTTTCTATGATACCATCTTACTTTCTATGATACCGTCTTACTTTCTATGATACCATCTTACTTTCTATGATACCTTCTTACTTTCTATGATACCATCTTACTTTCTATGATACCTTCTTACTTTCTATGATACCATCTTACTTTCTATGATACCATCTTACTTTCTATGATACCATCTTACTTTCTATGATACCTTTTTACTTTCTATGATACCTTTTTACTTTCTATGATACCATCTTACTTTCTATGATACCTTTTTACTTTCTATGATACCATCTTACTTTCTATGATACCTTTTTACTTTCTATGATACCTTTTTACTTTCTATGATACCATCTTACTTTCTATGATACCTTTTTACTTTCTATGATACCGTCTTACTTTCTATGATACCATCTTACTTTCTATGATACCTTTTTACTTTCTATGATACTGTCTTACTTTCTATGATACCATCTTACTTTCTATGATACCTTTTTACTTTCTATGATACCTTTTTACTTTCTATGATACCGTCTTACTTTCTATGATACCATCTTACTTTCTATGATACCTTTTTACTTTCTATGATACCGTCTTACTTTCTATGATACCATCTTACTTTCTATGATACCTTTTTACTTTCTATGATACCGTCTTACTTTCTATGATGCTCTTGAAAATAAAAATCCAACATCAAAGGAAACAAATCCAAGACTCAGGGGTTACAGAAAGTACTAATTAGGAAAGAATAGGGAGGGGAGAATGTTTGCCCACAGGAGACTGTCAAATTTCAAGAATTTGTACTTTGAGGTGGGAATTAAACAACGGAATCATATTGTAGGATTAACTACTCCAGAACTGGGGATTCAAAGAAGTTTGCTAGGGAATTCTTGAGATGAACATGAGTCTGCCTCAGTAAGAGTTTATGTAGTAATGATAGTTATCCTTCTCTCAGAAGGCAGTGGACTATAGCGTCACTTCAGATTGTAATCCTCACATGAGAGGCTGGTGAGGCTTTTGTCTGGGCAGGTTTATATGGATGACCACTGTTGTCCATGCAGCTGGCCCTAGTACTTTATATATGTCTATCTATCTATAATGCGTGAAGAACAGGCTGGGTTTAGAAAAGGGAGAAGCTGTCTTGACCACATTTTCACTCTACGACTTATATTGGAGGAACACATTGAAAAGCAAAAACCTTTTGTACTTAACTTCATCGACTTCAAAAAAGCATTTGATAGTATTCATAGAGATTCTTTGTGGAAAATTCTGAAGCAATATGGCTTACCATCAAAAATCATAAATATTATCAAAGACATGTATGATGGTTACACATGTGCAGTTCGAACAGAGGAAGGACTGAGCGAATGTTTCCCAATAGAAACTGGGGTTAAACAAGGATGTATTTTATCGCCCTTGTTATTTGGAATTGTTATGGACTTCATAATGAAGAAATGCTGCACTGGTAATAAAGGCATCGAATGGATACAAGGAGACCATTTGGAGGACCTGGACTTTGCTGATGACATAGTTCTCATCAGCAATCAGATAAAAACGATGCAGGAAAACACAAATGAACTATCATCAATAGCCAGCAAAATTGGGCTTGAGGTCAATCATGAAAAGACTAAAGTCATGAAAAGTTTAATTCCAACAAGTGACAAAATATACATGGAAAACAAACCAGTAGAAGAGATCGATCACTTCATCTATCTTGGAAGTCACATTGATCGAGAAGGGGATACGAGCAAAGAAATTAGAATCAGACTGGCTAAAGCAGCAATGTCTTTCAGAAGCCTTGAAAAGTTGTGGAAATCAAAACTCATTAGCACAAACACAAAACTTAGGCTATTCAAATCAAATGTACTATCAACCCTTACGTATGCGTGTGAAAGCTGGAAAACAACAAGAGATATAGAAACAAAGTTGAACGCATTCGAAAATAAATGTCTAAGGAAAGTACTTGGTATAGAATGGAACGAATTCAAAACAAACGAGGAAATTAGAGAAATCGCCAATCAACCACTAATATCTTCAGTAATAAAGAAAAGACGATGGTCATACGTTGGACATGTGATGAGAAGAGATAATAATCGAATAGCAAAGCAAGCCCTCATATGGGAAACAACAGGTAAAAGAAAAAGAGGAAGACCCAGGGAGACACTGAGAAGAACATTGATGAGAGAGGCAAGAGCAGCAGGAATCGGCTCCCTCAATGAGATAGAACTGCTTGCACAGAACAGAGACAGATGGCGAGATTTGATAAAATATCTTTAAAAGAAAACTGCTAGAACAAAAATTCATATAGGAGAAGGTGTATCTTGGTCTACGCCCTATGGGCCGGTTACGGCTCGAAAGGTCAATAGATAGATAGATCTATCTATTGTCCTTTTGAGCCAAAGACGGCACATCGGGCAGAACCACAATCTCAAAAACAGAAACCTTGCGTGCCAAAATGGCACATAGTGCAGAGATCACTGCTTCTAAAATCTATGGCTCTGTTTCAATAACAATACTTTTTACAATGACAGCTTGTCAAGCCATTGATCAATCTCCTTAGTCGCCTCTTATGACATGCTTGGAAGGTCACAGTGTCACTATTCTTTGCTCATAATGAGGCCCTGGTAACACACAGGAACTCTATATATAGTGAATCCAAAAGTATATTTTAGTTGATGACAGGGTAACATTGAAAACAACAATAAACTACCTACAAGGATCTATCCCCTGACTTGATCTATGGGTTTACTCACAATATTTTTCCTACAGTTAGGTTTAGCTATAGAGCTGTGGAGGTTTGTGATATAAGTTTATGTAAAGGATTGCAATTGATCTGTTAAGAGCCCTTAACTTTTCTCACAGGTATTTGATGATCTTTCTGAAGTTTGTTCAGGCTGTGATTCCAACGATAGAATATGACTACACAAGGCATTTTATCATGTGATAAGTCACATTCCATGGAACTATTTTAGTGCATATTACTCATTTTATTGTCTTTTAAATTTATGACTTGTAATCACCAAAATTAATTTGTAGATTCCATAACTAGTTAAATATTAACTCAAATTGCAATGCAGTCACCACAATTAATTTGTAGATTTTACAACTAGTTCAATATTAAATTAAATGGCAATGCAATCATCAAAATTATTTTTTTAGATTTCACATCTATTTTTTAAATATTAACTAAAAAGATCATTCTAGTACCAAGAATGTAGATGTCACATATAATTAATTATGAGATATTAACATGCATTGCATTCAACTCAATTAGTTTGTAGATACCACAAGTCATTAAATTTTAATTCACATTGTAATATTCAGACAGGGTAAGACAGGGGTGCGTACTATCCCCCTACTGTTTATTACATACATGGACTATATATGCAAATTAGTCAACCCATCAGAGGCAGAGGAGATCAACGAGCTTATATTTGCAGACTATCAGGCACTAATACATGGAAAAATAGAAGACCTACAAGAACACTTAAATAGACTCAGCAGCTCAGGCACAAAATACAACATGAAAATCAACATCAACAAAACAGAAGTCATGAATGTAACAAAAGAGAAACAGAACATCAGCATATCAACATAACTATATATGGGAGACAACTAAATCAAGTAGAGGAATTTAAATACCTAGGAAGTCTAGTGACAAACAGTAATTCACAAACAGCAGAAATAGGCTCAAGATGCAACAAATCTTGTCAAATCATTGGACAGCTATAACCACTATTGTCTGACAAGGCAATAGCTCTACAGGCAAAATGGGCACTGTACAATACAATCTTCATCCCAACATTGAGCTACCAATGCTAGTCTTGGACCCTAGATGCAAGAACAATAAGAAAAATAACCTCTAATGAGATTAAATTTGTTAGACGAATGACAGGAAACAGCCTGAGAAATAAGTTCATAAATGAAGAACTAAGAAAAAAGTTAGGATAACCCCGCAGCATAAAATATATTGAAGCAAGAGATAAAATGGTTTGGCCACATGACAAAGCAGAAAAATCAAAATACAACACAAGTTGTCAATAAACATTGCGAGAACACAAGACCCAACGGCCGACCATGAAAAAGATGGATTGATGGAATATAAGAAACACTGGGAGACATAACAGCAGCAGAGGTGAACAGAAGAGCAAAAGACTGCAGATTATATCTCCCCTCGATGCTGAAAGGCAAATGAGGAAGGAAAGAAGAAGAAGAATGAAATATTGTCAATTGTAATGATATACATACGTAAATAATTTAGTTTCCACATACTTGAATTCTTATTTATGTTGCTGATCAATATAAATAATTAAAATACTCCAGTGTAAAAGTTTATGAATAAACCATTTAGCATAAATTTAACATAATTTGGTACAGTGTACAACAATGATGTGTATGTTATTACCTTTTATAATTAAAACTGTGTTCTTTTGTGATATCTGTTTTTATTATTTCATCTTTGGCACATACTGGTAGAGTGTGTTCTCGTACATATAATTTAACTTGTGTTAAATGTTTTGAGGGAGCATCGACAGCATAGTGGTTAGCATACTGGCTTCACAATCAGGTGGATGTAGGCTCAGTCCCAGCATGACTTTCTTCTCTCATTCAAACCGAAAGAAAAAAAGAGGAGCGCTAGCACCTGACTTACTGTGTCGAAGTTTGGAAATAAAAACGAGGAGAACATTACCTCCCTTGTCCCAAATGCTGTGGTTAGTACTACGAAGTTTGGAAATAACAGCAAGGAGAACATTACCCCCCTTGCCCCAAATGCTGTGGTAAGTACTACAAAGTTTGGAAATAACAGCAAGGAGAACATTACCTCCCTTGCCCCAAATGCTGTGGTTAGTACTACAAAGTTTGGAAATAACAGCAAGGAGAACATTACCTCCCTTGCCCCAAATGCTGTGGTTAGTACAGTCGAACTTGTCTAAGGCGACCATTCACGGGACTTTCAAAAACCGGTCCCATAGGACAGGTGGTCCTGCCTCACAGGTTTCACATAATAAATAGAGCGATAAAAAAAATTTGATCCTAAGCACTATGAAAACTAACCTGCAAATCAGCGTAATCCATGAGTAGAACATAGTGCACATGTCGGTCTACAATAGCCACTGGTTGGACACTTTTCATAAAACACGATAGTTAAACAAACACACAAAAATATTTTGTCGAATCACTGATATTCGTTCTTCCAGCGTTAATGCTTTTGGTTTTACATTTTTGACACTGGTCATTTCCTATATTGTGTGTAACACTTTTAAAATCCACAAAAATAATTCACTGAGATACTGTACATGTACGTGAATACACTCTAAGCGGGCAATAACTAATTCTTTAGTTAATTCCTGTAATTTATACGGGCCACGCAATGGTCTACTCTGGTCTAGACGGAACCGCGAAGTGATGTCACTTCACGAATCATAGATCTGTGTCTGCCGTTTTTCTCACACCAGTATTGACTGATAAACGTAACACGTCCCACTGTAATCTGGGACTCACTAAATACGGGAAAACCTCGACACCTGTAGACACCTGTGTCGATCGTTTATGGCTCCCATCGGATTACCCGCGTGTCGTAAACGGGATAAATAACATTGGCGGCGGTTAATTAGCCTGGTCTCTGGTCGCGTCATACGGTGAGCGCCGTAAGCAGTGTTAGCATATAGTAAAAAACTCGGGGAAATTGTAGACCCGGTCCTATAACCAGGGAAACGCTTTAAACAGGTGGTCCTAAGACCAGGTTCAACTGTACTACGAAGTTTGGAAATAACAGCAAGGAGAACATTACCCCCCTTGCCCCAAATGCTGTGGTTAGTACTACAAAGTTTGGAAATAACAGCAAGAAGAACATTACCTCCCTTGTCCCAAATGCTGTGGTTAGTACTATGAAGTTTGGAAATAACAGCGAGGAGAACATTACCTCCCTTGTCCCAAATGCTGTGGTTAGTACTATGATGTTTGGAAATAACAGCGAGGAGAACATTACCTCCCTTGCCTCAAATGCTGTGGTTAGTACTACAACGTTTGGAAATAACAGCAGGGAGAACATTACCTCCCTTGCCCCAAATGCTGTGGTTAGTACTACAAAGTTTGGAAATAACAGCAAGGAGAACATTACCTCCCTTGCCCCAAATGCTGTGGTTAGTACTACAAAGTTTGGAAATAACAGTGAGGAGAACATTACCTCCCTTGCTCCAAATGCTGTGGTTAGTACTACAAAGTTTGGAAATAACAGTGAGGAGAACATTACCTCCCTTGCCCCAAATGCTGTGGTTAGTACTACGAAGTTTGACTATGACAGTAGTATGGGAGCGTCTGTATTTGAAAGGTTATTTTAATTTTGTCTTTATGATTGCAGCTATACTGTGGCTTTCATCAAATTATTTCAATTCACTTTCATTATCGATTTTATGATTGTAGCTATGCTGTGGCTTTCAATAAATTATTTCAATTCACTTTCATTATCGACTTTATGACTGCACCAATGCTGTAGCACCAATGCTGTAGCTTTCAGTAAATTATTTCAACTCACATTCATTACCATCTTTATGATTGCAGACATGCTTTAGCTTTGAGTAAATTATTCCAATTCTCTTTCATTACCATCAGCAATCTTCATAGGAACTTTAAAACAAAAATATGTAATTCATTCATGTTGTTTGTATTGTCCATTGTATTTTTAAATGACATATCATGTGTGGAAAGCCCTTCAAAATGAACTTTAATTCAGCTTAATATGTGTGTTCATTATGAAGATAAATGTCAGGATAGAGGGGAATCAAATATTCAGTGAAATCTTTCTTTTTCGATTTTGATTGATTTTCTCAGGAAGACCTCTTTAGTTAAAGTAATAAGCAGAGATAAAGAAGGTTAACGTAGGAAGATTAATGTAGGAAGATTTCAGATCATCCTGAAATCTCACAAAAGTTGAGTCATTGTTTGGTCATTGAAATCTTGATTAAGTGATACAAGTTGAGAGTTGTGGGCCTGGTTATAATCATTTCCAAATCTGGTTTTTAGAAGAAATTTCATGAGTTTTCTGTTCTTCTCCCTTGCTACAATCTATTGACCTTTCGAGCCGTAGCCGGCCCATAGGGCATAGACCTAGATACTCTTTCTCTTATTACAATTTTTATTCTAACAATTTTCAATCCTTGTAAAGATCTTTTATCAAATCTCGCCATTTGTCTCTGTTCTGTGCAAGCAACTCTATCTCACTGAGGGAGCTGATTCTTGCCGCTCTTGCCTCTCTGATCAATGTTCTTCTGGGTTTTCCTCTTTTCCTCTTACCTGTTGTTTCCCACATGAGGGCTTGCTTTGTTATTCAGTTATTATCTCTCCTCATCACATGTCCAACATATGACCATCATCTTTTCTTGATTATTGAAGATACAGTGGTTGATTGACAATTTCTCTAATTTCCTCGTTTGTTTTGAATTCATTCCAACCAAGTATTTTCCTTAGACATTTATTTTCGAATGTGTTCAACTTTGTTTCTATATCTCTTGTTGTTTTCCAGCTCTCACATGCATACATAAGGGTTGATAGTATGTTTGATTTGAATAGTCTAAGTTTTGTGTTTGTGCTGATGAGTTTTGATTTCCACAACTTTTCAAGGATTCTGAAAGACATTGCTACTTTAGCTACAATTTCCTACCTTCGCTCTCAGTTAACTTAAAAAGGAGACAGGTGGTAGGTAGACGAGAGGGTGGCTGTAATTTCGAATCAATTGATTTTTTTTGCAACAAATAGCAAGATAATTTCTCTTCAAGCTAGATACTAGAAATTGTTTTCAGTATCCATGTTTTGTGTGTGCATTTGTTTGAAAGTAGAGATGTTCTCCCCAGCAATAATTGTGAAATGTATGCTCTGGAGACTACAGGTAATCAGAAATCAGAGTGTTTGTCAGAAATCACAGGTTTGTGTAGCAGCATTTCAACAAGACTATCTGTGATTTATGTTTGATGAGTAAGGGCAATAGTGAGCTGGTGGATGAGTGGATTGGATCAACTGTTCAGATAGGTCATGGGTAACCTATGGCCCAAAGACCAGAACTGGCCCACCAAGCTATTTTGATCGGTCCATGTGCTTGATTTGAAAATGACTATACACTCCATTCCCTGAAGTTAAAAAAATAATAAATGAAAAGTAAAACAAAAGCAAGAAATTGATTAACTGACACAAAATTAGAAAACGTACAGCACACATTGTTGTTAGTCAAATACCACCAAACATGGACAACCTTGTCCATGAAGTTCAGGCAGAACCCTCTTGTTAAACAGGTAAGCTTCTATTTATAATTTATTATTGAACTTCTCCGTACCCTTTTTCTGTCTCACTCATGTCTCTTTCATTCCACTCTCTTTTCTGTCTTCCACTCTCCATCACCAATAAGATTTTTACATTACTACCGCATGTGAATGCAAATTAGGTAATTTGTGTACTGACTTCATTAGGTGATAGTATCTGGCTCTTAGTGTCTTCATAGTTTTAAGATCTGGCTCTCAGTGTCTTCATAGTTTTAAGATCTGGCCCTCAGTGTCTTCATAGTTTTAAGATCTGGCTCTCAGTGTCTTCATGGTTTTAAGATCTGGCTCTCAGTGTCTTCATAGTTTTCAGATCTGGCTCTCACAAAATAAAAGGTTGCCCACCCTTGTTTACCAGTTGGGCCAAAGAATTTTTCAGTACACTGTGGTGACAGCAGTGAGCATGCAGCCTGTATTCTCAGCCAATCCATTAATTACAAGACAGAAGTGACATAATTTCATAATAAATTTTTTTAAGATCAATAAAGAGAACTGAAATCATTCATGATCCAGTATATCTAGACCGCCAACAATCTTGTGGTATATCTCTAGGCCGCCAACAATCTTGTGGTATATCTCTAGACCGCCAACAATCTTGTGGTATATCTTTAGACCGCCAACAATCTTGTGGTATATCTCTAGACCGCCAACAATCTTGTGGTATATCTCTAGACTGCCAACAATCTTGTGGTATATCTCTAGACTGCCAACAATCTTGTGGTATATCTCTAGACCGCCAACAATCTTGTGGTATATCTTTAGACCGCCAACAATCTTGTGGTATATCTCTAGACCGCCAACAATCTTGTGGTATATCTCTAGACTGCCAACAATCTTGTGGTATATCTCTAGACTGCCAACAATCTTGTGGTATATCTCTAGACCGCCAACAATCTTGTGGTATATCTCTAGACTGCCAACAATCTTGTGGTATATCTCTAGACTGCCAACAATCTTGTGGTATATCTCTAGACTGCCAACAATCTTGTGGTATATCTCTAGACTGCCAACAATCTTGTGGTATATCTCTAGACCGCCAACAATCCTGTGGTATATCTCTAGACTGCCAACAATCTTGTGGTATATCTCTAGACCGCCAACAATCTTGAACAGGTCAGTGTATTTGAGGGCATCTCTGGCTCCTCATAGTCTGTCTCGTAAGTTTGTCTGTGTGGGCCAAACATTTAATATCTGGCTCCTCATAAGTTTGTCTGTGTGGGCCAAAGTTTTCATCTCTGGCTCCTCATAGTCTGTCTCGTAAGTTTATGTGGGCCAAATTTTTCATCTCTAGCTCCTCATAGTCTGTCTCGTAAGTTTATGTGGGCCAAACTTTTCATCTCTAGCTCCTTATAGTCTGTCTCACAAGTCTGTTTCTATGGGCCAAACTTTTCTCCACTGACTTTTAGTCAGTTAAATTTAACAGTGCAGTTATGTAGTACATGTTCAGTAGTCTGTCTGGATGCTTGACAGTCGCTGGTTACAGAATTTCTGAGATTCATTTCATGATGGTGCACTCACAGTGCCTGTTCAGCATCTTATTCTGACTCATATTTTCTCCTTTCCACATTTTACCACTTGTGTCTTGCCACTTAACTTCAAGAATTGGACTCTTATGTCAGTTGAAGTACATTGCAGTTGTCATAAATGCATTTTATGGGATTAGACAAACAAAGTACTCCATCATGTATGGTTTTTAAGGAACACAGTATTAGAATCCATTTCTGTTTTGCACTGTCAGCATGTTTTTGGACAGTGAGAGGGGCTGTCTTTGATTTTAGAAAAAAAATCTTCAGTACACACAAAAGGCTGACTGAAGGTCATGAGCCATATATTGGAGGTTGGAATAGTGCAAAGTAGACTGGGGTTTAGAACAGTGCAAAGTAGACAGGTTAGTACAGTGCAAAGTAGACCACGGTCTGGACAGTACAAAGTATACAGGGGCTTGGACAGTACAAAGTAGACAGGGGTTTGGACAATGCAAAGTAGACTGGGGTTAGAACAGTGCAAAGTAGACAGGGGTTTGAACAGTGCAAAGTAGACGGGGGTTTGGACAGTGCAAAGTAGACTGGGGTTAGAACAGTGCAAAGTAGACGGGGGTTTGGACAGTGCAAAGTAGACAGGGGTTTGGACAGTGCAAAGTAGACGGGGGTTTGGACAGTGCAAAGTAGACTGGAGTTAGAACAGTGCAAAGTAGATGGGGTTTGGACAGTGCAAAGTAGACTGGGGTTTGGACAGTGCAGAGTAGACTGGGGTTAGAACAGTGCAAAGTAGACTGGGGGTTTGAACAGTGCAAAGTAGACCGCGGTCTGGACAGTACAAAGTATACAGGGGCTTGGACAGTACAAAGTAGACGGGGGTTTGGACAGTGCAAAGTAGACTGGGGTTAGAACAGTGCAAAGTAGACAGGGGTTTGGACAGTGCAAAGTAGACGGGGGGTTTGGACAGTGCAAAGTAGACTGGAGTTAGAACAGTGCAAAGTAGATGGGGTTTGGACAGTGCAAAGTAGACTGGGGTTTGGACAGTGCAGAGTAGACTGGGGTTAGAACAGTGCAAAGTAGACTGGGGGTTTGAACAGTGCAAAGTAGACCGCGGTCTGGACAGTACAAAGTATACAGGGGCTTGGACAGTACAAAGTAGACGGGGGTTTGGACAGTGCAAAGTAGACTGGGGTTAGAACAGTGCAAAGTAGATGGGGGTTTGAACAGTGCAAAGTAGACGGGGGTTTGGACAGTGCAAAGTAGACTGGGGTTAGAACAGTGCAAAGTAGACGGGGGTTTGGACAGTGCAAAGTAGACGGGGGTTTGGACAGTGCAAAGTAGACTGGAGTTAGAACAGTGCAAAGTAGATGGGGTTTGGACAGTGCAAAGTAGACGGGTTTGGACAGTGCAGAGTAGACTGGGGTTAGAACATTCCAAAGTAGACTGGGGGTTTGAACAGTGCAAAGTAGACTGGGGTTACAACAGTGCAAAGTAGATGGGGGTTTGTACAGTGCAAAGTAGACGGGGGTTTGAACAGTGCAAAGTAGACAGGAGTTTGGACAGTGCAAAGTAGACTGGGGTTAGAACAGTGCAAAGTAGACGGGGGTTTGGACAGTGCAAAGTAGACAGGAGCTTGGACAGTACAAAGTAGACTGGGGTTTGGACAGTGCAGAGTAGACTGGGGGTTTGAACAGTACAAAGTAGACAGGGGTTTGGACAGTGCAAAGTAGACAGGGGTTTGGACAGTGCAAAGTAGATGGGGGTTTGAACAGTGCAAAGTAGACGGGGGTTCGGACAGTGCAAAGTAGATGGGGGGAAGGGGGGGTATTAGAACAGTGCAAAGTAAGGGGGGAGGGGGAGTTGGACAGTACAAAGTAGACTGGGATTTAGAACAGTGTGAAGTAGACAAGCAAGTTCACTAATCACTGCTTGAACACAGCTTATTACATGAGATTACGAGTTTATTATTAAATCTACATTTGGTACAGGCTGTATTTGTTAACTTATTTAGTTAACTAATTTAGATTGAAGATTTCAATGTACAGTTTTTGTAGTCATAATTTATTATTAAGAAATCATCTGTTTTGAAGACATCATCATTTTCATGTTAACATTGATAACCTGTTTTCTTTATGACACTTTATTGATTGGTCATTGTGACTCTTTATTGATTGGTCTTTGTGGCATTTTATTGATTGGTCTTTCCTTGTGTGCCAGTCAAGATTGTACTTTGCTGTGTTCTGTCATTCTTTTGAGCCGAAGATGGCACACGGGTCAGATATGCTAGACTCTTGTGTCCAATGATCTTTCATCTGTCAGTCCTTGCACAGGACCAGCATTGTGTCTCGCTACACAGCTCAGTTCTGGGCGAGTTGCTCAATCATGGTGAGAGAGTTGAACCCTGCTGTTGTTGCCTCTCACTTTAATGTTGTTTTTAGTGTTTCTCTAGGTCAGCCTCTTTTCTTTTACCCTCTGGTTCCCATTTGAGGACCTGCTTTGAGATTCTTTTGTTATCCCTTCTCATCACATGGCCGTCATATTTCTTACTTCTTTCAACCTTCTTCTCTTGATTATAGATGATATTTTTGGATGTTTTGTCATTTCTCCTGTTTCTGTACTAGTATTGAACTAATTTCATGCTATACAAGGTATTTTCCTCTTCATCACTTCACTTATAATAAATCGTTACATGTCAAGGAACATGCAAAGTTCTACCACCTTATGTTATTTCATGAACACGTGTTCTGTATGTTTGTTTGGTTATGTTGGTTTGTCTTAAGATGAGTTGATACAGGTACAAGCTCTTGGATCTAAAATGATATGTAGTGGGTTGTAATGGATTTCTCGAATACGTGGGTTTGACTAAGCTGGAACTTGTCCTCCTAGAGGTACTGCAATACTAGGTCTTCTATATCGGTGAATCCCACCACAACGTAAAACATGGTAATCCTGACCTCTTTTAGCCAGCTTGTTTTGATGCATTTTGTTTCCAGGGAGACCATCTAGGAGGTTGAAGCAAGGTCTTGGTCAGTAGTTGGGCTTTTGCTATGGCATTTGGTCAAAGAGCTGCTTGTTCAGGAAGATAAGATGTCATCAATGTCAGCTGTAATTGTCAGCTGTAATTGTCAGTTTTAATTGTTCTTTCTATAACCTTCATCTTCATTTGTTGTTGCCTTTTTATCTTATCTTCATTGTGTTCACTGTTAACTTAAGCTGATTAGTATGTAGGTACCTGCAACAATCTGCCAGTGAATTTATCCATATCAAAGTCAGTGTGTCAAACAGAACATTTGTACTAGAGCAGATAAAACATTTGTACTAGAAGAGATAGAACCTTTGTACAGAAAGTACAAATCCTGAAATTTTAACCTTTTCAACCTCCATCATACCAAGCTCATCAACCGAGCTGATATTGTCAGGACTCAGCATTAGTTTGTGAAGGGAAGTTTCTCCTGTTTTAAATCTTGTTCAGAGATTTTGTTTTAAAGTTTACCAGCTGAAATTATAAATAATGTGTTATTTTTACAAATAATTATTATCATGAAATTTAACACATTCATTTCTATAATTGTTCTATTTAGTCACCAAGGACAAACACAAAACCTATTTTAGTTATGTCAAGTAACAAGACCAGGAATAAAATCTTTACATTGATCTGTATTTAAAGTTGTTTCTTTATTTTTATTTTATTTTATTTATTTATTTATTGTATTTATTTTTTTTAAAGAAAGGTGTCTTTAATGGGGAATAGGGAGCATAATAAGTGGGATAGAGTGGTTGAGTTGGGATTGTGGGATAGAGTGGAATGGAGTGGTTGAGCTGGGATTGTGGAATGGAGTGGTTGAGCTGGGATTGTGGAATGGAGTGGTTGAGTTTGAATTGTGTAATAAGTGAAATAGAGTGATTAAGTTTGAATTGTGTGATAAGTGAAATAGAGTGGTTGAGGCAGTGAAATAAGTGGAATAGATTGACTGAGTATTGAGATAGGTTGAATACTGAGATCTTTGGATAAGTGGAATAGATTGATCATAGTTATCTAAATCATCAATGAGAATCTCATGGACAAAAATAAAATGACACTTGTATTGAACAAATTGGAAAAATGATTATGGTAACACCCAAGACAAAATTTCAGATCTTAGCAGACCACATATTTGAATTAACAAGAAACAAAAACATGGAAGATTAGAAAATACAAGGAGAATAAAAGAAATGAACAACTCCATCATGTCCAAAAGTGTAGAGAATATTGCTCTAGTGCTCACATCCAGTTTTGCATATAAAAAAAACGTAGAGCCCTGTCGTGTACCAAGTGGCGTATAGGGAATATGGTGTTAGTGACCATAAATTTTACAGACCCTCGGCACAAGATTTTTTTGGGTAATGTGGTCGGTATTACGCCCGTGCCGCTTTATTTTCCCAGAAAAATATCCGGTACTCATTAAAGGCTATGTGAACTGGAAGCCGTCGGTTGGGATCGAACCCTACCTCTTGTCCTTAGTTTTACATATATATAGGTGTATGTATGTGTATATATACACACACAAACACTGACTTTGTCTCCTCTTTCCTGAATGTTATATCAACGCTTCTTCAAATGTTGCTGTGCTGTTTTTTATTTTTGTTCTCCATGTGTACTTATGTGAAACATCTGATGCCAGAAGTTTCTTTTGCTGAATTCCCTCAAGGAAGCAAAGCAAACATCCTTATATCTCAACATTGGTCTGTCCTTTATTCTCTTTCCGTCTCTAAGTACAACATACAATGATTGTTTGGGAATAGATTTGTTTGCCATTCTTCTTACATGACCCAGCCAGCTTAATCTGCGACTCAAGATGATGTCATAACTATCTGGTTGTGCTGCAAGTCACTGAAAATATTAACATATATCTCATGTCCAAGCTCACACTGTCTGTCTGCCTGAACTAACTGTAACATTATATTATAATAGCTGGAGTAGGTGAAGGGGCGCCTCACAGCAGCAGAACTGGAAGTTGTTAGCAACCCACAGCTGATGGCTTACATGAGTATCAGTGAACCAGAACCATCCAGACTCTGCTCCATCTCTCTGTGGTGCCTCCAGAAACAGACTAACCTGTCTAGTCTGGCCAAGCGAGTAGGGATCGAAGAGGGAAGACAACCCAGTTCTAAAAAATGTCGTGATGAAATCAGATGTGTTGGGCCAAAAGGCGCAAATATCACAGTTATACTGCAAACCACAACACAACGCAGACACGCCCACCTAATGTCCTTTAAAGTGTGGATGATGAGGAGGTGCATTCCTTTAGTTATCGGGCGAATGCACACAGTAAGCATATTACATTAGCTCAACTCATGTCCTAGCTCCCACCACCTGCCTGACTAAACTATTACATTATGTTCTCGCTCTCTCTGCGATCAAGACTCAATCAGAGTAGGATTCCAGACTATCTCATGAAGTCAGCTGTCTGTTTCAAGCGAATCGATTGCCCCATATAGTTTTTCTTCCAGGGAGGTGGGCGTGGACCACATTGCTCTTCTCAGGTCTGTGTACTGGGGGCAATCCTGTAGAACATGTTTTGTAGACATATTGTACAGTGGCATAAGCTGATTGTACCTAATATGAATTTGGTGAACATGTGATCTCTTATTCTATTGTGACCAGTGCGTAGATGAAGTATGGTGACTTGATCACAACAAATAAAGTAAAAAGTAAAGTACCCCCGTTACACCAAGTGGCGTATAGGAAAATATGGTGTTAGTGACCCTATATTTTACAGACCTTCAGCACATGACTTTTGGGGTAATGTGGTCGGTGTTACGCCCGTGCTGCTTTACTTCCCCAGAAAAAAAATCTGGTACCCATTAAAGGCTGGGTGAACCCGGAAGCCGTCAGTTGGAATCGAACCCTACCCCTTGTCCTTTGTAGTCCTGTTCACTAACCACTGAGCTATCGCGACTCCCTGATCACAACAAATGTTTACCTAAAATGTAACTAATTCTAAGATGGACAGATGATACACAATTATGAATATGTTGAGAGCAAGGTTATAATAAATTGGTGAGCAGCATCATTAAAATAAAATTCATTGCTAAATAACCATACAAATATGAAACTATTTATGAGGACTTTGTACAATCAGGTAGATCTAACCAGCATAAAGTTATCAACCGCCAACCAGGTAGCTTTGATATGAATAAAACTACCAACCACCAACCAGGGCGCTCTGACCAGGATGGAGTTATCAACCACCAACCAGGTAGCTCTAAGATAAAGTTATAATTTACCACCAAGACAGCTCTAAGATGAAGTTATAAACCACCAACCAGGTAGCTAGCTCTAAAATGAAGTTATAAACCACCAACCAGGTAGCTAGCTCTGAGATGAAGTTATAAATCACCAACCAGGTAGCTCTAACTAAGATGAAGTTATAAACCACCAACCAGGTAGCTAGCTCTGAGATGAAGTTATAAACTACCAACCAGGTAGCTAGCTCTGAGATGAAGTTATAAACCACCAACCAGGTAGCTAGCTCTGAGATGAAGTTATAAATCACCAACCAGGTAGCTCTAACTAAGATGAAGTTATAAACCACCAACCAGGTAGCTAGCTCTGAGATGAAGTTATAAACTACCAACCAGGTAGCTAGCTCTGAGATGAAGTTATAAACCACCAACCAGGTAGCTCTAACTAACATGAAATTATAAACCACCAACTAGGTAGCTAGCTCTGAGATGAAGTTATCAACCGCCAACCAGGTAGCTTTGATATGAATAAAACTACCAATCACCAACCAGGGCGCTCTGACCAGGATGGAGTTATCAACCACCAACCAGGTAGCTCTAAGATAAAGTTATAATTTACCACCAAGACAGCTCTAAGATGAAGTTATAAACCACCAACCAGGTAGCTAGCTCTAAAATGAAGTTATAAACCACCAACCAGGTAGCTAGCTCTGAGATGAAGTTATAAATCACCAACCAGGTAGCTCTAACTAAGATGAAGTTATAAACCACCAACCAGGTAGCTAGCTCTGAGATGAAGTTATAAACTACCAACCAGGTAGCTAGCTCTGAGATGAAGTTATAAACCACCAACCAGGTAGCTAGCTCTAAGATGAAATTATAAACCACCAACCAGGTAGCTAGCTCTGAGATGAAGTTATAAACCACCAACCAGGTAGCTAGCTCTGAGATGAAGTTATAAACCACAATACAGGTAGCTCTAACTAAGATGAAATTATAAACCACCAACCAGGAAGCTAGCTCTGAGATGAAATTATAAACCACCAACCAGGTAGCTCTAACTAAGATGAAATTATAAACCAACAACCAGGTAGCTAGCTCTAAGATGAAGTTATAAACCACCAACAAGGTAGCTCTAACTAAGATGAATTTATAAACCACCAACCAGGTAGCTAGCTCTGAGATGAAGCTATGAACCACCATCCAGGTAGCTAGCTCTGAGATGAAGTTATAAACCACTAACCAGGTAGCTAGCTCTGAAATGAAGTTATAAACCACCAACCAGGTAGCTAGCTCTGAGATGAAGTTATAAACTACCAACCAGGTAGCTCTAAGATGAAATTATAAACTACCAACCAGGTAGCTAGCTCTGAGATGAAGTTATAAACCACCAACCAGGTAGCTCTAACTAAGATGAAGTTATAAACCACCAACCAAGTAGCTAGCTCTGAGATGAAGTTATAAACCACCAACCAGGTAGCTCTAACTAAGATGAAATTATAAACCACCAACCAGGTAGCTAGCTCTGAGATGAAGTTATAAACCACCAACCAGGTAGCTCTAACTAAGATGAAATTATAAACCATCAACCAGGTAGCTAGCTCTGAGATGAAATTATAAACCACCAACCAGGTAGCTCTAACTAACATGAAATTATAAACCACCAACTAGGTAGCTAGCTCTGAGATGAAGTTATAAACCACCAACCAGGTAGCTCTAAGATGAAGTTATAAACCACCAACCAGGTAGCTAGCTCTGAGATGAAGTTATAAACTACCAACCAGGTAGCTAGCTCTGAGATGAAGTTATAAACCACCAACCAGGTAGCTAGCTCTAAGATGAAATTATAAACCACCAACCAGGTAGCTAGCTCTGAGATGAAGTTATAAACCACCAACCAGGTAGCTAGCTCTGAGATGAAGTTATAAACCACAATACAGGTAGCTCTAACTAAGATGAAATTATAAACCACCAACCAGGAAGCTAGCTCTGAGATGAAATTATAAACCACCAACCAGGTAGCTCTAACTAAGATGAAATTATAAACCAACAACCAGGTAGCTAGCTCTAAGATGAAGTTATAAACCACCAACAAGGTAGCTCTAACTAAGATGAATTTATAAACCACCAACCAGGTAGCTAGCTCTGAGATGAAGCTATGAACCACCATCCAGGTAGCTAGCTCTGAGATGAAGTTATAAACCACTAACCAGGTAGCTAGCTCTAAAATGAAGTTATAAACCACCAACCAGGTAGCTAGCTCCGAGATGAAGTTATAAACTACCAACCAGGTAGCTCTAAGATGAAATTATAAACTACCAACCAGGTAGCTAGCTCTGAGATGAAGTTATAAACCACCAACCAGGTAGCTCTAACTAAGATGAAGTTATAAACCACCAACCAAGTAGCTAGCTCTGAGATGAAGTTATAAACCACCAACCAGGTAGCTCTAACTAAGATGAAGTTATAAACCACCAACCAGGTAGCTAGCTCTGAGATGAAGTTATAAACCACCAACCAGGTAGCTCTAACTAAGATGAAATTATAAACCATCAACCAGGTAGCTAGCTCTGAGATGAAATTATAAACCACCAACCAGGTAGCTCTAACTAACATGAAATTATAAACCACCAACTAGGTAGCTAGCTCTGAGATGAAGTTATAAACCACCAACCAGGTAGCTCTAACTAAGATGAAGTTATAAACCACCAACCAGGTAGCTAGCTCTGAGATGAAGTTATAAACTACCAACCAGGTAGCTAGCTCTGAGATGAAGTTATAAACCACCAACCAGATAGCTAGCTCTGAGATGAAGTTATAACCACTAACCAGGTAGCTAGCTCTGAGATGAAGTTATAAACCACCAACCAGGTAGATAACTCTGAGATGAAGTTATAAACCACCAATCAGGTAGTTCTAAGATGAAGTTATAAACCACCAACCAGGTAGCTAGCTCTAAGATGAAGTTATAAACTACCAACCAGGTAGTTCTATGATGAAGTTATCAAGCACCAGCGTTTTCCTGTAATGGAGGACGACAAGTTATCGATTGATTCACCGTTTCTTGCCCATTGTTCTATGTTGTTTAGCTGTCACTAAATATCTTATTGCTGCACATGTATGGTATTTGTTGAAAGTCAATGAGAATTTCTTTTTGTGTGTTGATTCTTCTAATAATGACAATGTTATCTTTGTTGTATTGTCCATGTTTATCTGTTCATGGCTGTGTGATACAAGACTACTCCGTTTTTGATGAAATCTGAGTATTTAAAAAAATCAGAGAACAAATATTTAGAAGCTGCCTGGTGACTGCAGTCGTATGAGCACATTAATATTTGTAGTATAATTATTGCTATTATGTATCCAAGACATATTAGATTGGTTATTGGTTATTGGTTATGGAAGGCCTCGGTATCACTGCAAGCGAATTAAAATCCATAATTGCTCAACCGCCCGTGCCAGTGGAATCATCCGAATTATAACTCATCTTCCAAACAAAGAAAGGTAACTGTAGTCCCCATCATAGCAGTCTCAGCACACGCCAAAATACATAAGGCGAAACCGCACAGAAAGTGAATACAGCCAACTGTTCCCTGTCATACGATATCATCATTCATCGTACACAATTGGAGTATCGAAACATGATCAAATTGGATGAGACACACAGCTCACGGTGTGCACAGAGCACTTAACTCAGTAGCTCCTGCAACAAGCCGGACTTGGAACATGAGGAAACTGCAACAAGGAACACTTTGCAGACATAGCCTTCAATGGTTCCTGCCGCCTATCCATCACATTGCCCGGAAGATCACGTCCTCCTGAAAATGATGATCGTCATAGTAAATGTATGGCGCTTGATGATGTTAGGACATCGTGTTTGACTCCAACTCCGAACATACAAAACACAGTTCGTCTTCAGATTATCCCCGATGCACACCAAACGCAAGATCGCAAGATTAGCGCATGGTCGGTCTTGGGACACACGATGATCCATTATGATGACGTAGCACGCACAATATGTCTGCGCCCATGTATTCATGATTACTCTAGTGAATGCAGTCTACAACGAACGAAACATGGTACAAACTTCCCAAAGACGCTGACTTGACCGACTTGACGGAGCCCACCACATTAATGCGTTGTAACTTGTAAATAACTTGCGTCAACCATCTCCATCAAATGGTCACTGAACAGCACTTTGTGTGACGTAAAACGCAGATCAACATTAGACTTTGGAAGGCGCATTCACAACACTTGAATTGTCAAAACGGAGCATTGCTGTGCGTGCAACGCCAATTCAATGGCGCAGATATAACAAGTAGAACATCATTTCGACTGGAATGCAAAAAATTGGAACGGAAACCCGAAGTTGATAAGAATCCAACGGAATTTCTGCAGCGATAGAGAGAACGTGACTCAATTCCGCCATCTTGGAAACGAAAGTCCACATATTAGATATGATATATGATGTAACGTAACAGTAACCTTGTCAGTAACATATGGCAATCTATATATGGATCAGTTTTGGGCATACTGATATATGAGTCGGCATAGTACAAAAGTTATGTTCTAAATTGATCAGTCTGTTCTAAGTGAACTGTTTAGAAGACCCATCAAAGGTTAAAAGTCATCATCATATGCCACCATGTTGGTGTAGGCGACCATGACCTTCCACAATCTTCTATCCACAAGAACATCGTATCAATTCTGTTGTTGACTGTTTTTCCTGCCATGACACCAAGCTATCTATAAATATAGTATCTTCTCTCTTTGTCGTCCGCGAACTTTCTTTTCCTGTATTTTGCCAGTTGTAACCAAGTTTTCCAAATTTCCTCTTCTCGTGATATGTCCGAAAAATGTCGATTGTTTCTTTCTGATGTTTTATAGGAGTTCCCCTTTTGTGTTGGCCTCTTTGAGAATGTCCTCGTTGGTCTTTTTAGCTGTTCAGGGAACTCTCAAGATTTTTTCTGAGAAATCACATCTCTGTGACCCCAAATTGTCTTTTTATTTGTTTGTCTACTGTCCTTGATTCGCTTCCATAGGTGAGAACTGGCTCTATATAACATGGATGAACTCTATTTCTCACTTCTATTGAGGTAGACTTGTTGTACGAGACGTTTTTCATTTTTTTAAATGCTCTTTTTACCTGAGCTGTTCTGTTTTTTTTCTTTCTGTGGTGCAATTTCAATCTGATGTTATTATCGTGCCCAAATATTTTACACTCGCTGACGCTTAAACATCAGCACAGCAATAACACACATTAAACAATGTCAATAACACACATTAAACAATGTCAATAACACATTTTTAACAATAATAATCGAAAAATAAGAAACATCATCCCAAATGTAGCACACAATAACCCCAAGTAACAAATATGAACCTTAAAAAAAGCACACACACACAAAAACTAACAATAACACATGTAAACACAATGATAATAAACATCAAACCAACAATACAAACATCTTCCCGATAATTACAAACAATTTTAAGCAATAATGTCAAATAATCTAAAACATGATGCAACAATAGTAAATACAAACTGAACAATAAACATCCAATCAACAATCTTAAAGACATCCAACAAATCACAAAAACACACCCTACAAACCACAATCACACACCCAACACATCACAAACACACACACAACAAATCACAATCACACGCACAACAAATCACAAACACACTCAACAAATCACAAACACACACAACAAATCACAAACACACACCCAACACATCACAAACACACACACAACAAATCACAAACACACACAACAAATCACAAACACACCTAACAAATCACAAACATACACCCAACAAATCACAAACAGCAGCAGAGACTCTACCCATGAGATACACAGCACATCCACATTTCTACACAATTCTACCACAACTCTATTAAACAACAAACTCATCCGATGTAGCCTAAAAACAACAAATTATTTCATAAGTAAACCAATAGCAGTTTTTATTTTTCCTAATAAAACGGTATTAAAAAACAGACTTTATAAACAATTTATAGAAAGAATAAATTAACAATATTAAAAATAGTTTTACAATAACACATCAGCAATAGGAAAATGTGATCATACTAAAAACAAAATACACATTCAGTGAGTAAATGATGGACGAAAACAAAACAGCAATATAGTCATAATGCAAAATTATGCTGAATTGTATCATATCAGGGGTTAGCAATTTATGCAACACAAATATAGATTGGTATTAAGCAGCTAACCATATAGACAAATGAGAGATAGTTCGACGTTTCGGCAAAAACCTTCGTCAGGCACAAAACAACAAATATTAATTCAAAATCAAACATGAAAGGTAAGTATATATCTCAAAATGGCGATGTGAGGAGATAGACTCGTGGGGTCTGAATGACCCGAACAGGAAAAATCCAAAATAACTTCCAGCAACTTCCTTCGCGAAAGGGAACGATGAAGTACATTCTCTGTCCAAAGTTTGAGAAAGAAGTGAGCCTTGTAGCCATTCAATGACTTATTGAAAGGATAAATGTCTAAATTACTATTAGTTACGTCCCTTTATCGGATGGGAGACAACTTGGCGGTTGTCTTTAATATAAAACAACACGCTTGTCATTATTTTTTACTTAAAGACATTGTAGGCTGATGAATTACTTGAATCAGCTAGGGATATTCTACACCAATGAATTCTCAGTACAGACCTCAGAACACGGAGTTTAGAATTGAAGACAGACTTCAGAACACGTAGTTTAGAATTGAAGACAGACTTCATAGCACGTAGTTTAGAAATAACTTAGGCTATTCAAATCAAATGTACTATCAACCCTTACGTATGCGTGTGAAAGCTGGAAAACAACAAGAGATATAGAAACAAAGTTGAACGCATTCGAAAATAAATGTCTAAGGAAAATACTTGGTATAGAATGGAACGAATTCAAAACAAACGAGGAAATTAGAGAAATCGCCAATCAACCACTAATATCTTCAGTAATAAAGAAAAGACGATGGTCATACGTTGGACATGTGATGAGAAGAGATAATAATCGAATAGCAAAGCAAGCCCTCATATGGGAAACAACAGGTAAAAGAAAAAGAGGAAGACCCAGGGAGACACTGAGAAGAACATTGATGAGAGAGGCAAGAGCAGCAGGAATCGGCTCCCTCAATGAGATAGAACTGCTTGCACAGAACAGAGACAGATGGCGAGATTTGATAAAATATCTTTAAAAGAAAACTGCTAGAACAAAAATTCATATAGGAGAAGGTGTATCTTGGTCTACGCCCTATGGGCCGGTTACGGCTCGAAAGGTCAATAGATAGATAGATAGTTTAGAATTGGATACAGACTTCAGAACATTTATTTTATAATTGAAAACAGACTTCAAACCATGCGTTTTAGAAAAGGTAGGAGACGGGTACATTTCGACGACCCAGAGGACAACTATCAGTGACACCCTCATGCCCTTCTGAGGGCAACAAACACAAAATATTTTATGAAATGGTTCCTTTTTATGAAATAAATAAAATTCTGGAAAATAAAAGTTCCCCAAATAAAAATAATCTATACTCTTACTACTACTACTACACTCAGTACTACTCTATTACTACTACTACTTCTACTACCCAAAAAAAAAAAGGAGACGGGTACATTGATAACAGGGAGGAGATGGAACTAGATAGGTCGTGTTTTCACAAGTGATCCAGAAACGATGAGAATTGAGTGGACTATGGATGTAGGAAAGTCAAAGGTTAAATGAAACAAGCCACTCCATGGTAGTGAACGAAGGAAATATATGTGAACAATGTGGGTCAGACTAAAGGCACTCTATATAGAATGGCCACTGGCACAATAAAGTAACAATATTTGAAGTTGTTTTGTATTTTGTCCAAGTGCTTATTGTACCAACTGTTTCGTTGAAAATAATCATTCAAGAGGATATCTATCTCAGGAGATAAATCGATATGTCACGGCAGATCACTTAAGAGCTAGCACCGATTTGTTATCAATTAAGTCTTGTTCTAGAATGACAGTCTTATCTACGCATATAAAAGTTGTAGCTGGATAAAAAGACCAATGTTGATGTTTTTGCTGTGTCTTCCTTTCTACGTCTTTTCTTTCCTTGCTATGTTTGTTGTCTTATAACATCTCTCAATATCATGCCATACTTTACCATTGCACACCATATCAGTCTGTATGTTACACATATTTTTATATAGTCACTGCTGATACTGAATTGATTTGTATCCTGGAGTTTTGGCCGATCGATAGGTCACGTGCCTGTCGCCAGCTCGCTGGCTGTACAGAATGTCTTTTGGAATTGACCCCTCTCACATACAGGCCAGATGTTCAAGCTATCCCAAACAATATTGGCTCAGATATGATACTTGTGCTTGCTGCCTTAAGAACAGTTGACGATACTTCTTTCAGTCCATCCTGACACACTCTTCATTTGTGACACCGATTAGTCTAAACCACCAACTTTTCTGAGTAATGAATGTAATGGTTATTAAGTTATGTAGGTCAAAGTTGACATTGCATAGTTCGCTTAATGTTCCGCTTTCAGATGATTCATTGGTAGCTAAGCGTTTGTTTATGTTACGTCATGAAAGGCATGGAGCTTCAACGATTTATTCGTTTGTGTCTTGTTTAGTTAACATGATAATGTATCCAATGAACACAGACTGCCAGTGTGTTGTTACTTTGTTTCATAATCACAAATGGTTGTGGTAGTCACGAATGATTCTGGTATTCACAAATGGTCGTGGTAGTCACGAATGTTTCTGGTAGTCACAAATGTGTGTGATAGTCACAAATGGTTATGGTAGTCACGAATGATTCTGGTAGTCACAAATGGCTTCGTTAGCCACAATTAGTTACGATAATCACAAATGACTATTATAGTCACATGCGGCTGTGATCACAATAATAACTTCTACATTGTTGTTTGTTCATCTCACATGACCAATCCATCCGCATGACCTACCTACCTAAATGTGCCAAGAAGCGTCCCTCTCAGAAACAGCTTCCTATCCTAGTCCAAGATGCGCAACTGATAAGTTAGTTTTCCGTGCTACTGTAGGATCTATGTAACACTGTCTGACCCTTGATCTTGCTCAAGTCTTGAAGCCAGAACGTTGTGGATGTTTAGTAGCCAGTGCTGCTGTAGAATCTATATAACTCTGTCCTACCCTTGGTCTTGCTCAAGTCTTGAAGCCAGAATGTTGCGGATGAGCACTTGTATCTGAGGAGCCGCGATAGCTCAGTGGTTAGTGAATTGGACTACAAAGGACAAGGGGTAGGGTTCGATCCCAACCGACGGCTTCCGGGTTCACCCAGCCTTAAACGGGTACCGGATTTTTTTCTGGGAAAGTAAATCAGCACGGGCGTAATACCGACCACATTACCCCAAAAATCATGTGCTGAAGGTCTGTAAAATATAGGGTCACTAACACCATATTTCCCTATACGCCACATGGCGTGACGGGGGTACTTTACTTTTTACTTGTATCTGGTTATGTCCCATTCTCATTCAACGGTTGAAATGCTTCATTTTCTGCCCTTTCAAGTAACTTTAACGCATATTTCAAGGTTACCACCTTGCATGTTTTTATGATCTTCCTCTTTTGTGTCAGAGATAAGGATCATGTTTTACATTCATAAGAAATGGATGACTAAAATATTTGTCATTTGTTGTTTTGATGTATTGACATTCGAGTTTTCTTGACAGATGAAATGCCACTATTTGACTCTCCACCGTTTTTTTTTTAACATTCCCTCTCAAAATGCACATGCCCAGTTGTAAGTTCCCGTGAATATTTTTTTTTTATAGAATATATAGTTTAGTGACATCCACTTAAATTTTCCACTTCACTTGACGTTCTATTTTGGTCTTCTCAACTTGACCAGCCATTTTTGAGTGAGTCTCCCTCTAAGCTAAGTCATTCTACCCGACTAACCTCCCTTGTTTTACATAAAAACGTTTACCTCGTCTAAAACGTCCACTCACTCTCTAATCTAATGTCTATTAAAATACTCATTGCCATCTCTTTCGTTTTTGTAATTTAACCAAAACACTGTTATATATTTATTATCACAATAAAATGTTATCAAGTCATCTATCCACGCAAGACAAAATACATTAAAAACAATATATTTAGAAAAACAAATATAAAATTTCAAAACAAACATTTCAAAACGTTTATTGTTTAAAATGTCATTAAAGACTTGCAGAAAACAAAGAACTCATAAATCAATTTATTTAAATTACGTTCAGTGTTTATTTACATTACAATTTTGACATTTTTTGTTTATTCATTATAAGATACATACATGCATATTGTTACTTGTCACTTGCCTGATATCTCCCAAGCTGACACAGGCATGTGTCTAAATCTGAATGTGTCCCTAGCTGACACAGACTTTTGTCTATTTCTGAATGTTTCCCAAGTTAACACAGACTTTTGTCTATTTCTGAATGTTTCCCAAGTTAACACAGACTTTTGTCTATTTCTGAATGTTTCCCAAGTTAACACAGACTTTTGTCTATTTCTGAATGTTTCCCAAGTTGACACAGACTTTTGTCTATTTCTGAATGTTTCCCAAGTTAACACAGACTTTTGTCTATTTCTGAATGTTTCCCAAGTTAACACAGACTTTTGTCTATTTCTGAATGTTTCCCAAGTTAACACAGACTTTTGTCTATTTCTGAATGTTTCCCAAGTTAACACAGACTTTTGTCTATTTCTGAATGTTTCCCAAGTTAACACAGACTTTTGTCTATTTCTGAATGTTTCCCAAGTTAACACAGACTTTTGTCTATTTCTGAATGTTTCCCAAGTTGACACAGACATGTGTCTATTCCTGAATGTTTCCCAAGATAACACAGACCTTTGTCTATTTCTTGAAGTTCACCATGCTTATAGATTGCTGTTGTCCATCTCCTAGCAACACTTTTCCATGAGGGATAACAATTTCTGACTTATATTGATGATTCTCCAAATATTCCTTTCTCAGTTACAGTTTTTACATTATTTTTCTACATTATCGTTACCCATTAAATCTGTTATTTGTAAAACCTAAACACGAGCTTATTTTAACATTTCCCCATCAATAATTACCAATCGCTTGAAAAAGGGGATAGCTACATCCAGAATAAATAATTACATGGTAATTTTATGTGCACAGCAATTACTTGTGCTTTTATTTGTTTATTTATTTTTGTAGATACATTTATTATCATTTATTAATTACGAAATATAGAAAAAGAGCTCATCGAGAAACAGAGTACATCGAGACTTTCCAATCTGAGTAATATCATCAACACCACAATAAAATGATACTTTCTAATTCATCTATTTATTTTCTGGCTTAAATTTAACTGTGGCAACATCTAAGGCTATGAAACAGTCACTTTCTTGTAAATATTGTTTGTGTGATTTGAACTATTAACTTCATGAATTGTTTTATCATTTTTTCTGCTGGTGACGATGCGTTATCATCGGGACACATGGGAACTTAGCAATTGTAAATTTTAATGAAAAATGAGGTCATTTTATCACTTTAGAGCTGCATCTCCCCTTGGACGGTATTGCTGAAAGCTTCTCTTCCTACGTCTGTTTGTTGATGATAGTTTAGTAGTGTTGGGAGATTTGCTACTCAGCTGTGAAACATGGCTTGAGCATAATTCTGCTATTTTTGTATGTGTGGCCTTGGCGTCTTGACAGATTGTTGGTAGCAAGCAATCATGATAAGTCTGTAGTTTGGTCAAATATTAGTGTCTTGTGGTGGAAGTTGTTTTATTGAACAGCTTCTCTCGTGGCTGAGTCTGCTAATATTGGATAGGCAGATCCGTCCGCAGAACGAACAAGATGTATTTGTGGCAGTGAGGGGTTTAAGGCAAAGAAATGGAAATGGATGCACACAGATGCGAAGCTGCAGTAAAGTTAAATGTAAAGCTAAATGTAAAGCTAAATGTGAGGGAGAATTAAACAAAAATATGGTATGGTTAAAGCTTTACGTAACTGATGGACGACACGAATTTGAACGACGTTTCGGCTCAATATGTATATTTCAACACAGATATGTAGTTGTAGGATTAGTTTTATTCACTTACATATCGCTGTGTGCGTTGTTTGTTTGTACCTGCTGAAGGCCTCTTGAGCCGAAACGTCGTTAAAATTCGTGTCGTCCATCAGTTACATAAAGCTTTAACCATACAATTTTTTTTTCTGTTTTGTTTTCCAATTCTGCCATATATTTATGGTGCCTGGCTTCGTCTCCTTTCTCCTGCTCCTTTTGTCTTCTTAATTTGAAATCAGCGCTGCCTCGAATGTTGCTTCGCTGTCTTGTTTTATTTTTCTGTTCTCCGTGTGCTATGATGAATGTTCTCCATGTGCTATGATGTTTGTTCTCCATGTGCTATGATGTTTGTTCTCCATGTGCTATGATATTTGTTCTCCATGTGCTATGATGTTTGTTCTCCATGTGCTATGATGTTTGTTCTCCATGTGCTATGATGTTTGTTCTCCATGTGCTATGATGTTTGTTCTCCCTATGGTATGATGTTTGTTCTCCATGTGCTATGATGTTTGTTCTCCATGTGCTATGATGTTTGTTCTCCCTATGGTATGATGTTTGTTCTCCATGTGCTATGATGTTTGTTCTCCATGTGCTATGATGTTTGTTCTCCATGTGCTATGATGTTTGTTCTCCATGTGCTATGGTGTTTGTTCTCCATGTGCTATGATGTTTGTTCTCCATGTGCTATGATGTTTGTTCTCCATGTGCTATGATGTTTGTTCTCCATGTGCTATGATGTTTGTTCTCCATGTGCTATGATGTTTGTTCTCCATGTACTATGATGTTTGTTCTCCATGTGCTATGATGTTTGTTCTCCATGTGCTATGATGTTTGTTCTCCATGTGCTATGATGTTTGTTCTCCATGTGCTATGATGTTTGTTCTCCATGTGCTATGATGTTTGTTCTCCATGTGCTATGATGTTTGTTCTCCATGTGCTATGATGTTTGTTCTCCATGTGCTATGATGTTTGTTCTCCATGTGCTATGATGTTTGTTCTCCATGTGCTATGATGTTTGTTCTCCATGTGCTATGATGTGATGCCAAATCCTCCCAGCTTCTTTCACTGATAGAGAATTCCCTCAAGGACGCCATGTAAACATCTCTTATATCTCAACACTGGTCTATCATTTGGTCTCTTTCCGTCCCTAAGTTCGCCATACAATATTTGTTTGGGAATACGATTGTTTTCCATTCTTCTTACATGACCCAGCCACTTTAGCCTCCAACTCATAAGTAATAATACATTTAAAATGATCATAAGAGACGCTATAAGTTAATTTGTTGCAACATTTGTAGTTAAATTATGGTTATTTTACACCAGAAAAGACTACATTTGTCAAATTTTGAAATATTTATACTCATAAACGTTTTTGGACTAAAATGTCAACAGGATAAAAATTAATATTCTAGAATATTTACATTTTGGCCCAGTTTCTCAAATATTGACCACTCAAATAAAATACCAATTTCAAAAATGGGCGGACTGCAGCTTCCTCGTGACACCTTCATTCATAAACATAGCAAAGTTTCTAAGATTGTAACTAAATTACTACTTTGAAATAAAAGCAAACAAACGTGTTCCACGCCCTGCTATATGGGTGAGGAGGGATATGGTGTTAACCACCGACCATATTTTTTTTTAAACCGCAACATATTTTGAGTCATGTGGTCGGTATCACACCAGGCCGCCTTTATTTCCCAGAAAAATCGTTGGTACACATTTTTAAAAGCTGGGTGAACCCCGGAGTTGTTGGTCCGGATAAAAATAAGAATCTGCTACTTCTGGGAATCAAACCGGGCCTTTCTTATCAGAATGCGAGCACACTAACCACTCAGAACCCACGGCTCCAAGTTGTTATTGTGCCACAGTGTTATATATATATATATATATATATATATATATATATACACACACAAATTATGTCATATAATAAATCAAAAATATTAAGGGGATATTATAACAGACGGATTTTATCCGCGTATACACTGGTTAAAATAATGAACATTGCTGGTTAATGAAATAATAATTATAAGATCTTTGTATCACGGTAGACAATTAGAGGAAAAAAATATGTTACAAAATAATTTTGCCATTCTTACCCAACATTATTTTTGCAGCTTGCACCAGGTCAGGCTGAAAAGGTAGAGAACGGTTTAATTTGTGACCCAAACAATATATAAGAAGAGTTGCTCGCGATCTTACACGATCAAATGAGACCTTCGTTGTCGTAGATGTCTGGAACCAGGTACCCTTCAATAGCCAGCGCGTATGTCAGTCCATCACGTGGTTTCGAACCCTGACTGCTTGTAATCTGAGCTTTTTTGCTTCCAATCATGAAGTCTATAACTGCGCCACAATGGCAGAAGTCGCTCTGGGAAGTACAAATTGGGAAAGTTTTGTGTTTATTTTATCTTCTAGTACAAGACATTTCATGAATTATTTTAGCACGCGCTTCTTTTTGTAATGTAAAGAATTCACTGGCTCACCAATGTAACGTTTAAAAACAAACATTTATTAATTCGTTCAGAGATTACATTATTATTTCAAACAAACAATAAATAATTATTTGGAGCAAACATTAATTCATCGGTTGTTAAATTACTTTTTCACTCAATGCTTGGTTCAATAAGCAAATTTGAAAGAAATCATTCATTTACTCATTAATTCACAATTGCATGCAGATCTATAATCACTCACTCATTATCGTAACTTAACAATCAATCATATACATCTTCTCACTCATATTCAATTATTCATTAATAATTAATTAATTAATATATTATTGTATCCAAATATTTATGTCATTAATTTTCTGTTTAAGTAATTAATTCCCTAATTACTTCATTATTCCAATATTATACTAACCCAATAAAAGGGTATTCCAATATTATACCAACCCAATAAAAGGGTATTCCAATATTATACCAACCCAATAAAAGGGTATTCCAATATTATACCAACCCAATAAAAGGGTATTCCAATAGTATACCAACCCAATAAAGGGTATTCCAATATTATACCAACCCAATAAAAGGGTATTCCAATATTATACCAACCCAATAAAAGGGTATTCCAATAATTCACTGACAAATTCAACAATGTTATATTTAGTAGGCCATTTCAATTATTTATGAGGGCACTCATTATTTCATGATTTAAAATCAAGTTAATATTTGAATCCTATTTTTTTTTACGTTACAGTATTGTTTTATTCATTCTCCCCTCGGACTAACGACTGCACATAGGACAGAAGACATAGTTCACGATTGACGATTTCCTGCTAGTTCTTGTAGCTCTATGTTGTTTCTTAGTTCCATGTCTGAGCCTTCCCTAGTAGTTATTCTGAGTAGTAATTCTCTGGGTCTGCTTGCTTTCTTTTACCAGATGGTTTCCAGATGTCCCACTATACAGTACTTTTAAAATAATTATTATTTTGTACATTATTAGCTGGCTCCCCCAATTTTCAATTCCAATTAATGTATAAACCAATAATTAACCAAAATATTTTAATTTTTAACACAGTCATTAATGTGTTATCCAAATCGCCACCCAAATGTTATATTTAACACAATATTTAAATGTTAACCCTTTTATTGTTTTTATGTTGCAACCATGTACCCACTCATTAATGCACTATTCAAATCATTCACCAACTTACTCTTTCATTTACTATTTAAATAGTCAATCATCCACACAATAATTGTCTAATCGAATCACTCTTTTGATAATTTACTATTGAAATCACTCACTTTCTCATTACCTTTAATAAACACTCACTCATTATCTTAAATAAACACTCACTCATTATCTTAAATAAACACTTACTCATTATCTTGAATAAACACTCACTCATTATCTTAAATAAACACTCACTCATTATCATAAATAAACACTCGCACATTATCTAAAATAAACACTCACTCATTATCTTAAATAAACACTCACTCATTATCTTAAATAAACAGTCACTCATTATCATAAATAAACACTCACACATTATCTAAAATAAACACTCACACATTATCTAAAATAAACACTCACTCGTTTGCTTCTTTATTTTCAGCTACGCTCGACTGCAGCTATTAATGAATAATTTATTTTCTGATACTTCAACAAACGTTTACTTGCTCAAACCGTCCAACATTTCCTTAATTACTATTCTACCGCTCACAATCACACAGAGCTGCGTGAGTCGATGCATACACTAACTTGTTGACCTTTCCTGTCAACCAGTCGCACATTCTTTAGCTGTTACAACCAGCCACTTATTCCCTGACTTCTACAACTTACGTTTGACTCGACCACACCTCCATTACAAGCCACCTCCAGTGAGTCTCGATCTACAAGACAAAATAATAAACAAACCTAAACCAAAGACAGACTGTAGGAAGCAATTAGAGAAGAATATCAATTCCCAACAAAATTGTAGAACAATGTCATCAAGTGCAATGATGACAAATACGATATTTGATTACCTGTTGTTACCAAGAGTTCCGATCAATACAAACGCACTGAACGCGCAGTGTTATCGAATGTCTTTAATTTGCTGAGCGTGTCTTTAATTTGCTGAGCGTGTCTTTAATTTGCTGAGTGTGTCTTTAATTTGCTGAGTGTGTCTTTAATTTGCTGAGTGTGTCTTTAATTTGCTGAGCGTGTCTTTAATTTGCTGAGTGTGTCTTTAATTTGCTGAGTGTGTCTTTAATGCATTGTTTGGCATTCAATCGAATTTGTCTCTGCCGACGAAAATGGTTGCGTGCCCACCCAATGAGCTACTGGAACCATTACTAGCATACACAAACTTTGCCATTGAAAGCGATTGAGCACATATGGGTGTCTCAGCAGTACTATTACGTCAGCCACTCTCACAATGTGTCAAAGACGTCAAGGAGTGCACTCTGATATAGCAATAAAGGAAAGCAATTGTTTAGGAAAACAAATAATTGAATTCTTTTAAAACCACAAAGACTTGAGAATCATAGAATGTGAAAGAAGCTGTTTACAAAATGCTCCAAGACACTACACCAAATATGTATATAACAAATCGTTATATCAATTCACGTTATATCAGTTCACGTTATCCGTTATATCAATTCATGTTTTATCGGACCACAATACCCCTCTTCATTCTCCTTTGTTTACTCATCACAACTGTACCGGCAGAACCCTTCCCTTGATTCGATAACCTCCCCTACCATATTTTCCTACTATTATGTTTCTGTTTCCTCGGAGACAAGACTGCTCCATGTCAATGAAGGTGGCGCTAATCTCTTGTTCGTGTTTTATTGTTACATTCTCCTAGAATGTACAGAGCACAACACTCAATATCCTCTAACAAGACAAGATGGTATGGCCAGCAACAGAGATCGAATATACAAACATCGGTCTGACGGAAACAATTAAGTGTAAAATAAGACATTACATTATTGCTATGTGGTTGTGTTAACCTTTTCATTATTCCCGCTGTGTTTTTTTGTTGTTTAGTTTAGTCGACAGATGATCTTCATTGCACAGCTGACTACTGCATTGGAATGCAATCCCTCCTCAGCACACGCCACACACTACCATCATCATTGCTCGTGTCACGATGTTGTGTTTACGGCTATTATAGCAGCTCCACCATGGTTAGTCAGTATTTTGGGTGATATATTAGTGTCATATGATGTTCTTATGCTGTTTTGCTAAACAGATTGCCTCATGGCTGAATCTGCAAATATTGGATAGGCAAGTACAAGGGACGGGTGTCCGGTTAGCGCAATCGATAGGCGGTTGGCTTACCACGGCAACATGGGCGTAATACCGACCACATTACCCCAAAAATCATGTGCTGAAGGTCTGTAAAATATAGGGTCACTAACACCATATTTTTCCCTATACGCCACTTGGCGTGACGGGGGGTACTTTTTAAGTACAAGGGACAAGATATATTCGTGGTGCCTCGTCTCCTTTCTCCTGCTCCTTTTGTCTTCTTAATTTTGATATCAACGCTGTCGCGAATGTTGTTTCGCCATTTTAAAAAAAATATTTTTTTCCCCCATGTGGTACGAAGTAATGCCAGATTTTTCCAGTTTCTTTCACTGATAGAGAGTTCACTGAAGGAAGCCCTGCAAACATCCATTAATCTCAACACTGGTCTGCACTTTGGTCTCGTTCCGTCCTTAAGTTCCCGATATAATTATTTTTTGGGAATACAATTGTCTTCTATTCTTATTACATGACGCATCCCCCTTAATCTCCGACTCCTAATTATTGCTATGAAATTATAACACAATGACCACGTCACAAGACACAGTGGGATGGGAAGAACAATTATGAAAGGCGTGATTTCTGGGCGACGAGACAGAGGCAGACCAACAAGAAAATGGTTTCTAGACATCAAGGATACTTTGAAATTGACAACAGAAAAAGAGGGAGATCAAGCAAGAGACAGAGATTCCTTCAGACGGGCTGTGGTGATTGCAACGTTCTGTGGGAGATCTGGCTAGAGACAGAGATTGTTTTAGATGGGCTGTGGTGAATGCAGCGTTCTGTGGGAGATCTGGCTAGAGACAGAGATTCTCTCAGACGGGATGTGGTGAATGCAACGTTCTGTGGGAGGTCTGGCTGGAGACAGAGATTCTTTCAGACGGGCTGTGGTGAATGCAACGTTCTGTAGGAGGTCTGGCTAGAGACAGAGATTCTTTCAGACGGGCTGTGGTGAATGCAACGTTCTGTGGAAGGTCTGGCTAGAGACAGAGATTCTCTCAGACGGGATGTGGTGAATGCAACGTTCTGTAGGAGGTCTGGCTAGAGACAGAGATTCTTTTAGATGGGCTGTGGTGAATGCAACGTTCTGTAGGAGGTCTGGCTAGAGACAGAGATTCTTTTAGATGGGCTGTGGTGAATGCAACGTTCTGTAGGAGGTCTGGCTAGAGACAGAGATTGTTTTAGATGGGCTGTGGTGAATGCAACGTTCTGTAAAGACCTTGCGACCTGATGATGAAATACCTTTTACCTTTACAATTTTAGCACCAGACGAATATGACTCGACAAATCGTTTTCTGGTCGTGTTGGTAAATTCTGATACACAACACGAACAATTTGATGTAAATAAAGGCAAAACTTTGCTTCATGTAAATATCGACACAGCATTAAATGCCTAATAAATAAACTCTCAACACAGCAAACACATTGCGCAATTAACTCACGACACGGATAACTCACTGCGCAGCATTTTCACAACAAAGTAACTAACGACACAGACAACTGACTGCACAAATGATTCATGACAAAGAAACTCACGAAGAACAACACTGGTTGGTTCTCCATTGAGAAGGAAAGTCCAGATTTTGACGTTGTTTTGATCTTCAAGGTCACTGACTCCTAGTTTCTCTGTCAGAGCCATCATGGCGGCTTCTTTTTTCTCTTTTCTAAGAAGAGCACAAAATGACAGATTCAAAGTGAACATTTTACAACAAGCAACCATGTAAAGACTGAGTTTCCAACATTCTGTGTATTTTTTCATGGTGAAAATGATTTATTTTTTGTCAAATACAATCTAACAGACAGTTTGAGGCTGTATACAAGTCATAACAGGCTATAAAGAAGACCCAAAAAAATACATCAAGTGGGAAATACATTAAAAAAGCATAACATTTTATAACAAAAAAGTTAGTCTTTGTGTTTACTCTTGTTATCAACATTGTACCTAGACGTTAGCACATACAACTCATTCCGAACAGTAAAGAAAATGTCTGTAAAGTTGAACAGCTTTCGTACATTCGGCATGGGTTTTAGCTGCAATATTAATTATACAAATAACATGAGTTTTTAGTTTAGTAGTTAGTCTAGTTTAGTTTAGTTTAGTTTAGTTTAGTTTAGTTTAGTTTAGTTTAGTTTAGTTTAGTTTAGTTTTTAGTTTAGTTTAGTTTAGTTTAGTTTAATTTAGTTTAGTTTAGTTTAGTTTAGTTTAGTTTAGTTTGGATGACAGGTCATCCTCACTGCACATCAAACAAGTTCATAAGTGCTCAGGTCTCTTCCGAAGAATACCCATCAGCATGTAGCGACTAACGTCATCGGTGTTGTGTTGCATGACAAGTCTCTAGATTCCTGCGTAGCGCTTTCGTCTGACATCTCCCACCTTGACATGATATTCGAGAAGTCTGTTCTTGCCTGCTGATTCAGGCTCATATTTTTTTAGTCGTTCAATTTCGTCCACCGTCCCTGAGGGAATTCAGAATATCAGAGCGGCCCATTGCTTCCGCACTCAACATCAGCCAAATTGGCAAGTCTGAGTCAGAATATTTTGGTCTGCTCATATCTGCTAAGTTTGTTTAGGCTGTCATCTTCTGGCTCATATTTTCCATGTAACTCCCTCCATTCTGTTTTCCTGGCTTCCTACATGACTGTTTTTATGTCTTTGAGGCTCTAAGGTGGGTTGGACTGTTGAAGGCACCAATCAGTTTTTGCGAGTTCATCTGCTTTCTCATTTCCAGGCATGCCACAATGTACTGGTATTCATTGCAGGACTAGTTCTGTCTTTTCTGACAGTGAACATATGTTGTTCGTTTATACTTGTCTTCCTGTCCGCCCAGTAACTTAAGATTGGATCATGTATGGTTAGTTCCTGGCTATCTTCTGTTTTCGTGCTATTGTGATTTTTTTTGGAACTGAATTTTGCATGTTAATACGTTTTTCCCTGGCAACCATGTGCACAGGGGTCCCTCGCCGCACAGGCAGATTACTCCGCCTTCAAAGGTGCTCATATTTTTTTTCCGTTCATGAGTAATTGACGTTTCAAGCCGGACCTCGCTGAAGAGACCAAGGTGGTTGCCGCAGAGAGAAATCTTAAATAAAAATCCCAACCGGTGCAGGCGGGATTTGAACTCACAACCTCTCTGTCTTGAGGCCGGCGTCTTGTTCCCGTATTCAATCAGTCCCCCTTATTCTGACCTGGACTGAAAGCAACGACTTGTGGAGTTTCCCCATGCAAATTATATTATTTTTTGGAAGTAATTGGTCATAAACCGTGGGAATTTTCCATTGCCATAGGTCTACATCAAGAAATGACAGGAAATCGACTTTAATCCTGATAGACGGCTTCCGGGTTCATCCAGCCTTAAATAGGTACCTGATTTTTTTCTGGGAAAGTAAAGCGGCACGGACGTAATACTGACCACATTACCCCAAAAATTATGTGCCGAAGGTCTAAACAAATGATGGTCACCAATATCGTATTCCCTATACGCCACTTTGCGTGACGGGGCTCTTTACTTTTTTAAATAGATCTACATCGATCTCACGTAGTCAACAACGACCCTAGGCTGGCAACCTGTGGATTTATTCAAAGATTTTTTTTTTAGTATAACCGTGTGAGCCTGTAGATTCTGTGTGTGTATTTTTTTTTTTTTTTTAGTATAACCGTGTGTGGCTGCAGATTCTGTGATTTTTGTTTCAGTTGAACTGTGTGAGGCTGCAGATTCTGTGTGTGTTTTTGTTAGTTTAACTGTGTGAGGCTGCAGATTCTGTGTGTGTTTTTGTTAGTTTAACTGTGTGAGGCTGCAGATTCTGTGTATTTTTTTTTTCAGTTTAACTGTGTGAGGCTTCAGATTATGTTTTTTTTTTTTGTAAGGGGGAGAACTCTGAACGACACTTCACTCTGTCAAGAATAATGCTAGAGTCGGCGTCTGAACTATTTTATGTAATTTATTTTGATATAAACAACAGTGGGAGGTGAGATTCTCGAGGCAGATATCGAAGCACCTGTAGGTCCGTCCGGTATGCAGTGATGTTGATTGGAAAACAAAAACTGTCAAGATATTTGAATAAATCTAGTTACCAGGAAACGAACTCTCGACCTGTCCAACAACAGCTGTCAGGTCACTTCCTTTAACTACTCTTCGTCGAATGCTGTCACAGACAAGGGCTTAAAAAAAAAAATTAATTAAAGTGCCCCTTCACGCCAAGTGGCGTATAGGAAATATGGTATTAGTGACCATAAATTGTACAGACCTTCGGCACATGTTTTTTGGGGTAATGTGGTCGGTATTACGCCCGTGCCGCTTTACTTTCCCAGAAAAAAATCAGGTACCCATTTAAGGCTGGGTGAACCCGGAAGCCATCGGTTGGGATCGAACCCTACCTCTTGTCCATTGTAGTCCAGTTCACTAACCACTGCGCTATCGTGGCTCCATAGACAGAGGCTACACTGTAAGTTATTTCATGTCAACGGGTAGTCTGTCGAGCGGATAAATGTTGCCGTCCTGGAGCATGTCCGCACATGTCAATCACTGAATTGATCCGCAGGTTGTGCCTTTTGTAAACCTGACAAAAGTGCGGCCAAACAAGATCACGTGACGTTTCCGTCATCTGCCAATCTTAAAATATTTGAACCAATCAGCCGCATCATAATTATCGATCTACCACAGTTGGCAATTAACCGCCACATTTGGGGGCGTGTTCTTAGTTAACTCACGTGACCACGTCGTGCCCCGGGCAACCCCTCTTGTGCCATGTAGAAAGGTATCCATGGGCGGAAACAAAGTTTTCCCTGGGTGGTGGCTTTTTAAGATTATAATTTTTGTATCAAAAACCAACCTCCCACAATGTGTTGTTACTATCTGCTGCTACTACATCTTCTGCTGCTACTTATTATGTTTTCTTGCGATCACCTGATGACCATAGGAATACACCTCACCGTCATCCGCCCTTAAACGGACGTTAAATGGGTGTCTCAGCGTTGTGTGGTTTTCTGCAGTAGAATTATTATATTTTGCGTCTTTCAACCGAACACATCCGACTTCAGCATGTTATATTTGAGCACCTTCAGGATTGCCTTCCCTCTTCGATTCATACTCGAATGGTCAGACTAGAGAGGTCAGACTGTTTATAGATGCACCACGAAGAAGTGAAGTAGGATATTGATGGTTCTAGTTCACCGTTCCTGCCGCCAGCCATCAGCTGTGGGTCGCTGACAGCTTTCAGCTCTCTGCTGTGAGGAGCCTTTCCTCCGCTACTTCTTATACTTTTATTATAACCACCCCCCCCCCCATTATATTATCTCATTATCTCCACACACTTCTATCACCCCCCCCCTATTATATTATCTCCATACACTTCTATCATCACCCCCCCCCCCATTATATTATCTCCATACACTTCTATTATCACCCACCCCCCCCCCTATTATATTATCTCCATACATACTTCAATCATCACCTCCTAAATTTCTGTAGTGTATTATATTTATCCAACTGCTAGTCAATGTCCACAAACCAGAGCTGGGCAAGACCACACTTTACTTGCCAGCAATCGTAGAACGAGTAACTTAACAGGGAGGGCAAAACATGCAGACATCGAATATGGCAAGCAAACCTGGGTCTTCAATATATGTGAGGATGTCGGATGTATCAGGTCGAAATGTGGAAATAATTATGCTCCCTGTAAGTTATGACACGACGCAAGACGCACTTTCTACAAGAGACGAACGTTGAAGCTAAAAACAAAGAAAAGAATACGTTTCCGAAATTTGACATGACAATGTTTGTATCCAATCCACCTTTTGTGTTTACTGAGTGAGCTACGTCATAAAAGAGTTAACGATATTTCCGGTTTTTTTTAAATAAACTTTAAGAAATACTTCAGGTCTTTACATGAAAACTGATAACGCCTGTGTGATCACTGACATTGTCGATACTTGAGAGTTAGAGAAATTTGAGCTGATGATTATTTGTCGACGTTATTTAGTTGTTTGTGGACGACTTGAGCCAACACATCAAATAGACTGGGCCTCTAACAGGATCATCGGGCCGGATGTTGACTTTATGAGGCCCTATGGTCCACAGTTTAAAAAATAAATTAACACCATAAGGCAGTGACTCCCAGCGTGGTGGCTCTCAACGTCATTGTGCCAGCCGCGTGTTTTCTTGGTGCACAAGAAGTTTCAGCCCCAATCTTCCAGTGACGTGATTTATTGTCCGGCATTCCGTTGAACGGAAGATTGAAAACAAAAAGAAAGTATGAAGCAAATGCTGACGTTTTTTTCCCCCTTCACAATGAACAGAAGCGGTAACAGTTGACATCAAATGGTGAGAACAAAGCAGATTTAGCGGTCGAGATTATCCTTGATGTGGTATCTTGAAAGAATTGAGTAGAGATGGACTTGACATAAATCATACGTTCCTAATTTTCTAAATCTAGCGAATAAAGAAAATTGCAATGTCAAAAATCAAATTAGTTCACTAAAATGTAATACAAATTGAAGCCTTGAAATGTGGATTTATAGAAGAATATGAAGAATTGGATGGAAAGAAAAAAGAAAACAAACGTCTTAAAATAACTAAAAATAAAAGAGAACTACTAAACACAATTCAAACAAGATAAATGAGATTTTTGGGGCATGTTAAATGACACAACAGCCAACTAAAAGTAATCTTGGAAGGCACAATACAAGGTAAAAGAGGCAGAGCCAGGCCAAGACTAACATGGACGAGTATCATTAAAAGATGGACAAGTCAGTCCATAGTATAACAACCTGCACCATCAAAGCAAGAGACAGAGCGGTATGGCGCTCACTGGCAGCCAACCTTCGATGCGGAGACGGAACTCAGTCATGATGGATTTTAATGTTTATTTTGATGTTCATCTTCAGAAGGTATGTCATTATTTGTTGCCAGGATACAGTGCTTTATATTTATAATTCTTTGAAACTGGACACATTATAACCGCGCGACGAGTAAAAAAAAAAAATATTTCCCAAAGTTGTGCTACCAATGCCAGACCTGGACCCTAGATGCATGAACAATAAGAAAAATGACCTCTACTGAGATGAAATGTGTTATACGAATGGCAGGAAACGGCTTGAGAGATAATATCAGAAATATTCACAGGGCATCCAACAGATACTCAGATGCACACATCATGAAGGAGACACATCATGAAGGAGACACATCGTGAAAGAAACACCTGAAGAAAAAGAAACATAATGAAAGAGACACATCATGAAGAAGACACACCATGATGGAGACACATAAAGAAGGAGACACATCATGAAGGAGACACATTTCAGAGCAATGATCAGAAGAATCAATCCCCCATCCCCAGACACACTAAAACACAAAAGAGGCTGGCTAATGTAATGTACAGTAATTTACGATTTAGTATACATTAGGCATCATTTAACAATAGGTTTATCAATAAATTATAGTTGTTCAATGTAGTAAATACGATATCCCATTTTAAATGTGTAATTTAGAATTATCAGTATTGATTTCTGGGACAAAATATCGATCATCGACCCATGATAGTGCACGCCTAAATGCAATCACGTGACGTCATTTCAAATTGACAAGGACAAGAAATCAATAAACAAAACATGGTTTTATATCAATAGACACGCAAAGGGAAGTAACCAACACATCGTTCAATGTCTGGCCACGTACTTTCTATTTCTGGAGGTCATGATTATGTTTGAGATGCGCGTGTATGTGAGTGCTTCTCCAAACTCCGGCTAATCAAATGTGACATGAACAAACGTAGATGACTCAAAATAAACATAGCAGCCTGTGAACATAAACTTAACATTTTTAACCTGATTATACAAGTCATTAATGTAATCTCAAATACGTCAAGTGGACACGAACATTCATTCTAGATCTGAATATCTCACTCTAAATATCAATAACTCATTACAAAAAAAGCTCAGTTAATTTTTGACTTATTTATCACTTGGTAAAATCACTTGATGGAATACAAATCAGAAAGAAACAAAACAAAAACATCAAAAGAAACAAAAACAAAGTCGCTGCAAAAGCACCGACGCTTTATATGCTAACGGGACTGTAATTCTAGAATAGGACAATACAGACATTAGTAGCGTTGTATTCTCGTCAGATCATAACAGAAAGGAGGCAAGATCTCTCTCTCTCTCTCTCTCTCTCTCTCTCTCTCTCTCTCTGCGATCAGGACTCAATCAGAGTAGGATCCCAGACTCTCACATGAAGTCAGCTGTCAGGTTAAGTGTGTTGATCGCCCCCACAGGCAGAACATCACAATTAGAGTTTGTCAGATCCACTCTGATTGAACACCCGTTAAAACGTTGCACTGTGTTCTGCGCCAGTGACCCAGTGCATCCGATTTCAGCCAGCATTTATTCAGGTTTGCATTCCTTATCCTTTGATTGTCCCCAATCTTCCTGCAAGGCAGCAGATGATCTTTTCTGTAGGGGATTCTGCCCTTACATGGTTGCCCTCCCAAGTTTACGAGCACCATCTGCCCGAGTCACTAGAGGTGACTAACACAGACATGCACACAAAGATAGGAGATGTGACCAACACAGACTTGCACACAGCGATACGAGGCATGACTAACACTGACACACATCAAGATATATGACAAATGACTAACATAAACAGGCACATAAAGATATGAGATATGACTGACATAGACATGCACACACAAAGATATGATACGTGCCTAACATAGACATGCACACAAAGATATGAGATATGATAAACATAGACATGCACACACAAGGATATGAGATGTGACATACACAGGTATGCACACACAAAGATATGAGATATGAATAACATAAACATGCACACAAAGATATGAGATATCTAACCCAAACATGCACACACAAAGATATGACACATGACTAACACAGATACACACTAAGATATGAGATATGACTAAACACATACAGACATAAAGATATGAGACATGATTAACAAGGACACACCAAGATATGAGTTATGACTAACATGACACACCACCAAGATATGAGCCATGGCCAGCACACACACACACACACACAAGCTAAGATATGAGCCATGGCTAGCACAGAAACACATCAAGATATGAGCCATGGCTTCACGGAAAAACACCAAGAAATGAACCATGTCCAGCACAGAAACACATTAAGGTATCCATATGCTTGGGTTTGTTGTAGTACTCTTCTTAACGTGGGAATCATCGACATACGAGGCGCAGGCCCCGATTAACTGTTCACAGGTTTCGTTCAAACAGTTGTCCGGAGATTTGAGAGTGCAGTCTGACCCGTAGAACGTTCCGTTGCATGTACAGTTCCCGGTTGACTGTTCACAGGTGTCGTTAAAACAGTTATCCGGGCATTTGAGAGTGCAGTCTGATCCGTAGTACGTTTCCTTGCACGTACAGTCTGTACTTTCCGGGTCACATATGATGTCACAGCCATCAGCTGTTTGCACTGTAGACCAAAATTACCATCGGGACAAGTGTCACTACAGATGTAGCCAGGACGTTTACATTGTAGGCATTTTCCGGATTTTTCCTCACATAAAGGACAGACACTAAGACAAGACCCGGAGCAGTCGTGTCCATAGATCCCATGTCAACAGTTGCCGTGACACGTACCGATGATGACGTTGTATCCTTTGCAGCACCCACTACACACTGCACAAAACGACCAAGAATGCCCGTCCAGACAATAGGTGTCTGTAAACGTTTGCACCTCACTCACCGCCAGTGCACTGTCGGCCTGCGAAATGATCGATGAGAACTCAATCTTAATGTGTGCCATTGTCACTTGTGTGGTGATTACAATAGTGTTCACAGAAATGTTTGGGTATGATATATCATTATACTGGAACACTACACCGCCACTGTCAGAGAAAGCCTGTAGAGTGGCATTCTTTACCCGAATCATAGTGCTAGCTCGATGATAGATTCGAATGGTGTGAATCTTCAGGGACGTGGCATAGTTCAGATACCAGTAAACAGAATTGGTTCCACTTGTCAATTGTGTGTGTGTGCAGTCATTGTCATAGAGATTGGTCTTTGTTTTGCCATTAACTGCAGCCTCTGGTCCACATCCGTCTCCTGTATAGCAAGCATTAAATGTGTCGGTCTGATTTGTGTTCTGTTTGAGAGTCACATTCCGACCCCCGCCAATGTAGATGGAGCAGGTATTTGCAACTATCGCCCCTTCAATCCGTAACTTGTTGATCAGACCAGCCCCAGAGCAAAAGACATCAATCTCGTGCGAACTAACTACAAACCGTGACTCATTGTTACATGAGGCAGAACCATTTCGTTTTACCGTGAAACTGTCTGGATATGTTAAGTCATTCACATAAATCCTAAACCAGGAGAACGGCAAAGATTGATTGAGAGTTGCCTCAACTGATGTAGAATATGTGTCCGGATTATATGTGGTGTCGTTGTTATCAAACAGGAAAGTGGGTTCATATTTTTGGGCGTATTTGTAAACGAGATCCAAGTACTGACACTGGGGTCCGAAATATTCGTGCTGACAACTGTCATTGTTTGGACATGTCCCTGTAGTTTTGTCACAAACTGAGTCATTATAGCAGTGACATTGTAACGTACAATTCGTCCAAACCAACCGGCTGCACAAAGTAGGTCATTAACTTCTAAGGTCTCGAACGAAGCCAGCAGATTAAAGATTTGATCTACAGCGGTGGTTAACAACAAAATTCGCATAAATAAAAATAAAAGTGAACCAACGCAAATGACAAGGAGAAATAAAGAACACAGAAGTAAAGAATATATAGGAATATAGCACAGGAGGTAGTCGCAAAAATAAATGAAATAAGAACGACCGATATAAATAATAAAGAATAGGTGAGAATTAAAATAAGCTAATGGTCAAGAACAGATACGAGTCGAGAATAGAAAAGTGTCAAGAAAAGAGAAGTGTCAAGAACAAATATGAACCAAGAACAGATAAAAGTTAAGGAGAGATTACAGTCAAGAACAAACACGTAACGAAAATAGATGTGTCAAGGACATATACGAGTCAAGGAAAGATATGGCTCAATGATATATACGAGTTAAGGACAGATAAATGTCAAGGACGGACTCAGATCAAAGAGAAAAGAAATAAGTGTCAAGGACATAATAGAGTCAAGGACAGATTAATGTCACGGAGAAGTGTTAAGGGCGTATAAGTATCAAGGACAGACTAATGTCACGGAGAAGTGTTAAGGACATATAAGAGTCAAGGACATATAGGAGTCAAGGACAGACTAATGTCACGGAGAAGTGTTAAGGACATATAAGAGTCAAGGACATATAGGAGTCAAGGACAGACTAATGTCACGGAGAAGTGTTAAGGACATATAAGAGTCAAGGACATATAAGAGTCAGGACAGACTAACGTCGCGGAGAAGTGTTAAGGACATATAAGAGTCAAGGACATATAGGAGTCAAGGACAGACTAATGTCACGGAGAAGTATTAAGGACATATAAGAGTCAAGGACAGACTAATGTCACGGAGAAGTATTAAGGACATATAAGAGTCAAGGACATATAGGAGTCAAGGACAGACTAACGTCGCGGAGAAGTGTTAAGGACATATAAGAGTCAAGGACATATAGGAGTCAAGGACAGACTAATGTCACGGAGAAGTATTAAGGACATATAAGAGTCAAGGACAGACTAATGTCACGGAGAAGTATTAAGGACATATAAGAGTCAAGGACATATAGGAGTCAAGGACAGACTAACGTCGCGGAGAAGTGTTAAGGACATATAAGAGTCAAGGACATATAGGAGTCAAGGACAGACTAATGTCACGAAGAAGTATTAAGGACATATAAGAGTCAAGGACAGACTAATGTCACGGAGAAGTATTAAGGACATATAAGAGTCAAGGACATATAGGAGTCAAGGACAGACCAATGTCGCGAAGAAGTGTCAAGGACAAATAAGAGTCAAGGGCAGACTAATGTCACGGAGAAGTGTCCTCTCTATCCCCCCACCCCTCTCACTAACCCTGACCTTCATTACTCAAACCTCACCCCAGCCCACTCCTTCCCTCCCCCACCCCGACACAAGTTACACAATTTTCCACTTTCGCTAACATTGTTTACTAGCGCACTCACGCCAAAATCAATATACTATCGATTACCTATCGACCTCATTAATCACCCACAAAACTTGCCACCCAGTTTGCATAATGGACTCGGCAAGCAGGCATTCCTTCTATCGTTGTCACTAACGACAGGTGATAATTGACTTTTCTGACATTTGAGATTTCTTATTTCCTTTGATATACACATCATGCTGATGCAGTTGCTTATTTCACAGCACTTAATTACATAACGAATTATATATTTACGCATTCTTCTTCTTCCTTTTCTTCCTCTTCTACTTTCTTTCTCTTCTTCATTCTTTCTTTCTCTTTTTCTTCTTCTTTCTTCCTCTTCTTCCTTCTTTCTTCTTCTCCTTCTTTCTTCCTCTTCTTCTTCTTTCTTCCTCTTTTTCCTTCTTTCTTTTTCTTCTTTCTTCCTCTTCTTCTTCTTCTTTCTTCCTCTTCTCCTTATTTCTTCTTCTTCTTCTTCTTCTTTCTTCCTCTTCCTCTTCTTCCTCTTCCTCTTCTTCCTCTTCCTCTTCTTCTTCCTCCTTCTCTTCTTCTCCTTCTTTCTCTTCTTTTTTCTTCTTCTTCCTTCATCCTCCTGTTCTTCTTCTTTCTCTTCTTCCTTTTACTTCCTCTTCTTGTTCTTTTTCCCTTCTTCTTCCTCCTCCTCTTCTTCTTGTTCTTCTTTTCTTCTTCTTCCTTCTTCTTCCTCTTCTGCTCTCTTCCTCTTCTTCTCTTCTTCTTCTTCTTCTTCCTCTTCTTCTTCTTCTCTCTTCCTTCTTCTTCTTTTTCTTTCTTCCTCTTCTTCCTTATTCTTCTTCTTTCTTCACCTTCTTCCATATTCTTCTTTCTTCCTATTCTTCCACTTGATCCACAAGGTTTCCATCCTTTTTCATGAGTCATTTCTCCTCTAGGTTTTGCCTTAGCACAGTCTCAAATAATGTTATACCATTCCTTATACAAGCTCTCCATGATGTGCGATCGCTTGCCAGATGTTCCCAGTCATTCGCACAGATGGAAGATTGATTGTTTGTGCGTGTGTCCTGAATTTTTCACCTAACATTGCGCCGTGACTGACACACTCCGTCTCCAACAGGCTGACTATTTAAGCGTTTCATATAATTTATTCTTGTCATTCTCGTTTAAACCAAACACTGTATCAGACACTGTTTGAATCATCTACGAACTAAATTTGTCTAATAATATCATATTTGGATGCGGTCAGTCAATAATATCAAATTCACAGAATAATACGCAACAAAATACGAATTGAATGGAGCTTGTAAGAAACATAACGTTAAGGATTAACTTACCAGACGAAGTCATAACCATAAGTAGAAAAGAGAAAAGAAATTGCAGATAATCGAGAAGAAATAAATTGAGAAAAGTAGAAATTCTAATAAGTTAAGAAGTGCTGCAGCAGTAAATTGGAAAACAGAGACCGAAATCGAAAAAAAAAAAAATAAAAACATGCAACAAAGCAAATCAAATAATATAATAGCACAGAAAGCATATTTGAAAATATTAAAACAAAAAAACAACAAATGAACAGATCATAATACTGCACAATATTTCTTCCAACCCTGTGTCTATGTCAAACATAGACATTAGCAACAAAGGAGAAAGGAAAAATAAATAGTAAGATGTGATGGTTGAATGTGACAATCGAGACAGAATAAGGAAATAAAGAAAGGGTTGGAGTAACACTAGTAATGAGTTTCGTGAGGGACGACAATTTAAATAGTTGAGACTTTTAGTACAGTAGAGAGCATAAAACAGACACAACAACACACATTGAAAAAAGATACAACAACAGACATTGACAACCAGACACAACAAAAGACATTGACAATGTCAATGAATATTGAAGAGGTGACTGGGGTACAACTGAAAGCAATAATAATGATATAATTGATGTTACTGTATTATAGAAATAATCAAGACTAAAAAAACGTTTCAAAAATAAAATCTTCATCAGTATATAGAGCCAATGTCAGGAAAACAAAGAACTACATTAATAAACAAGGTTTAGAGACTATGTAATACTATCTTAACATTGTTGGCTGGGAACTCCAAGAGATTACAAAGCAAGATTTGATTAATGATTACACTTGTCTTACTTTTTTTCTGCTTTTCTTTTCATCGCTTTCTCTATGGCTTTTTGTCTGGAGTTACGGCACGCCGTCAGTATAACAGACATCTTGGTTTATCTCTGGCCTCTGTGAGTCTGTCATGTGAGGAGACATTATAGAACACATGTCATATGGCACAAAGTGACAAAGTGCTTCATTGTGACAAGATTTTATACAATGCATAATATGGTTGTGAGAGCTGTGATGGTTCAGTGGTCAGTGAGCTGGACTACAAAAGGTTTCCGGGTTCACACAAGTTTTAATGGGTACATGATTTTTTTTTTTTAAAGTAAAGTGGCACGGGCGTAATACCGACCACATTACCCCCAAAATCATATGCTGAAGGTCTGTAAAAATTATGGTCACCAACACCATATTCCCTATAAGCCGCTCGGCGTGACGGGGTTCTTTACTTGTAATATGGTTATACAGTCCCATATGGTTGAATGTGTCCCTAAAGTTTGGACACAGGCAAAAATAAAAATTTTCAGGAATGACATTTATTACCAATATTTTATTTAATTTGAACATTCAATAGCGAGTTCAATATGATTTCCATCATCTGTAACGAAAAGGTCGATGAGCTTGGTAACATTCACGTGAACTTGATGTTATAAATCTACATTGTCGTAAATCTTAGCACATTTACTCTACGCGTTCAATCAAGTATGTTACATCTTGTGATTTTCATTGAGTTCACCTTCACCTTTAGCGTATCCCAGAAACAGGAGACAAGGTGGCCAAGGTCAGGTGAACGAGGAGACCGTCCCACGTGACCACGTATTCCAATCCATTTAGGGGAATTATCTTTCAGCTAAACCCTTACCACCGTGGTGAAATAGGAAGGGGCGCCATCTTGTTGGAACAACAGAAAGTCCTTCACCTAAAGTTTCAAGTTTGGGCAGGTAATCTTTCAGTATGTCCACTGAGAAGTGCCAGTTCGATTCTTTCTTCTTTCGACAAAACCATATGTAATTTGTGGAGGGAAGAAAATATATTTAATGATATTTTCTAAGTGTCCAGGCTTTAGGGACACCCTGTACAGTGGAGCCTTGTACGTCAAACAATCTTATCAGCGAACGTTTCAGACAATTGAAAAGAATTTTGACCCGGATTTTGAACAATGCTGCTGCTGCGTTCGAACTGTGCGTACGTTTGGGGGAGCAGAAGCGCCTGCGACCTACGGTCGCAATAACAGGGTCGGCGCACCATCAGTTGACCGACCGAGACCTAACAGTTCTTGGCTGTCAATGGTGACTGTTACTGATATAGAGGACCCAGTATAGCAGTACCTCTGGGCTGGACTAGTAGTTTCCAGCATAGCCTGGGACAGACGAACTTCAACTTCTCCAGTAAGAGCCGGGAATGTCAAGAAAGCCATTACGACCCGCCATATAAAATGAGTCAAAAGGCAACCTACCCGCATTAATTCGTGGCAATCCGTCAACAACAATAACTGTGCGTACGTAGGCGTGTTTAAAAAAAAAAGGGAGAGCCCAATTTCATGAATGAAGTAAAAGATTGAATGAATAACGTTAGTAGTCACAAATAGGAGGAACTGACTTATATCGAACTTGTATCATGAAGTCTTTAAGCATTGAACCAAACCTATGCTACATACAGAAATAACAAACTGGTCTGTCCATCTAGAAAGGGAACCTTGATGGCTGAGTGGTTACTGTGCTCGATTCCTGATTACAAGGGCCCGGGTTTGATCCCCAGAAGTGGTGGATATTTTTTCGGACCAACAAGGATTCGAAGTTCATCTAGTGTAAAAAAAATGTGTACCACTTCTGGGATGTAAAGACAACTTGGCGTGAAACCGACCACATCACCAAAAAAAAAAGGTGACTTGGTCACGGATAAATATGGTCATCAACACCATATTCTCCATACAACTAGTAAGGCAGGGGAGGAAACCTGTGCTTGTTATCATTTAGACAGAATGCCGTGTGATTTCTTACCATAACAAGCATGTATTAAAAGTGAGGAGGGAGAAGCACAAGAAGAGGCAGACCCAGAGTAAGATGGACAGAATCGGAGTAAGATGGACAGACCCAGAGTAAAATGGATAGACAACATCAAAAAAACACTACAACATCAAATGGTAATGATTGAAGCTAACAGAAGGGCGATAACTACAACTGTTTATCTCCCTCAACACCCAAACGGGTGCAGGATGAAGCAAAGAAAGAAAAGGAGAACTCATGTTACCTTCTGAACTAACTTCTATGTTGAGGGTTTTTAAGTAATGGCCGAAATGGGATACACGTTAAACATCGTATGCCCTTAATTAAGTTAAGTTTACAGCAAACTTCACAAAATTTACATATAAAAGTGAAGTTTATAATGTTGTTTATTTTTTATGCCAGATATGATGAGCTATATATGAGATATATGATCAGCTTCTTTTCTTTGAACTTTGAACCTTGCTTGTTGACCTTTCACTAATATTTAAAGCAGGGGGTTTTGACCGTCTATAGAGGACGGCCGAGCATGAAGTGAAAGCCGGGAAAATGTCCACTTGCGTGACGTTTACAACTATGCCAGCTGTATTCATTCTACACACAACCGCCTTTGCCCGTGAAGCTGAAAACGTCATGCTGGTTGGAGGTTTTTCTGGGGTTTCCCTTTCTGCGTGAACACCAAACCGATATCTCCCCTCGACGCTGAAAGGCAAATTTGAAAAGAAAAAAAATACAGACGACCCCAATCTAAAGTTTTGTCAAAGTTTAATTACACATCATTGGTTATTATATTTAAACTGAATATTACTTTGTTACGCGTTGCTTTGTTTTTTTTTTTTTTATGTGATTTCGTGTACGGCCATCTCAAGCATTATATATTTTATATTAATTATGCCCGCGAGCTGAAAGAAATCACCCAAAGCTTGTGACGTTTCAGATTTGCAAGCAGGGGCGGTTGTGGGTAAAATGAAGTCAGTAGTCTATAGTTCACATAGCTGAAGACGTCACAAATTTTGAGTGGTTCTAGGGTTTCCCTCTCAGACTTTCATTGGGGATCACCGAATGCCCGCACTGGGTTGAAATACATTATGTGTAGACAGGGCATCGAAGTCCTTAAGGACAATGTCCTCCCACTGTGAACATTGCCGTACTTACAATGACAGCTGTGATTGTGTACACGCTATGTTCAACTCACACTCGTATTACCTGTTATTCTTCTAAGAGTTCATCGGTGCTATATAGAGCCAGTTTCGAACTATGGAAGTGAAACATGGACAGCAGACAAACAAATGGAAAAAAATACGAGGCCACAGAGATGGAATTTTACAGAAGAATGGTGAGAGTTCCCTGGAGAGCAAAAAGGAGGAAACTGAAATTCTCAGAGAGGCCAACACAAAAAGGGAACTCCTAAAAACCATTATAAAGAAACAATTAACATTTTTCGGGGAAATCATAAGAAGAGAAAAGATGGAATACTTGGTAACAACTGGCAAAAATACAGGAAAAAAGAGGTCGCGGATGACAAAGAGAGGAGATACTGGATAGCTTGGTGTCTTTGCATGGAAAACAGTGAATAACAAAACTGATACCATGCGCTATGAATAGAGAATTGCAGAAGGTCATGATCGCCTACGCCAACTGATATGGCACATAATGGTGATTATTATTCTAAAACTGAGTGTGAGGGGCACGAGGGACAGTATTCCCGGACATTACTTCATTCATCATGTGCCGTACCGGTTGGCGTTGGTGATCATGTCCTTCCACAATCTTCTATCCACAGTGCATCGAATGAGTTCTGTTGTTGACTGTTTTCCATGCCATGACACCAAGCTGTCCAGTATTTTCTCTCTTTGTCGTCTCTCTTTCCTTTTATTTTGCCAGTTGTAACCAAGAATTCCAACTTTCCTCTTCTCATGATGTCCCCAAAAAATGTTGATTGCTTCTTTCTGATGTTTTTTAAGAGCTCCCTTTTTGTGTTGGCCTCTTTGAGAACTTCCTCATTAGTCTTTTTATCTGTCCAGGGAACTTTCAACATTCTTCTGAGAAATACCATCTCTGTGGCCTCTAATCGTATGTTCATTTGTTTGTCTATTGTCCATGATTCGCTTCCATAGGTCAGAATTGGTTCTATATAGCATCGATGAACTCTCTTTCTCATTTCTGTTGACATAGATTTGTTGCATAAGATATTTTTCATTTTCTGAAATGCTTTTTTGGCCTGAGCTATTCTGCTTTTTATTTCTGTGTTGCATCTTCCATCTGATGTTATCACTGTGCCCAAGTATTTCAAACGTTGCACTTGTTTCAGATGTGTCTTGTTTATTTGTATGCTGCATGATGGTGATGATTGTTTCTTCGATATAACCATTACTTCTGTTTTCTTACTATTCAGACTGAGACCTTTCTTGTAGCTTTTTTTTACTATTATATTTATAATTGCTTGTAGCTCATTCTCTGTCTCTGCTATTAAGACTGTGTCATCCGCATATCGTAAATTCATTATGATGTGATCGTTGACTTCAATTCCTTTTTTAAGAAAGTCGTAACTGTACATAATACAAAAAATAGCAGGTTCGCGCAGACTATACTTGTCCTCTCCCAGTGACAGACCACACATACTTGCCCTGTCCCGGGCTGTGACAGACAACATACTTGCCATGTTCTAGGTTGTGACAGACCATATACTAGCCCTGTCCTACGTTGTGATAGACCACATACTTGCCCATTCCCGGGCTGTGACAGACCACATATTTGCCCATTCCCGGGCTGTGATAGACCCCATACTTGCCCTGTCCTACGTTGTGACAGATCACATACTTGCCCTGTTCTAGGTTGTGACAGACCACATACTTGCCCTGTTCTAGGTTGTGATAAACAACATACTTGCCCTGTACTACGTTGTGACAAACCACATACTTGCCATGTTCTAGGTTGTGACAAGCCACATACTTGCCCTGTTCTAGGTTGTGATAGACCACACACTTGCCATGTTCTAGGTTGTGACAGACCACATACGTGCCATGTTCTAGGTTGTGACAGACCACATACTTGCCATATTCTAGGTTGTGATAAACCACATACTTGCCCTGTTCTAGGTTGTGATAGACCACATACTTGCCATGTTCTAGGTTGTGACAGACCACATACTTGCCATGTTCTAGGTTGTGATAAACCACATACTTGCCATGTTCTAGGTTGTGATAAACCACATACTTGCCCTGTTCTAGGTTGTGATAGACCACATACTTGCCCTGTTCTAGGTTGTGATAAACCACATACTTGCCCTGTTCTAGGTTGTGATAGACCACATACTTGCCATGTTCTAGGTTGTGATAAACCACATACTTGCCATATTCTAGGTTGTGATAAACCACATACTTGCCATGTTCTAGGTTGTGATAGACCACATACTTGCCATGTTCTAGGTTGTGATAAACCACATACTTGCCATGTTCTAGGTTGTGATAGACCACATACTTGCCCTGTTCTAGGTTGTGATAAACCACATACTTGCCCTGTTCTAGGTTGTGATAGACCACATACTTGCCATGTTCTAGGTTGTGATAAACCACATACTTGCCATGTTCTAGGTTGTGATAAACCACATACTTGCCATGTTCTAGGTTGTGATAGACCACATACTTGCCATGTTCTAGGTTGTGATAAACCACATACTTGCCATGTTCTAGGTTGTGATAGACCACATACTTGCCCTGTTCTAGGTTGTGATAGACCACATACTTGCCATGTTCTAGGTTGTGATAGACCACATACTTGCCATGTTCTAGGTTGTGATAAACCACATACTTGCCATGTTCTAGGTTGTGATAGACCACATACTTGCCCTGTTCTAGGTTGTGACAAACCACATACTTGCCATGTTCTAGATTGTGACAAACCACATACTTTCCCTCCCCTAGGTTGTGACAGACTACATACTTTCCCTCTTCTAGGTTGTGACAGAGCACATACTTGCCCTGACCCGGGCTGTGACAGACCACATACTTTCCCTCTCCTAGGTTGTGACAGACCACATACTTGCCCTGACCCGGGCTGTGACAGACCACATACTTGCCCTGACCCGGGCTGTGACAGACCACATACTTGCCCTGTTCTGGACAGACCACATACTTGCCCTGTTCTGGACAGACCACATGCTTGCCCTGACCCGGGCTGTGACAGAACACATACTTGCCTTGTTCTGGACAGTGACGGTCTACATGCTTTTATTGCAGTGGGCGTTGGCAGCTAAGCCATTGCGATAATTAATTTATGTGTGCTTGCTCCTTGTTGATAATCCAGTGATTATCAAGATGAGGATAATCCAGAGATTATTCAAGCACTGGTGATGCATTTCCTTTTTCGTTTCTTCCATACTCGTTTACTTCCTTCTTTTCCCCGACCACCGACTGATACAAACACTGGCCTACACGGATTGCATCGTGTTACCGGCAAGAAACAAAGTCTTGCCTTTTAGAATAAACGTTTTCTATTCAGCTCATTATGTTCAATCTCTGTTTAATTCAAGATCCATAAATACATTACTATATGTTTGTTTGTTAGGATAATCATCACTGCACGCCGGACGAACCCACAGGTGCTCCGATGTCCCCTAGAAAAAAATCATTTAAAAAAAGAATAATGACCCATGTGCACGAACTCCGTAGCATGACCTGAGATCCAAGGTTTGTTTGTTTCCTGCTGACAATTTTGCTCGGGCAGAGCCATATTTGTGGTCTAATCTTTTTATATAGATTATATATGTCAAGATTCCTTTAACGTGCGCTAGTGCACACGGGACCTCCTGTTTATTGCCGTTATCCAAGAGGGCTAGACATCGGGTCTAACTCCATAAGGGATAAGGGGAGGTAATGTCACAAAGAAACCACGGATTAATTTTCCTTGTTTGACAAATCACCACCGCTTCTGGTGGGCTTTGAACCCGAACCCTTCCTGTCCTAAGGCTGACGTCATACCTCTAGACGCCCCAGGATCCCCTCCCATTACTATGTTCATCATGGTAATAAACTTATGTTTATATGCACGTAGAAATTAAACATTAGCATAGGATGTCATGAGAAAATGGCGGGATGTCGGTATAAACAATTTGCCTTGTGGTTTATCTTCACGAGGAGCGCTCGGCTTCATGGGTTTATTAAATAAACCCTTATCCTTCAGCTCGTTGTTTAACCAATAAAAAGACGCGAGATAAGTTTATACACGGGAAAAGCGTAGGTGATTTAGTTATGTGCCGGTAAGAACAAACTGAGATATTTGTTTATAAGACATTTTGTCTGTGGGAGTGTGATAACAGGATGGGCTGGAGGCTGGAGATAAACAAGAGTTGAGGCACTTTTTAGGTGCGGAGATGAAAGGAGAACATGTTGCGCATGATAGTGTGAACAGATTGGACAGTTGGAGTACCTGGTTACAGCTGGTAAAATACATAGAAAGAGAGATCGTGGAAGACAACGAGAGAAGATGCTAGATAGGTTGTAGTCGTGGCAAGGAAAACAGTCAACAGCAGAATTGATACGATGTACTGTGGGTAGAAAATTGTGGACGGACATGATCGCCTACGACAACCGGTATGGCACATCATGATGATAAAGATATGTGGGTCAGGGAGGGAGGAGAGGGAGCATGCGAGGGAAAAGGGAAACATAAGAGTGGAGGAAGTGGGAGTAAACTTAACAGTGGAAGGAGTGTGTAAGGAGTGGGTGTAAACATAAGAGTGAAAGGAATGCGTATAAGGAGTGGGTGAAATGTGATGTGATTTATATTTTATGTAATTTATATGTTACGTGAGGATACGCATTTTCCGCCCTGCTATTCATCACATACATGGGCCACATCTGCAAACTGGCAAATCCACCCGAAAGGGACGAAATCAACGAGCTCCTTTTCGCAGACAACCAAGCACCGATACACACGCAAGTAGAAGACATGCAAGAACACCTAGACAGACTTAACAGAGTAAGGGAAACAACATAACATAAACATCAACATAAACAAGATAGAAGTAATGACGATATGAAGGAAATACAATACACGGACGTAACGATAGATGACAATATTCTAAAACAAGTAAGGGAATTCAAATACTTCGGCAGTACCCTGACATATAACAACAAGCAAGCAACAGAATTAGACTGAAGCTTTAGAAAAGATGGTCAAGTTATGGGACAGATCTCACCACTACTGAACACCAAAGAAGTAAAGTTAGAAGAGAAGTGAGCTATTTATACGACTATCTTTATCCCAACGTTGTGCTACCAGTGTCAGACATGGACCTTAGACTCAAGTACTATTAGAAAAATAACTCCCACAGAAATGAAGTGTGTCAGTCGCATGACATGAAACAGCCTCAGAGATAAGATCAGAAATGAAGAGTTACGAAAAAGACTAGGAACGGAACCAGCTATTGTATTGAGTTATTTGCAGGTCATCATCACTGCACTCCGAACGTGTCCATAGGTGCTCAGATCCCCTCCTCAGCAAGTCCCGCAGTATCCAACGACTGAAGACCCCAGTTCTGTGTTGGTTGATAAGTCTTCTTACACGTCCACTAAGTTTCTCGTTTCTGGCTGTGCCCATCTTAACTCCCATCCTTTGATCCGAAGGAGTGACGTGGGCTCATGGTTATGGAAGGCCCCGGTATCACTGCAAACGAATTAAAATCCATAATTGCCCAACCGCCCGTGCCAGGTGGAATCATCCGAATTACTATCCCATCTCCCAAACAAAGAAAGGTAGCTGTAGTCCCCATCATAGCAGTCTCAGCACACGCTAAAAGACATAAGGCAAAACCGCACACAGAGTAATAACGCACATCTGTTCCCTGTCATACGATATCATCATTCATCGTAAGCAACCGGAATATTGAAACACGATCAAAACGGATGAAGCGTACAGCTCAGTGTGCACAGAGCACTTAACTCAGTAGCTCCTGCAACAAGCTGGACTTGGTATATGAGGAAACTGCAACACTTTTCAAACAGCCTTTAACGGTTCCTGCCGCCTATCCACCATATTGACCGGAAGTTCACATCCTCCTTAAAATGATGATCGTAATATTTTTAAAAATGTATATTGATGTTAGAACATAGCCTTGATAATAGCAGCAAAAGAAGGTGGTTTAAAGACGCCAAATAGAACTTGATAATAGCCACAAAAGAAGGTGGTTTGAAGACGCCAAATAGAACTTGATAATAGCCACAGAAGAAGGCGGTTTGAAGACGCCAAATAGAACTTGATAATAGCCACAGAAGAAGGCGGTTTGAAGACGCCAAATAGGACTTGATAATAGCCACAAAAGAAGGTGGTTTTTTTAATTATCCAAATTATTGTACCAAAATCTGAGTGGCAGATGTGCAATGGTTATTGAGCGCTCTTAACGAGGACGGCTGCTTGGTTCACCCAGTCGTAAATGGGTACCAGATTTAGACTTGGTGAGGCCCTGAGCTAAACGAAACTTTGAGTCTCCCCCCCCCCTCCCTGCCCCCCAAACCCTCTTAAAAATTAACAACAGACACCGTCTCACAGTTCTTGATCTATCCACTGCAGTTAGACAGCACCTAGGGCTCATAGTCTTCCGCCGATTGTCTCTAGTCTTGGCGAGGGTGAGCCTATACCTGCCATCCTTGCCTCTTTTGTTACAGTTCTTTTCAGTGTTTTTCGAGGTAGACCTCCTTTTTCTCTGACCTGTTTCCCATTTGAGCTCACAAAAAAACACCAGAAGTGATATACAGGTGTGACAAAAATGGACTCCCGAAACAATTTCTGAAACTATTTTTAGAGACCTTTCGGATTGTGTGTCCTTAAGATCTAACGTATTTAGGTCAAAGATAAATCAAGCACTTCCAAATGGACACCGGAATTTTTTCTTGGAATCGAAATACAAACCTGGCGTAATAGTAATAATATAAAAAATATTGGTACAAACACTTGTTCTCCGCGTGCATCACCTATGAGGATCGTAGCATATGGAGAAGATATATGAAGAGCAACATAACATTTTAGAATGAAATAATGCTAAGGTTATAAGAGGAAAGACACAAGAGAGAAAGTGAGATTTGATGAAGTAAAAGTGTCATGTTCGTTCAGCAGCCGGACCTGTAATTACCGATCAGATCAGTTATGAGAGATGCTGCTCGACATAACAGGGTCGTAGAGTCACTGTTGTAGACCAGCATCTGCCTGGTTCCATGCATCGAGCTGTCAACACAAAGTGATATACAGTATCCCACTCACAATACATACAACCACTTTGGTGTGTTCTTGAACTTTTGAAACTGAGAACTGTAATGGTTGGAGAGCTTGAATTAATGCTCCTAACAAAAGGATTGGCAAACCTGAGAGTTTCGGGCGATGCAATATCAATTTATAACCATAGAAGTTTGGATATTTTAAGATATAGCTTCTTCTAACCACTTTAATTGTATAACAGAAGAATTATGTGTGTTTTATCTTCAATGGAAGATACAAATGTATAATAGAAGAATTATGTGTGTTTTATCTTCACTGGAAGATACAACTGTATAATAGAAGAATTATGTGTGTTTTATCTTCACTGGAAGATACAACTGTATAATAGAAGAATTTATGTGTGTTTTATCTTCAATGGAAGATACAAATGTATAATAGAAGAATTATGTGTGTTTTATCTTCAATGGAAGATACAAATGTATAATAGAAGAATTATCTGTGTTTTATCTTCGCTAGAAGATACAAATGATCAAATCAGCTAAAGTATCAGTGACACACAACAACCAGTGAGTATAGTTCTGATGGAATCTTCCTATGGGAGAGAATCATGGACAAACAAATGAAAATACGATTAGAGGCCACAGAAATGGGATTTCTCAGAAGAATGTTGAAAGTTCCCTGGACAGCTAAAAAGACCAATGAAGAAATTCGCAAAGAGGCCAACACAAAAAGGGTACTCCCCCCCCCCAAAAAAAAAAAAAAAAAAAACAGAAAGAAACAATCAACATTTTTCGGGCACATCATGAGAGGAAAGTTGGAATACTTGGTTACAACTGGCAAAATAAGGAAAAAGATCGCGGACGAGAAAGAGAGAAAATGCTGGATAGGTTGGTGTCATGGCATGGAAAACAGTGAACAAGAAAACTGATACGATGCACTGTGGATAGAAAATTGTGGAAGGACATGATCACCTACGCCAGCCGGTATGGTACATGATGATGAAACTCTTAATTAGCAGTCACGTGGTACATATACAGAAGTAAAACAATTTTGAACAAATAACACACTCAGAAATCAACTTACGTACAAAGAATACAACTCGATTGAGAGGGATATAGTCCGCGTTTGAAAGCCTCACTTTTTCTTTTGTTTGGTTGAAGGCCAAAATGTCTTCCGCTGGGACTGGAGTTAGTGCGACCTGGTGGGTAGACTCGCAACCTGCAAGTTGTGCTGCAGCCAGGTCCGCTAGTGCTGCTGGCCTGGCACAAGCTGCGATGATCTTAAGTTCGTGGAATCGATCCTTCATTGGTTGCCTCGTTATTAAGTATAAACAGAATGAGAGAATGAGAAAGAGAGAGAAGAATTAGACGAAGCGGGAACTAATCAAACAAAATGACACAGTAGCGAATTGACATGCACTAGTCTCTCTAAGCTCCTAACTGTGGGCAGTTTTTTTTCTTCCCGATAGACAGAACTTCTGCGCTCGCTCAGTTTTTGAAAATGTGTATTAGAATTTTTTTTTACAGTGAAAATAGTGCGGCTTGGCGTCATACTGATCATAAATGATCTAGGAAAAGTACTCACATCACATTCATCATACACTATAAAGGCATGATGGATAGTATTTGAATCTTCGTCATGAGCCGGTTTCTTGCTCTAGAACTTGAAGATTTCCATTTGGGCAGTCCACAGTTGAACATGTATTTATCTTAAAGAACAAAGACTTCCATTGTGCTCACAGAGACAGACTCAAATAAAAAAAAGACAATAAAAATCAAATAAATAAATAATGAAGGAAGACTCTCGAAGAAAAACTAACAGAGACGCTCACAAAACTTCCTAGCGAAGTAAACATAGAAGAATCATCATCATCGAGTGCCGTCTCAGCATCGACCCCGCTACCATGGAGCGCCATTCCACTGTCTCTTGCTTTGATGGTGCAGAATGTCATAGGCTGACTTGTCCATTTTTTGATGTTACTCGTCCATGTTAGTCATGGTCTACCACTGCCTCTTTTACCTTGTGTTTGCCCTTCCAATATTATTTTTATTAGGCTGTTGTGTCTTTTAACATGACCAAAAATTTCATTTGTCTTGCTCTAATTGTGTTTAGTAGTTCTCTTTTCATTTTAGTTGTTTTAAAACTTCCTGGTTTGTTTTCTTTTCTTTCCATCCAATTCTACCTATTCTATAAATCCACATTTCAAAGGCTTCAATTGTCTATTCTGTTTTCTGCTCTAATGTCCATGTTTCTGCACCATACAGGAATATTGTGAAGATGTAACATTTTGCTATTCTTAGTTTTAGCCCTGGTGTTATTTGTTGTGATGTCAGTATATTTTTCATGGCATTGAAATTACTTTTTGCCATTCCTATTCTTTTGTTTATTTCAGTTTTACATTTTCCATCACTGGTTATAGTATGTCCCAGGTAGTTGTACTTCTGAACTATCTCTAGATGTGTTCCTTCCACTTTGATATTTAATTGTAGGTCTTGAGAATTTTCTTTGTTTATGATCATAATTTTAAACTTTTTGATATTCATATCTAGTCCATATTTTTTGCTTGTCATGTTTATTACATTAAGTAATTGCTGTAGATCTTTAGGATTTTCTGCTAGTAGAACAGTATCGTCAGCATACCTTAGGTTATTGGTTATCTTCCCATTAATGTTTTTGGCCTGGCATCTCATTGATGTTTTTAAAGATTTGTTCAGTGTATAAATTGAACAAGCTTGGTGATAGGATGCATCCTTGTCTTACTCCTCTTTTTATATCAATGGGTGTAGAGTTCTCCTTGTTATATTTTATTATTGCTGTTTGCTCCCAGTACAAATTACATATCAGATGTATGTCTTTGTCATCCAGATTTATATCTTTTAGGCAGTCTATAAGTTGGTTATGGTGTATTCTGTCAACTGCTTTGGTGTAGTCTATAAAGCAGGTATATATTGGTTTGTTTACTTCTATGTACTTTTCAATCAATGTTGTCATGCTGAAAATGGCTTCTTTTGCCCCACTGTTTTTCCTGAATCTGAATTGCTACTCATCTAATTCAGTATTAATCTTATTTTGAATCCTTCCTTGTATAACTTTGTAAAATTTGGGTTACCTAGCTCATTAGGCTTGTTCTAAAATCACTGCATTCAACTGCACCATTCTTTTTAGGCAATGCAATGAAAGTCAATGTTTTTAGTTCATCTGGTATGAATCCTGTGTGGTATGTGTCATTGCATATGTCTGTGATCACTTCAATGCCAAAATCTAGCGCCTGTATCATCTTTTTCTGTATATTGTCAGGTCCTGCCGATTTTCCCTTTTTTCATTGTTTTTATAGCTTTTTCTACTTCAGATTTTAGGATTTTATAGCTGGATGTACGTTTTATAAATGCTATTTTGTCCCTTTCATGAAATAATTCTGTTTTGTATTCCTGCCATCTATCGATTAAATCTTTGTTGTCTGTTAGCATTCTAGAAGAATGGAAACAGTTAAAAAAAAAACCCAAATCGAACATCGCAACAGTATGTGAAACAAAACTTAAGAAAAGGGGAAGAAGAGCAGCCTTGTCGGAACGACGCAGTCAGAGAAGCAATTAAAGAAAAGAAGAAACTACATGTATTTAAAGATTGAAAGGAGAAGAACCATCTGAGGGATGTACACAAAGTTACCCTCTGAAAGATTCCTAGATGTACAACTTGTACAGTTATTGTGTTCAATCTTTCTGTGCATGGTTGCTTCAAGTTCTGTGAAATGTACCCAACTGCAATTGTTTACGATGAATGATGATATCGTATGACAGGGAACAATTTGCTGTGTTCACTTTCTGTGCAATTTCGCCTTATGCCTTTTGGCATGTGCTGAGACTGCAACAATGGGGGCTACAGTAACCTTTCTTTGTTTGGGAGATATATTAATTTGGATGATTATGCTGGCACTGGCGGTTGAGCAATTATGGATTTTAATTCATTTGCAGTGATATCGGAGCCTTCCATAACCAAATAACCAACCATGTGGTAGAGTAAAAATGTGGTCAAGGCAGCTTCTCACTTTTCTAAACCCAGCCTGTTCTTCATGCATTACTGTATCTATTGAATCCTTTATTCTATTTAGGATGATTTTGCAGAATAACTTTGAGGCAACTGACAAAAGTGTCACGCCTCTCCAGTTGTTACAATCTCTAAGATTGCCTTTTGTTTGGAATCTTATGGCACAAATCAATTTTTTTTGACTACACAAATCATTTATTTTCTTACACATAAAATATTTTCTAATAACACAAACAAAATATTTTCTGATAAAACAAATCAAATATTTTCTCCTTGCATGAATCAAATATATTTTAATGACATAAATCAAAGTGAATTGTTTAAAACTGATATATACTGTCAAGTGTGCGGTCTCAATACAACCAAGAAACAAAGAAGATCAAGATATTCTTTAAAACTGAACATTGTGAGTTAGACATGAAATAAAAGATATGAATAAATTAAAACACGAAAATGGCAAAGTAATTTTACATAGACAATTGATTTAGTAAAAGGAAATGGCCTCTTTCTCCATGTATGTTGTCAGATGACGTGCACCACTGTGCAAGCTTTTGTTAACACCAACACTAAAAGCCACCATACGTCAACATGTGAACAATGTAAAAAAATTTGAAATCGAGAAATAATAAATAAATGTGCCTAACCAAAAAAGAGACTTCATAAACTAAAGATACAAGAAGGCTGGAGTTTCATCTCACATAAGTTGCAAATGCTTGCACTTCTCTCTTTCCTCATTTACCTTTCAGTGTCTTGGGGAGATTTGCTGTCTTTTGCTTGCCTCCGCCAAAATAGCATTTCAGAAAAAGAAAAATATCTTATGCAACAAATATGTCTAGAATATCAGACTCAAGGATCAACGACAAAAAAGAGATTGATGAAATATCAGAAACACTAGGAAACATAGCAGCAGAGGCCAACAGAAGAGCAAAAGATGAATTGATGAAATATCAGAGACACTAGGAAACATAACTGCAGTAGAGGTCAAAAGAAAAGATGAATTGATGAAATATCAGAGACACTAGGAAACATAACAGCAGGAGAGGTCAACAGAAAAGAAAAGATGAATTGATGAAATATCAGAGACACTAGGAAACATAGCAGGAGAGGCCAACAGAAGAGCAAAAGATGAATTGATGAAATAGAGACACTAGGAAATATAACAGCAGTAGAGGCCAACGGATTGATGAAATAGAGATACTAGGAAAATAACAGCAGTAGAGGCCAACAGAAGAGCAAAAGATGGATTGATGAAATAGAGACACTAGGAAACATAACAGCAGTAGAGGCCAACAGAAGAGCAAAAGATGGATTGATGAAATATCAGAGACACTAGGAAACAACAGCAGTAGAGGCCAACAGAAGAGCAAAAGATGAATTGATGAAATATCAGAGACACTAGGAAACAACAGCAGTAGAGGCCAACAGAAGAGCAAAAGATGAATTGATGAAATATCAGAGACACTAGGAAACAACAGCAGTAGAGGCCAACAGAAGAGCAAAAGACCACAAATTATATCTCCCCTCAATGCTAAAAGGCACAGAAGGAAAGAAGAAGATAAATACACACTCACATAAAACAAGAATATCACACAAATGTCTCAATCAAAAGAATTGTGACATTCACTGTTACTCACAGAAAGTATTAAATTGTAAAGCTGTACAAAGATAGTTGCTCTCTGATGTTGAGAATCACATCCACAGGTCAGTGTGTTCTTGCACGGTTTTAAATCCTTAAATATGTATAGGCATTGTCGATATTGTTGTAGTTGTGATAGCCTATGAAATAGGTCCCTGCCATATTTTTAGAACCCTTCCACCTGTGTTTTGGCTCTCCCATTAGCTGGTCAACTACACCAAATATCCTGTAAATAAAAATACTTGGTTACAACTGGCAAAATAAAAGGAAAGAGAGATCGCGGGCGACAAAGAGAAAAAATACTGGATAGCTTGGTGTCATGGCATGGAAAACAGTCAACAACAGAACTGATACGATGCACTGTAGATAGAAGATTGTGGAGGGACATGATCACCTACGTCAACCGGTATGGCACATGATGATGATAAAGTAGTGAAGTCTGCAACAATACTTTTCTCATTTGCCTTTAAGCGTCAAGCGGAGATATAATTTGCAGTCTTTTGCTCTTCTGTTATGCTTCCTAATACTCCATCAATCCATCTTGTTTGTGGTTGGACCTTGAGTCTCATGTTCTTGCTATGTTAAATAAAGACTGGTTGTGTTGTGTTTTGATCTTTTTATCTGATCACATGGCCAAGCTATTTTATCTATTGTTTCTTTGTGTACTCGCGGAATCGTGGGAATTATTCATATCTTTTTTAAAATCCTTCATTTCTGATCTTATCTCTCAGGATATTTCCTGTCATTCGTCTAACACATTTCATCTCGGTAGTGTTTACTTTACTTATTGTTCTTGCATCTAGAGCCAAGTCTAAAATTGGTAGCACAAGGTTGGAGTGAAGATCGTATTCTACAACATTTATGAAGCAGGTATAGGAGCCATAGAAACAGCGATATACCATCTGAGTACTGTTTTTAATACCATATCATCAAAGGAAAGAAATACAGCCGTGTTTACTGATTCTAAATCAGCTCTTCTAGCTCTAGTGAGTAACAAACAATACAGAACTCAGACAGATCACCATGGACATAGATATCCTCATTAATACACACAACATAAGGCTAGTGATGTAATGAATCCCAGAACTCACACAGATCACCATAGACATAGATAACCTTATTAATACACACAACATAAGGCAAGTGATGTAATGAATCCCAGAACTCACACAGATCACCATAGACATAGATAACCTCATTAATACACACAACATAAGGCAAGTGATGTAATGGATCCCAGAACTCACACAGATCACCATGGACATAGATAACCTCATTAATACACACAACACAAGGCTAGTGAAGAAATGGATCCCAGAACTCACACAGATCACCATTGACATAGTAACCTCATTAATACACACAACACAAGGCTAGTGAAGAAATGGATCACAGAACTCACACAGATCACCATAGACATAGTAACCTCATTAATACACACAACACAAGGCTAGTGAAGCAATGGATCCCAGAACTCACACAGACCACCATAGACATAGTAACCTCATTAATACACACAACATAAGGCTAGTGATGTAATGGAGCCCATGCCATAATAAAGCAGATACATTAGCTAAGAGAGGACCCAGACAGCCACAGTTTCAAATTGCCATCTCTTTAAACACACAGACAAACAAATCATAAACTCTACAAGTAGAGAAGATTGGCTGATTGGATGGGCCATGGGAAAAACAGGGAGAGATCTTTTTAAATATATGTCAAAGCCAAATGTAAATGACATTAACAAGCTAATAAGAGGAGACCAAACTCTTCAGACTGAGAACTGGTCATGTACCACTAGGCACTGACAAACCACAACAATGTAATAGAATGAAATGACACCCCAGCATCTCTGAACACCTCAAAAGAAACATTAGATCACCAGTTTGACTGTCCAAAACTCACAAATAACAGAGCATGTTTCATTTGTGTTCAATTGAAAACTATTTAAAAACAAATACAAAACATTGAGAACCTTCAATTTCTCCCAGGGCTTACTTCAGGGGTTGATGTTTTTCTCCGTCCTGATGGTCTCTGAGACCTGGGATAACTGGGGAAACAAAAATTAAATATGCTAACTCAAGTACATGATACATCTCCTTCTTCTACCTTTCAACTCTCTGTGGAGCATAGGTCTTCAACAAATACTTTCCAAACTGTTTTGTTTCTCGCCATTCTTCTAAGATCATTCCATGTCTTCCCCATCATCTTCATCTCTGCGTCAATCTGTCTTCTTCAAGAATATTTAGGTCTTCTATTTTTTTTCCATTGATGATGATACATCTCCACTATGGAATAATTTGACAATGACCTGAGCACGTTTCATATGTTAAGCCAATTTTCTACATTAATAGTTGTGAGAGATCAGCCTGAGAGATATGATCAGAAAAGAAAAACTGAGAAAAAAGCTAGGAGCAATTCCTGTTATAGAATATATAAAGAAATAACAGATACAATGATTTGGTCACGTGATGAGAAAGAAAGACAAACATGAGCATTTAATAAACACTACAAGAACATCAGACTCAAAGGTCAACCATGAAAAATGAAGAGTTGATGGAATATTAGAAATACTACCAAATATAATAGCAAAGACAACAGAAGAGCAAAAGGTCACAATATATATCTCCCCTCAATGCTGAAAGACAAATGAGGAAGAAAAGATTAAGAACATTAGTGGTAAGTATGAACTAGATACCCACAATCACAATGGCTGGGTCAGTGACCCATAGCTGATCAAGCCCTCACTTCCCCTTGAAATCAGACTCAGATCATCATAGTCCCCAGGTGGGAGTCTGTTAAGACAGAAGATCTATCATCATATGCCTGATGGATAGGACCCAGATTCCCTAGTAGAGAGCAAATACCAGCAGATGAGCTTCCTGGATCTAAGACCTAACGTTGTAACACAACCCCATAACATATAAGATCACATAAAGACCAGATAAAGGAGTGTTTGATCAAGTTGATAGTCATTGATAGCCACATCAAGATTATTTCAATTCACTGAAAGTTCAAGGTGAAAAATGAGCCTGCCCAATAGGTGATAACTGTAGTAAGTGTAGAACTTCCATTCCCAGTCACTCTGTGTCAGTATCTTCCCCATCCCACAAAAGGATAGGTTTGTAACACAGTAAGTACAGTAAAATCTGGTTACAACAAGACAATCTTCTTAATCTTTTCTTCCTCCTTTGCCTATAAGCATCAAGGGGATATATCATTTGCTCTTGTGTTGCCTTTTACTGCTATTATGTTTCCTAGTAATTCTAATATTCCATCTATCCATCTTTTCTGCTGTGAGTCCTTGAGTCTGGAGTTCTTGCAACATTTATTGAAGTTTTTTTTTTTTTTTATCTTCCTACCTTTTCATGTGGCCAAACCATTTTTATCTTGTTTTTTTGTTTATATATTCTATGGTGGGATTATACCTAGCTTTTTTTGTTTCTCAGTTCTTCATTTCTCTTATTATCTCTCAGGCTATTTCCTGTCATTCATTCTAACACATTTAAAAATAAAAATTCAACTCAACTGTTAAGTCGGTCCTATTATATGGCTGTGAAACATGGAGAACAACAAAATTGACAATCACGAAGATACAGACTTTCATTAATGGATGCTTATGCAGAATAAAAGGATGGAAATGGCAGGACAGAATCACTAACATAGAATTATGGAAATGTACCAGTCAAATACCAGTGGATAAAGAGATACAGCGAAGATGATGACACTGGATAGGACACACTATGAAAGTCAACTGAGAGTATTACACAACAGGCCCTTTTTTGGAATCCCCAGGGGAAAAGACAAAGGGGAAGACCAAGGAATTCTTGGAGAAGACAGACAGAAGCAGAGACGAAGATGATGGGGAAGACATGGAATGATCTTAAAAGAATGGCAAAAAACAGAACACCTTGGAAAGTGTTTGTTGAAGACCTATGCTCCACTGGGAGCTAAAAAGGTAGAAGAAGAAGATCTAACACATTTGATCCCAGTAGTGGTTATTTTTCTTATTGTTCTTGAGTCCAGGTTTGGCATTGGTAGCAATACGATTGACAATACTGATGATAGCTGTCCGATGATTTGTTAAGCTTTGGTGCATCCTGAGTCGATTATCTATTAACGTTCACAGGGGCAATTAAAATATTGTCATTATAACAATATGCCATGTTGACCAGCACTTTATTTTATCCTTCTGTCTGTCACAGATTGTTGAGTGTGCTTCCAAAGAAAAACTTGTCCATCCTTTTTGACACTTTTTACGAGGAGCTAGAGGTGATCATGGAACAGTGTAAATCCCATGAAATAACTATTATATTAGGGGATTTCAATGCAAAGGTAGGAACAGCTAAAGTGCAAAATGTGACTGGGGGGCATGGCCTTGGAGAGACGAATGACAGAGGGGATAGATTGATAGATTGGGCAAAGTCACATGAAATGATTATAGGTAACACCTGGTTCAAACAACACCCTAGGCGACTATGGACATGGCAAAGCCCAGACAAAAAAGTACACAAATTGATTTTATACTGGTACGGAGAAGATTTAGGAATGGGCTACCGTCTGTTAAAACAAGGCCAGGAGCAGATTGTAATAGTGACCATGTACCAGTAGTTGGAAAGATAAGAATAAAACTGCGGAAGGCACAGAAATCACCAAGAAATATAAAATTAGAACTAGATATGCTAAGAGTAGATAAACAGATGAGTGATAAGTACAGCATGATAGTACAAAATAGATATAATGCTATTAAGAAAATACAGGACATCCAGGAGCAGTGGGAAATGCTCAAACAATCGATTCAGCAAACATCAAAAGAAGTAATACCAGTGACTAAAAGAATCAACAAAAAGAAATGGATGACAGAAGAAATATTACAACTAATGGACGAAAGAAGAAAACATAAGAAAGAAGAACGGACATACAAAATATTGCACAAAGAAATCCAAAACAAGTGCAGAGAAGCAAAGGAAGGATGGTTAAAACAGAAATGTGAAGAAATGGAAAAACAACAAATGAAAGACCCAAAATTTATACACAATCAGTTAAATGAATTAACAGGAAGAAAAGAAGTAAAAGTTTCAGGATGTGTGAAATCAAAGGAAGGAAATATAATAATGGGACAGAAGAAGACAACGGAAAGATGGACAGAATATATCAGTCAACTCTATGATGATGAAAGACCAGAATTAAACAATTCAAATGAAGACACAGGACCACCAATAATGCAGAGTGAAGTGGAGGACGCAATTCAACACATGAAAAGAGGCAAAGCTCCAGGTCCTGACAATATAACAATCGAAGAGATAAATGCATTAGGAGAGTTGAGAGTACAAGTCATAACAAAATTACTCAATGACATATATAACACTGGACACATACCCGAGGATCTACTAAAATCTATCTTTGTAGCCATACCTAAGAAGTCAGGCGCCACTGATTGTGAAGACCATCGCACTATTAGTCTCATGAGCCATATGACTAAAATATTACTAAGAATAATCATGAGACGTGTAAGGAACAAAATAAAACCAGAAATAAATGAGGAACAATGTGGATTTGTGGAAGGAAAGGGCACCAATAACGCAATATACATCTTAAGGACATTGATAGAAAGATCTATAGAGGTAAAGAAAGATCTATATATGTGCTTTATAGACTACACGAAAGCATTTGACAAAGTAAAGCATGTGGAAATAATAAAGATGCTGGAGAAATTAAACATTGATGGCAAGGATCTGCGAATCATAAAAAATATGTACTGGCAACAAACAGCAGCTATACGAATTAACAACCAAACAGGACAATTCCAATATATAAAACAAGGAGTCAGACAAGGCTGTGTTCTGTCACCGGACTTGTTTTCACTTTACAGCGAATATATTATGAGATCAATAGTAGACAAAAAAGGAATTGAAGTCAACGGTCACAACATAAATATTTGCGATATGCGGATGACACAGTCTTAATAGTAAAGACAGAGACGAACTACAAGAAATGATAGACATAATAGTAGAAGAAAGCAACAAAAAAGGTCTCAGTCTGAATAGTAAGAAAACAGAAGTAATGGTTATATCGAAGAAACAATCATCACCATCATGCAGTATACAAATAAACGAGACAAATCTAAAACAAGTGCAACGTTTCAAATACTTGGGCACAATAATTACATAAGATGGGAGATGCACCACAGAAATAAAAAGCAGAATCGCTCAGGCCAAAATAGCATTTCAGAAAATGAAAAATATCTTATGCAACAAATCTATGTCAATAAAAATGAGAAAGAGAGTTCATCGGTGCTATATAGAACCAATTCTGACCTATGGAAGTGAATCATGGACAGTAGACAAACAAATGAAAAGACGGTTAGAGGCCACAGAGATGGGATTTCTCAGAAGAATGTTGAAAGTTCCCTGGACAGATAAAAAGACCAATGAGGAAGTTCTCAAAGAGGCCAACACAAAAATAAAAGGAAAGAGAGATCGCGGACGACAAAGAGAGAAAATACTGGATAGCTTGGTGTCATGGCATGGAAAACAGTCAACAACAGAACTGATACGATGCACTGTAGATAGAAGATTGTGGAAGGACATGATCACCTACGCAGGGTACATGATGATGATCCTTTTTGATATTTTCCACAGCTCTATTTTGCTTTTTCTGATTGAAAGTTGGAGAATCATCTTTGCTAGACCTGCAGACAGTTATAAATGGCCAAACAATTTGATTTTGAACATCAGTGCTGAGAGCATTAAATTATCTGTGCATAAGACAACTCATAAATCCTCCAGGTGAAACAGTGTAGAGCGGAGTTATGGGTTGAAACAGACTATAGTAATAGTAAGTTTGAAACAGGACATAGCAGTGATAGGTATGTTAGCGAGAGAAGGGCTAGATGTAAACAAAGGGGGGATAATTAGGAAGGAGGGCTGATAGGTGTTCAAGTGCTCGAGAAAATAGTGAACAAGAGTCAGTCCGGAGGAGCTGAGAAAATCTCGTGAAATTAAGAGAGTGTGGATGTGACGAGTGAGTTGTCAGGAGTGCGCAAGACAAGAGAAGTCTGGGAGAGTTTGGTCGAGACGGTAGGTGGACAGTTGGCCTTCCCGTCTTCATAGGAACTAGTCATAAAATTTGTGTGACAGTACAAGTAGTGTGTGGCCTAAGTAAGTGTAACGAAACAGAAATTCTTAGGGTAGACAGCCCAGTGAAATAGCTACCAGAAGTGCACGAAATATTAGCAGTGTCTTCCAACGAGGGAGACGTCAACAGCAACTTTGTCAGGCGAGTTGTTGATAGTTAAGTGAGCTTTTGCAAGTACAAGAAATGCTAGATTCAGAGCGTTTCAGTGATTTGTTAGACAGTGAGATCAATACTCAAGTTAGCCAAATGTGTGTATGAACTGAACTTTGTAAACTACAAGGAAGGAGAGAGCAAGAGCGTTTATTTGATATATTTATACATTGAGTTCACTGTGCAAGTTAGCCACGGGTGTGTTAATTGAACTGTTAAAATTGTCCATTGATGTGTGGCACGGGGAACTCGCCGCTCAATTACGGCAGTTGTCATGTGGTTAGCTGAACTTTGATATTTATCTGGAACGTATACGAAAGTGTTTACAGTGCATGGTGTATAATAAGCCCACGAATTTAGATTGGTGGAAGTCAATGTGTTCCCTCGAAACACGAGGGCATGTACTGTGAATAAAATAAAGGCTGAACATTTATGTTATCAAACAGTTGTTGTTGAGTCTATCGAATCAGTCCAGCTGTATCCTTGACTGGCGACGAACAAACTGACAGGGTCAGAGCGGTAACCACAAGATACAGCGCGAAGTATGAAAGAACCATAGAGATCACGGGGTGTTACATCAGACGACACGGCAAGGCGATCAGCGATCACGGATTACAATTACTTCAGAAAGAGACGTTTAATGAACCTTCTACAAATGGCGCCAGTGACGATGTCAGGTCAAGTGAGCACAACAGCGCTGTGAGTGGGTTGCAGGTACCTATAAGTTAGGGCACATTGACAAAATTCAATATGGATTATGTGTGTTAGAACATGTGTTAAGCAAAGAAGGGAGATCACAACGACAGAGAAGTTACGACGGCAATAGATTGTAAATTGTGTAGGAGAAAGACATTCATGGACAAGAGATAGTGAAACTTCAAGAATCTTCAAGCAGAGTAATTAAATATATTAAAGATTGTAGTAAATATTATTGAAATGTGTTTTTTCTCTCCACAGATGATAGATAAGAGTAAATGAGTAATAAGAAGAATAGTTTGTAAAAAAGAGTGTTTACAACAAATCGCGATCATGTGTGGCCAGTGAATTTTTTTTAGAGTAGGAAGAGAAGGAAAGGGAGAAACATTAGAGAGGGCTGACAAATATAAAGGTAAACACATAGGGGTTCAGTGTAGTAGGTTTATACCACGCAGGACACACATGATAGTGATGCTATAATAATGAAAACAATGTATGAGAAAAATGACAACAAATGTGAAGTGTATGAATCAGGAATTATAGAAATATGTTGTTTACATTTTTGTAAGGGAGTGGAAGTGTTTGTGAGGTAATGCAGGACGGTTGCAATACAACCATAGATGCATATTTTTGTGGTGTAAAATGTGTATGATGAGATATGTACTAAAATGGTAAAAACATAAAAATGGTAAAAACATAGAAATAGTTCGCGGAGATAGTAAATCACAGGTAAGAGTGGTGAGGAAACTCAGGGGTATTGACATTGAGTATAGGAAGGGAACCTATTGAAAGTGAGTTGTAGCAGTAGATTGATAGAAAAGAGAGGGCAGTTAAAGTAAGAGACGAGGGCGAAGAGTGCTAAACAGCAACAAAGATGGCAGCCAGAACTACTAGCTGCAAGATAATAGTACAAAACTTAGAGAATGATATTACAGAACAACAGATTAGGAATTATTTTAGTAAATTTGGAGATATAATGTATTACAAATTCATTGAGAGAATAGACAACAGAAATACGTCCATAGTACTTTATAAAGACAGTAGCATAGTTAATATTATTTTAAATAAGGAACATACAATAAAGAGTAGCAAAATAACAGTGCAAATTTACAGACCAGTAATAAGAAACAAATACCAGGACAACCGAAAGACAAAACCGTTTTATAGACGTAATAGTAGAGGGAGAAGAGATAGGCTAGATAGTAAAATAAATAATAGGTTGTACGGGATCCGGGTGAATAACAGGATCAGAAAACAGAATGACAAAGTTATTAGGACAATGAACACAATAGCAGATCATACAGTGGATATATCTGACAATGAAGAGTTTTTGACGGCAGATAAAGATGACATGAAGGGAGTAGAAAGTTTAGGCTATAAGAAATCTAAAAGGTTAGGAAAGTAAGAAAGACACATGAGACAAGGGAGACACAGACAAGGTTGGAAGATAGGGATTTAAAAAGATATATTAATATCGGAGTAGGTACGGACAATGACATAGTTAGGGAGATTGAAAAAGAGGAAAAGTACACACAAACTGAAATAGAGTGCACAGATAGTGCTACACAGATGGTTCAGAAGGGAACAAGAAATAGGGGAACAGTGATGGACAAACAAACAAATATAAAAAATAGAGGAGTGCAGGTTAATATTGTTAATGAAAGAGTAGTGACAAGGGGAGATAAAGACGAAGATGGGATTAAAACTCGAAATAAAAGGGAAGGTTATCACAGATATAAGAGAAATATAAACGAGGTAAGAGAGAATCAAACTGATGATTATGGATATAGAAACAGTGATTTATACGGTGATCAAGATGATAGAATATAGAAGGATAGATACGAGGTGCAACCGGATGTTTATGATTTTAGAAAGGACAGGACAGGGGATCAAAGGAATAATAGATATACGCAACATGATGATAGAGGGAGAGATGATAATAAAAGTTATCACAGATATGATAGTTATGAGACAAAATACGGAAGTAAAAGGGTAGAAGAGTAGTGAGAGGAAAGGAAGTAAGGGTAGAGTGGATCCATGATAGGAGCTGAAGAGGAGTGGATGTAAATAAGAGGGGAATGGGAGTTAAAGAGTTATTAAGGGTGTTTCAATAACTCGGAGAAGATAGAAGGCAGTGAAACAGTGTAGAGCGGAGTTATGGGTTGAAACAGACTATAGTAATAGTAATTACAAGAAATGCTAGATTCAGAGCGTTTCAGTGATTTGTTAGACAGTGAGATCAATACTCAAGTTAGCCAAATGTGTGTATGAACTGAACTTTGTAAACTACAAGGAAGGTGAGAGCAAGAGCGTTTATTTGATATATTTATACATTGAGTTCACTATGCAAGTTAGCCACGGGTGTGTTATTAATTGAACTGTTAAAATTGTCCATTGATGTGTGGCACGGGGAACTCGCCGCTCAATTCCGGCAGTTGTCATGTGGTTAGCTGAACTTTGATATTTATCTGGAACGTGTACGAAAGTGTTTACAGTGCATGGTGTATAATAAGCCCACGAATTTAGATTGGTGGAAGTCAATGTCAATGTGTTCCCTCGAAACTCGAGGGCATGTACTGTGAATAAAATAAAGGCTGAACATTTATGTTATCAAACAGTTGTTGAGTCTATCGAATCAGTCTAGCTGTATCCTTGACTGGCAACGAACGAACTGACAGGGTCAGAGCGGTAACCACAAGATACAGCGCGAAGTACGAAAGAACACCAGAGATCACGGGGTGTTACATCAGACGACACGGCAAGGCGATCAGCGATCACGGATTACAATTACTTCAGAAAGAGACGTTTAATGAACCTTCTACACAGGTTCATCCAACTGGCAATACATAGCATAATTATCCACAGGATTACTTATTAGCCGAAGCAGCAATGTGAGTTACAGCTGAAAATTAACTTTAAGTTAAAGAGACCATATAAATATATATAAAGACACATTAAGATAAGAATAATAAGACATGTTAAGAAATTGTAAAACTGACATGCATTCAGCAAGCCAGTGTGCCTTTCTTTGAATTAAACAATTACCTGAAATCATCTATTGCGAGACCTTTCTTGTGAGCCTAGGCATTTACTGTGTCAGCTACATCTGCTGCGTCTGCTGCAATTTGGCTGTTGAAAATTAATAAAAAAAACATGTAGAATCTTGTGGTTTTTTTAAGATAAGACAGGATTTAAGCTTTTTTAAAAGGTGCCCATTGAAAATGGAAGATGAAACTGGTATCTAGTACCATGAAATCAAATGTTGGACTGAATGTCATAAAATGTTGCTCATTTTCTGGATTGCTCCACATCCAGGTGGTTGTTCCTGGAAACAGTCTAGCTGAGCCGAGTAGGGATCACAGAGAGAAAGAAATCATAATGATCAAAAATACAGTGCTGAAGTTTGATGTATTCAACTAAAAGGAGCAAATGTCACTTCCTAACTGCCAACATCAGTTCAGCACATCTATGTTAACTCAATGTTAGGAAACGTTTCCATAGAAACAGGGGAAGAAATAATTAAATGAAACACTAATATGAACTTTTTTTTTTTTTTTTTTTTTTTTTTTTTTGTTATTAAATAATGTTATATTTACTGGACTACTAAGAACAAGAGGTTGGATTTGATCCTGATTGATAGCTTCCTGGTTCACCCAGCCTTAAATAGGTACGGGATTTCTTTTGGGAAAGTAAAGCAACATGGGTGTAATACCAACCAAATTACCCAAAAACATCATGTACCGAAGGTCTATACAAATTATGGACACTATCACCATATTCCCTTTATGCCATGTGGTGTGATGCAACTCTTAAAAAAACCACAAGATTCTACATGTTTTTTATGTTTGTTTCCAATATCTTCCAAAATAATTTATCATTTATATAACAAGGGACAGTTGTCAAGTTTTCACTTGAGCTGAGTTAACATAAGTATAATCTGTGCTATCATTGTAAAACATGAGTAAAATAAATAGTTACTTTAAGTCATCAGTTAACAAAAGGAAGACCGAAGAAGAAACAAGTTTTGAATCTTCCCATGAGTCTGTAAAACAGAAAACTAGAACCGAAAATATGCCCAGTGAAGAGTATCACGAAAGCAAGACAGAATATCCATGTGGTCAAAGGAAATCTGATTCTAGAAAAGACTGGTCTGAATGTTGGATACTTTTGCAGAAAAATTATTTTTGCAAGAGGAATAAGTGGATTTAAGTTATTATTTATGCCATTTGGAGAACCCTGGACATGACAGCTAATGCCGTTAAAAAAAAAATAAGACTGATGACCATAAGGATGGTGCAGCACACAAAGCATGCCAAGAAAACAAATCTGAAGCTAAAAACAAAACGTTAGAGACTGTTTTCCTCAACACTTCTCGTAGCAAAGATAATACAGAAAAATTGTTTTAAACTGCTAACAAAGTTGTAAGGAAAAACCATTCAACAACTTGAAAGGTGAAATGAATTTGCAGGAGTTTAATGGCCTGGAGATGGGAATTCATTCTACATTTGGTAAAAATTTCTGCGCATTATCATTGTGGACCATATCACAAATAAAATGTGAAAAACTATAATACTTAACTTAATAGGCAATGTTGTGAACTCAATAGTAACAAAATGTTACTTTTTGATGAATCGACAACTGTGAGCAACAAATCAACATTGATTATTATTGTACGTGTAGTTCTTCCTGAACTTTCAGCTCTAGTCAAATTATCAGATGTAACTGCTAGAGGAATTCTAAACTTGTTAATTTGTCATCTTGGGTGTCTAGGATTTTCTACGTGGCAGGTGTGAATCATGGACAAGTTTTATGTGACGTATCAAGCTTCACCTAAGTAATGTCAGGGAGTTACAGGAATGTGCAGCCAATCTAGAACTTCTGAAAATAAATCTTAAATCTTATGTAGAGCCATTATTAAAAAATGAATGTGAATCATGGACAATAGGACAACGGACAAGAAAATCACTGGAATCTGTAAGATGACTTGCCTGTACTCGGGCAGGCTAACAAGGGACCACAGCATATTTATTTTAGTAAAGTTTTTTGTAAATGATTTTTGTGTAAATGATGTGGGCATGTGATGAGAAGAGATAATAATCGAATAGCAAAGCAAGCCCTCATATGGGAAACAACAGGTAAAAGCAAAAGAGGAAGACCCAGGGAGACACTGAGAAGAACATTGATGAGAGAGGCAAGAGCAGCAGGAATCGGCTCCCTCAATGAGATAGAACTGCTTGCACAGAACAGAGACAGATGGCGAGATTTAATAAAATATCTTTAAAAGAAAACTGCTAGAACAAAAATTCATATAGGAGAAGGTGTATCTTGGTCTACGCCCTATGGGCCGGTTACGGCTCGAAAGGTCAATAGATAGATAGATAGATGTGGGCATTATTGACAGCTACATCTGACGATTGAAAAAACAGACAGCGATAGTATGTTGTTGTTTTACCATCTAATTCATAGCACATTTTGTGCTGATATATAAGGTTAACACAGTCCTTATTTTTGCTGCACTTTAGGACTCTTTTATGTCTACTTTTTCTTCAGGTCCTTTTTGGAAAGAAACTGTTCACACGACCTGTTACAGGCCTAATTTAATATGCTCTGTAATCTATCTATCTATTGACCTTTCGAGCCATAGCCGGCCCAAAGGGCGTAGATCAAGATACTCCTCTTATCTAAATTTTTATTCTAGCAGTTTTCAATTCTTTTAAAGATATTTTATCAAATCTCGCAATTTGTCTCTGTTCTGTGCAAGCAGCTCTATCTCATTGAGGGAGCCAATTCCTGCTGCTCTTGCCTCTCTCATCAATGTTCTTCTTAGTGTCTTCTTAGTTTAAACTTACCAGTATTCATCAAATGCAGCTTCCTGTGCTTGCCTTGCCATGTCCATAGCATACCTGTAAAAGATTTTTTAAAAAAACATGTACACTCAGTCACTAATATTAGATTGATATTCTTTCTAGTTATCACAATTATGGTGTACATGTAAAATGAAAGCATTATTATCCTCTATTTATAATTACATATTGGTTTACCATGATCCCACTTTACATGAGCTACAGAGTGCATGCTACTACAGCTCAATAGGCATCATCACATACAAACTTCAATAATACTTCAAGTCATAGGATGAATAAAAGCCACCTGTACTACATGTATGGTAAAGGTAAAGTATGAGACTTGAACCGGTGTCTTAGCACGCGAGTTTACACCCATATATGCTCTGCCGCCTATCCAGAAATGTTCTGATATTTCTGTATAGTGTCGCCTCAAGCATCGAAACTCAGATGCGAAGCGACATTCCTCACCTTCCCAGGGTAATACCCTGGTATCCATTTCTGCCAACGGCCAAATGAAGCTATAAAATTGTATTGGAATAGTATATTAGTTGAGTAACATTTCAAACACAGTATTGATAAAATTCTATAATAAATAATCTTCAAGTGTATAATTACCAATATTTATTAGTTGCAGCATCTATATTGGCATAAGTGTGACTTAAAAAGCCCATGCTTTGTCTGTAAAATAATAAACATGTACAGTAAATGTTAATAAAGTCAACTAAGTCAGAAGTACTGTTTTTATCTAGATAAAAATACAAAATATCTAAGTGTAACATTCTACACGGAAAACTCAGAGAGAAGGAACTAGACAGAGAGCAAGGCTAAGGAAGGCAATCATGAAAAAATTTATATGGCACTACTTGGGGAACAGATCATCATCATCATCATCGAGTGCCTTCTCCGCAACGAAGGTTGGCTACCATGGATCGCCATTCTACTGTTTCTTGCTTTGATGTTACTCGTCCATGTTAGTCTTGGTCTGCCTCTGCCTCTTTTACCTTGTATTTTTCCTTCCAATATTACTTTTAGTAGGCTGCTGTCTTTTAACATGCCCCAAAAATTTTATTTGTCTTGTCTTAATTATATTTAGTAGTTCTCTTTTTATTTTCAGTTGTTTTAAAACATCGTTTGTTATCTTTTTTTTACATCCAATTCTACCTATTCTTCTATAAATCCACATTTCAAAGGCATTTTCTGTTCTGTTTTCTTGTCTAATGTCCATGTTTCTGCACCATACAGGAATATTGAGAAGATGTAACATTTTGCCATTCTTAGTTTCAGCCCTGCTGATATTTGTTTTGTTGTTAGTATATTTTTCATGGCATTAAAATTACTTTTTGCCATACCTATTCTTTTGTTTATTTCAATTTTGCATTTTCCATCATTGATTATAGTATGTCTCAGGTAGTTGTAGCTCTGGACTGTCTCCAGATGTATTCTCTCAACTGTGATTTTTAATTGTAGGTCTTGAGAATTTTCTTTGTTTATGATCATAGTTTCAGTCTTTTTGATATTCATTTCTAGTCCATATTTTTTGCTTGTTATGTTTATCACATTAAGCAATTGTTGTATGTCTTTAGGATTTTCTGCTAGTAGAATAGCATCATCAGCATATCTTAGGTTATTGATTATCTTTCCATTAATGTTTAGGCCTGGCATCTCTGAGATGTTTTTAAAGATTTACTCAGTGTATAGATTAAACAAGCTTGGTGATAGGATGCATCCTTGTCTTACTACTTGGGTACCTCGGCCTCCACACCTCAGTTTTCTATAAACCTACGGACACCCATTGATATCTCCTCTATACTTCTTAACATTCACCTTCTTGTCATGATTCAATCCCGTTCTCCCAGTTATTGCATCTCCATCACATCTGCCAGGATGACCAAAATTTCCTCCAACAAGCTTAACTTATGTTAGGTTTCTTCAGCCGCCGGCTTTATCCAGACTCGATCCTCCAGTCTGCCCTCAAGCGGGTCCTCATCTCCCGTCCCGAGGCACTCACTCTTAACTGCCCCCCCTCTGAGAGAACCATACTCACTCTCACCTATCATCCTCACAACTTAGCTGCTGTGAAGATACTCAACCGCTACCGTTCCATTCTCCTCTCTGATCCCACCACCCGTCTACTCTTCAGTGATCTCCTGATGATTGCCTTCAAGCGCGACAGGAATTTGGGAGACATTCTGGTTAGGAGCCATCTCTCTCGCTTGACCCTCAACACTTCGGGACGGCCCCTTGTGGTCGGAACTGTATCACCTGTGCCTATGTGCTCCCTACTGACTCGGTCTTATTCCCTAATGGATGGTTCGAGATCAACGCAAGCATGGCTTCACATGTGTGTCCCGTAACATCATTTACGCCATCATATGCCAACAATGCCACATGACTTACATTGGCGAGTCTGGTAGATGATTAGCGGAAAGATTTTGTGAACATCCATGAGATGTTCAACAGAATACTGGCACTCCAGTGTCTTCCCATTTCAACTCCCCAAACCACAAGGGCAAAGACATCCGCATCACTGGTATTGTCCTTTGTCACTCTGGCGACCGCAGCCGATTTTCTTCGGAGAATCGCCTCATAGTCAAGTATGGTTCACTGACCCCACGAGGTATGAATGTATCACACTCGTACACATAGTTTCCTTTCGGCTACTCCATCCCTTTTACATAGCCCTCTCTACCGCCCATGTTTTTGCTCTTTAGTCTATCTACTATGCCATGCTATTGAAAGTTCTTCTCCACTAGTCCCATTGAGACACTTCAGTGTTCTCGTATACACATTTTTTTCTGTGCTACGTACCCCTCATATGCTTTTATTGCACCCCACTCTCAGACTTCTCACTCTTTCCGCCTTTTGAGCACCTGTTATTCTATTCTTTCTCCTTCGACCTTGCACACTGACCCCGGAGTGAACTCCTCTGGTTATTTGGACATTATGCACACATTTCTACACATAATTGTCTCCCGTAT
>JAVIAB010000108.1:69263763-69268763 GCA_032433765.1 Megaustenia siamemsis
CAGTAGTGGAGTGTTAAGTACACTCCTGCAAAAAGTTGATTTATGAAAGTATAAATATATATATTGAAATAATTATATATAAACAAATTAAACTTAGCTTGTAGGCCTCATTAGCTTTAGGAAGCCGATGTGGTTGAGTGGTTTGTGTGCTCACCACTGGCCAGAAGGATCCAGGTTCAATTTATAGTTGCAGCAGCAATTTTTTTATTTATGTATTTGTTTCCTGACTATCCAGTATGCTCTTTCTCTGGAATTTGACAGTCATCTTCTACTGTGAGCAGATGGACTTCTTACAAGCTATCTCATTTTTTTAAATATATAAATTATTTCACTATACATACTTATAACAAGAAAAACACTACATACTAGTAGTGCTTAACAAGAAAAGAAGGTGAGTTCTTAAATATTATGTAAAGCCAGTCTTAACATATGGATGTGAATCACGGACAATAGGACAACAGACAAGAAAAACACTGGAGTCTGTTTGGTTTTACAGAAGAATGTTGAGAATACCATGGACAGCTAAGAAGAGTAATGAAAACATTCTGAAAGAGGCCAAAGTAAAAAGAGAGCTAATATAAAATATTAGGAAGATACAATCATCATTTTTTGGCCGTGTTATGAGAAGGGAACAGCTGGAATATACTGCAACAACTGGGAAAATTGAAGGACAAAGAGTTAGAGGGAAGCAAAGAGAAAAAATACCAGACAGCTTAAGTCTTTCAGGACTATTATCCGACACGTCGGTTCAATAAAAAGTGTTTATTTCTAACCATTATCCAAACGGCTCTGATGAGTGTAGCTTAATTATTTCGTTTTCACTGATTTTTTTGTTTTTATTTCAACCAATACTTGATTTCTGGATGTAGGGGAGTTCTCACTTCCTGTTGAACCTTGTGCTTTCAGAGTTTGAATGTTAGAAAATTGTGAATTTATATTCATTGCTTTTTTTTTCTCAAATTTCTATCACATAATGGCCACGACCACTGATGGTATTTCTTGTAGTTGACCAAAACGATATAGCACAAAACAAGCTAGATCTATGTTCGAAACCTTGTTATTGAGTGATTCAGAAATAGAGTATTCATAGTATTTAGACTGACAATAATTTTGTTGTTGTCATAATTAGTAACAGTCAAGCTAAAAAACAAGGACGATCTGGCTTAGGTTTAGCTGGTGGATGCCTTCTATTCCAGCACTATCAGGGCATCGTAGGAATCGAGTGGTATTGATTCTGATAACAAAACCGGTACGTTAGGGACATATCACACAAAATAAGTCCAGTTGTGTAAATAAAAATAATAAACTTAAAAATAATAGACTTTACCTTGTAGGAGTGTATGTTACACCAGACTACTGGCACTTCTCCTATCAAGATGTTACATAATCTACGAGATCAAATATAGGAGAGGGACGAAATACCTAAAGACTGGAAAGAAGGTTATATAATCAAACCACCAAAGAGAGGAAGTTTACAGGAGTGCACAAACTAGAGGAGAATTATGCTACTATCAGTGCCAGGAAAAATACTAAGCAGAATCATTCTGGAGAGACTAAAAGAGGCCATAGAGAAACATCAGAAAGATGAACAAGCAGGTTTTAGAAAAAATAAATCATGTGCTGATCAAATTAGCTACCCTACATATAATAGTTAATGTAATAGAACTAAAGTCCCCACTTTATATTGGATCCAAGATTATGAAAAGGCATTTGAAAGTTTAGACAGAGGAATGCTTTGGAAGTTGCAGAGTCATTACAGAATCCCCACAAAGTTACCTGATAAGATCAATGTATTCATGTATTTTATTACATTAAATGCATACAATTTCAGTTTGGTTGGGATTTTTATTTATGATTTCTCTCTGCGGCAACCATCCCTGGTCTCAGCAGCAAAGACACCGGCTTGAAACAGTTACTCATCGACGGAAAAAACATGAGTACCTCCGGAAAAAACATGAGTACCTCCGAAGTCGGAGTTATCTGCCTGTGCGGCGAGGGACCCCTGTGCACGCGGCTGCCAGGGAAAAATGGATTAACACGCAAAATTCAGTTCCTAGTCTCTAGGGACTTCAGAGTTGAAAGCTGGCGAATGCAAAAAGCAAACAAACAGATCAATGTATGAAATGTAGTGTTGTGCACTAAGGGTAGCTTACTAAACTATTTGAAATAAGAACAGGAGTAAGGCAGGGATGCCTTCTATCTCCATTTCTCTTTCTGCTGGCCATAGATTGGAACACGCTAAAAATAAACAGAACATCAACATAACTATAGAAGGCAGATAACTAAAACAAGTCGAGGAAATCAAATACCTAGGAAGTCTAATGACAAACGATAATTCTCAAACAGCAGAGATAGAATCAAGATTTAGACTTAAGATGAAACAAAGTTTGTGCAATCATTGGGCAGCTATCATCACTATTGTCCAACAAGGAAATAACTCTGGAGGCAAAACGAGCACTATACAATACAATCTTCATCCCAGTGTCATGCTACCAATGCCAGACCTGGACCCTAGATGCAAGAACAATAAGAAAAATAACCTCTACAGAGATTAAATGTGTTAGACGAATGACAGGAAACAGTCTGAGAGATAAGATTAGAAATGAACTGAGAAAAAAGCTAGGAATAGCCCCCGCCATAGAATATATAAGGAAACAACAGATAAAATGGTTTGGCCACGTGACAAGGCAGAAAGAACAAAACACAACACAATGAGCCTTCAACAAACATTGTGAGAACACCAGGCCCAAGGGTCGACCATGAAAAAGATGGGTCGATGGAATATTAGAAGCACTAAGAAACATAACAGCAGCAAAGGCAAACAGAAGAGCAAAAGACTGCAAATTATATCTCCCCTCAACGCTGAAAGGAAGATGAAGGAAAGAAGAAGAATCAAGAGAAGAAGTGGTCATATGCTGACTGTGTTAGAGAAGAAACAACAAGAGAATCTCAAGACAGGCAGACACTCAAATGGGAACCAGAGGGTGAAAGAAAAAAGGCCAATCTATAGAAACACTAAAAGAAACAAGGAGGCAAGATGCGACAACAGCAGGCACCAGCTCCCTCACTAAGATGCCTTTAAAAGGACATTAAGTGAGGGTGTCTGCCTTGTGGTTTGCAGGATAACTGAAATTTGCACCTTTCTACCCAATACACTCGATAGCATGACGATGGAAATTCTACTGGAAAATGTGCATAAATAAGCTAACAATAAAATTTCTACATTTAAATATAGCAATCTTCAATATTACAGCATAATCAACCAACTACAATCTAAATAAAAAATTAAGAAATGGAGAATTATTTTTGCAATTATTAATATCATTCATGAGTGTATTCTCTATCTATTGTCCTTTCGAGCCGAAGACGGCACATAGGGCAGAACCACAATCTCAAAAACGGAAACCTTGCGTGCCAAAATGGCACATATTTCAGAGATCACTGATCTAAAATCTATGGCACTGTTTCCATAACAATACTTTTTACAATGACAGCTTGTCAAGCCATCGATCAACCTCCTTAGTCGCCTCTTATGACATGCCTGGAAGGTCACAGTGTCACTATTCTTTACCTCCATCATAATGAGGCCCCGGTAACACATGGGATGAGTGTATTAGGAGCAAAATAATATCAATTTCCTCTGCTCAAACTGATAGGACAATGGCATGTTTAGCTCAAGTCTTGAACGTCATTTTGATCAACCATACGGTGATATCTTAGAAATCTATGTTTATTTATTAGATATTATTGATTGATAATTAAGGAGAATCTGGTCTTTGACCCCATATCTTTAATAGACCTTCAGCACAAGACTTCTTGGGTAATGCGGTTGGTATAATGACCATGTTTACTTTCTCAGAAAATGTCATGTTGTGTGTTCTTGCCCAGTCAATAAGTTTGTCACCTCTTTCATTCCTCTCGCCTAAGCCGTAATTGCCAACAACTTCCTCAACTCTTTCCTTTCCTACTTTTGCGATGAGATCCCCTAGAACTTGTTTTCATGTGGTGTGCAGTCATGAAGTACCTTATTTAACTTGTCATAAAATTTATCAATTGTTTCCTCTAGACTGCCTGCTGTTCGTGCATAAACTTGTATAAGATTTATATCTATTGGCTTTCCATTCAATTTAACTAAAAGGACTCTGACAGAGTCTTCATATACCGGAAGTTCCACTCTACAGCTTATATTGGAGGAACACATTGAAAGCAAAGACCTTTTGTAATTAACTTCATCGACTTCAAAAAAGCATTTGACAGTATTCATTGAGATTCTTTGTGGAAAATTCTGAAGCAATATGGCTTACCATCAAAAATCATAAATATTAAAGACATATATGATGGCTGCACATGTGCAGTTCGAACAGAGGAAGGACTGAGCGAATGTTTCCCAATAGAAACTGGGGTTAAACAAGGATGTATTTTATCGCCCTTGTTATTTGGAGTTGTTATGGACTTCGTAATGAAGAAATGCTGCACTGGTAATAAAGGCATCGAATGGATACAAGGAGACCATTTGGAGGACCTCGACTTTGCTGATGACAATGTTCTCATCAGCAGTCAGATAAAAACAATCAGGAAAACACAAATGAATTATCAATAGCCAGCAAAATTGGGCTTGAGATCAATCATGAAAAGACTAAAATCATGAAAAGCTTAATTCCAACAGATGACAAAATATACATGGAAAACAAACCAGTGGAAGAGATCGATCACTTTATCTATCTTGGAAGTCACATTGATCGAGAAGGGGATACAAGCAAAGAAATTAGAATCAGAATAGCTAAAGCAGCAATGTCTTTCAGAAGCCTTGAAAAGTTGTGGAAATCAAAACTCATCAGCACAAAAACAAAACTTAAGCTATTCAAATCAAATGTACTATCAACCCTTACGTAAGCGTGTGAAAGCTGGAACACAAGAGATATAGAAACAAAGTTTAATGCATTCGAAAATAAATGTCTAACGAAAATACTTGGTATAGCATGGAACGAATTCAAAACAAA
>JAVIAB010000108.1:69273763-69374228 GCA_032433765.1 Megaustenia siamemsis
CAGTGAGATTGAGATATACCCAGCTTTTTCTTGCTTTCGCTTGATTTATAGAATCCACAGTGAACTCTGTAGCAAGGTTCGCCATCACTCCAGCCTGGACCTATCACCGGGGCTCCAGAGCAGCCTTTGCATGTCTCTACCTCATAGCTTGTTTCCATATACCACTGATCATTTGAGCCTTTTTTGTGCACACATTTAATGGTTCTACCAATGCTGGCAACTTTTTGTGTTCTATGAGGATGTGATATAACAACAACATAGCCATGAATAAACTTCTCTCTAATGTCGGAAATGTTGAGAACAAATGAGAGATGTCATCCTGCATTGTCGGCAGGAGAGTCTGAACTTGAAAATTCATATCCATCACACAAACCAAGTGAACTTTATCCTGTTCTTCCCAACTCTCACACAAACTGGCAACTTTTGCAGTTAGTGTGTCTGCTTTGTCTTCTCTATAAAATAGATGTACAGGTGCATTTTTTGCTGCATCTATATCTCGGACAACGTGCCGGTTTGTAGACATGCAAAATGCAAGATGAGCCCTTTTAAATTTGTCCTCTGAAAGGTTTGATTTAAGGCTTGTCACCACAAAATGACCTTCACCAAAAGTATCCAAGAATGGACAGTTAGGAATATGACATTGTTGACATGCACCATTGTTGTCATGGTTACAAGGATACAAGTCATGTGTTTCAGAAAAGTAACAAATTGAGCCACTAGCAGATGCGTGCATACTCTTATTAATTGTAGTTTTGGAATTTGTAACTGAGACCATTACAGCCAGTTTAATGTTGAGGATAAGTTTGAACACAATGTTCTGTAGGACTTCTGGCAAGTGATTTAAGCTGAAATCTTTCACTGGCACGTAGTTATTGTGATTTGATCTACAACCAAAAACATAAACGATAGATTCTGATGTGTCTAAAGAGTTGTGGACATCTATTTCATACTGTAAAGGTCAATACTCCTCAACTGTCGACATGCCGTTTGCTTGAAATGCTAGTCATAAAATATAGTTTAAATTTGATTTTAAGGTTTCTGTTTCAAATTTACTAACCATTCTGAACAATACAGAAGAGAAAATCCTGAAGAAAAAGTTACAGCCAAATGGCAATGCATAAAAAAAAGCATACAAGAAACCTGCAACTTCTTACCCAAAAAGAAAAAAGAACAAAAATGGATAACTGACACCATCATAGAAAAAATACTCGTAAACCTTGGCTGGCAACCCGTCTAGAAGAAGGGAAACTTCGACCACAAAACCCTCCACTACCTTGTGGATTAGTTTCTAGTTAGAATCGAAGGTTATGGGAGTACACCCAGAGTAAAAATCCGGAGGGAGGGACCCTAAGGCAGTGGACGGCGTTAATCGTCTTTCTGGCATCCCCTGCACCTTCTTTCAATTCCGAACGTATGGACTTTGTCCCTCCTTCGGAAATCCTTGAAACGAAGTCGAGAGGGGGATAGTGCGACTGGGTAAAGCACTATCTCCATATCCTGTGCCCAGGCAGAGTAGGCAAAGTGAAATGAGGAAGAAAGCACCAATGTTTAAACTTGGCACATGGAACGTAAGGACCATGTGCCCTGGACTTACTAAAACAAGCACACTGAAAGAAGGACAAATTAGAACAACAGCACTCATAGATAAAGAACTAAATAGGCTACATGTTGATATTGCTGCCCTACAAGAAACAAGACTCTCAGACTGTGGTTCTGTAAAGGAAGAAAACTATACCTTTTTCTGGCAAGGCCTAAGCCCCGAAAAACCACGTATACATGGAGTAGGCTTTGCTGTACATAACAAACACATAAACTCCATAACCACGCCAAAAGGAGTGTCTGAACGCTTGATGATACTCCAGCTACATACGAAGAGTGGATCAATAAATATCATTAGTGCCTATGCACCAACGTTGGCTGCATCAGACGAAGAGAAAGACAACTTCTACCAACAACTGCAAATGACCATTGACTCACTTCCAAAAGAGGAACTATTATACTTACTCGGTGATTTCAATGCACGCACAGGATCTGATCAGCAATATTGGCCAACATGTCTAGGTCACCACGGCATTGGAAAAATCAACGGAAATGGTCAGCGACTCCTAGAATTCTGCTCAAATAACCACCTATGTGTAACAAATACATACTTTAATGTGAAACACAAGCATAAAGTAACATGGCGTCATGCTAGAAGTGGTCACTGGCACCAACTAGACCTAGTTCTTACACGTAGGCAGTCTTTAAATAACATCAGAATAACACGAACATATCACAGTGCAGACTGCAACACAGACCACGCTCTAGTCATTAGTAAGATCAAAGCCAGAAGTAGTCGTATCTACAAATCAAGAGAGCCTGCAGCAGCCAAGATCAACATCACAGCGACAAAAACCACACCAACCGAAGACATTTTTAGATCCAAGTTTGATGAACTGGTAGAAGAAGTAGAAGATGCATCAAGTGTGGATGACAACTGGTGCTCCCTGAGAACACACATCTATAACTGCGCTCTATCTACCTACTCTTAATATATCAAACTTGTGTGCTTAGCACACTACTATATGGATCCGAAACCTGGACAACATACTCAAACCAGGAAAAAAGACTAAATGTCTTCCACATGCGATGTCTCCGCAAAATAATGCACATCAAATGGCAGGACAAAATAACCAACTTAACTGTCCTGCAACGTGCTAAGACCCTAACAATCATGTCGATGCTCAGAAGTCGAAGGCTAAGATGGCTGGGGCATGTCCAACGGATGGAAGAAAAACGCATTCCTAGGCAAATACTATATGGCGAGCTAAAACACGGAAAACGACAAATCGGCAGACCTAAACTACGATATAGAGATATCTGCAAATCATCTCTGAAAGACTTCATCTGTGAAAACGACTGGCAACATCTGGCAAGTGATCGCACATCATGGAGAGCACGTATAAGGAACGGTATAACAACATTTGAGACTGTTCTAAGACAGGACTTAGAAGAGAAGAGACTCATGAAAAAGGATGGCAAACCCTGTGGACCAGCGAGCCTGACCTGTTCATTATGTGACCGCGTGTGTTTGTCAAACATTGGTAGAATTAGCCACGAGAGAAGCTGTTCGGCAAAAACAATACCTCAAAAAAATACGCAATAGCCTCCACTAGACCGTCTGACAAGACGAAAAGGGCCATATATATACATAGAAAAAATGGAAGAAAGAAGACAAGCAAAGAACACTGCCAAATACAAGAAAATAGATAATGAAATACGCAAATGAACAAAAAAAGGTAAAAGAAGACTGGCTCAGTGGAAGATGTCTAGGAAACAAAACTATTGAAAGTAAACAAAACAAAAAGAGGGATGCACACAGAAATAAAAAGAATGACTAATAAAAACAAAAAAGCTACAGGAAGCGGATGTATTGCAGACAAAGAAGGAGGAATGCTAACAGACAATAAAGATATAATAGAAATGTGTTAGTGTAATAGGGAGAGAGAAAGAAAGGAAGAAGATGGATGAGGGGAGTGAATGATTTGTTATGTGTTGACAGTTAAGTAATTGCTACAGGTTTGCGACGAACGAACCAGGTTGGTCGCAAACCTGTAGCAATTACTTAACTGTCAACACATAACAAATCACGAGTCTATCAAATATCATCATCATCATGTGCCCTCTCCGCAACGAAGGTTGGCTACCATGGATTGCAATTCTACTCTGTTTCTTGCTTTGATGGTGCAGGCTGACATAGATTGACTTGTCCATCTTTTGATCTTACTCGTCCATGTTAGTCTTGGTCTGCCTCTGCCTCTTTTACCTTGTATTTTTCCTTCCAATATTACTTTTAGTAGACTGTTGTGTCTTTTAACATGCCCCAAAAATTTAATTTGTCTTGTCTTAATTGTGTTCAGCAGTTTTTTTATTTTCAGTTGTTTTAAAACTTCCTTGTTTGTTGTCTTTTGTTTCCATCCAATTATATCTATTGTCCTTTCGAGCCAAAGACGGCACATAGGGCAGAACCACAATCTCAGAAACAGAAACCTTGCGTGCCAAAATGGCACATATTGCAGAGATCACTGATTCTAAAATCTATGGTCTGTTTCCATAACAATACTTTTTACAATGACAGCTTGTCAAACCATCGATCAACCTCCTTAGTCGCCTCTTACGACATGCCTGGAAGGTCACAGTGTCACTATTCTTTACTTCCCTCATAATGAGGCCCCGGTAACACATGGGAAAATTCTATCTATTCTTCTATTCTATTATATTAGAATTCTATCTATTCTTCTATAAATCCACATATCAAAGGCTTCAATTTTCTGTTCTGTTTTCTTGTCTAATGTCCATGTTTCTGCACCATACAGGAATATTGAAATGATGTAACATTTTGCCATTCTTAGTTTCAGCCCTGCTGATATTTGTTTTGTTGTTAGTATATTTTTCATGGCATTAAAATTACTTTTTGCCATACCCATTCTTTTGTTTATACTATCAAATAAGTGAACTTTATTAATGTACATTTCCTTCAATCGATCACCCTTGTGATCCACCCGATTTGCCGCACCTCGACAAATCAAACAATATCAATGAACAATGAAACTCATTTCATCAATAACAACATTAAACATCACAAAGTTACTCTTTGTAACTCAACTCAACTTTCATTGCACTGCCTAAAAAGAATAGTGCAGCTCAATGCAGTGGCTTTAGAACAATAAGCCTAATGAGTCATGTTACAAAAATCTTGCTAAAAGTTATACAAGGAAGGATTCAGAATAAAATTAATACTGAATTAGATGAGCAGCAATTTGGATTTAGGAAAAAACAGTGGGACAAAAGAAGCCATATTCAGGATGAGGACATTAATTGAAAAGTACACAAAAGTAAACAAACCACTATAAGCCTGTTCATAGACGACACCAAAGCTTTCGATAGAACACACCACAAACAACTTATAGAATACCTCCAAGATATACATCTAGATGACAGACATACGACTAATATATAATTTATAATGGGAGTAAACAGTAATAATAAAATATAACAATGAGAACTCTACACCCATTGATATAAAAAAGAGGAGTAAGACAGGGATGCATCCTATCACCAAGCTTGTTTAACCTATACACTGAGCAAATCTTTAAAAACATAGAAATGCCAGGCCTACAAATTAATGGAAAGATAATCAATAACCTAAGATATGCTTATGATACTGTATTCTATCTATCTATCTATTGACCTTTCGAGCCGTAACCGGCCCATAGGGCGTAGACCAAGATACACCTTCTCCTATATGAATTTTTTGTTCTAGCAGTCTTCTTTTAAAGATATTTTATCAAATCTCACCATCTGTCTCTGTTCTGTGCAAGCAGTTCTATCTCATTGAGGGAGCCGATTCCTGCTGCTCTTGCCTCTCTCATCAATGTTCTTCTCAGTGTCTCCCTGGGTCTTCCTCTTTTGCTTTTACCTGTTGTTTCCCATATGAGGGCTCGCTTTGCTATTCGATTATCTCTTCTCATCACATGTCCAACGTATGACCATCGTCTTTTCTTTATTACTGAAGATATTAGTGGTTGATTGGCTATTTCTCTAATTTCCTCGTTTCTTTTGAATTCGTTCCATTCTATACCAAGTATTTTCCTTAGACATTTATTTTCGAATGCGTTCAACTTTGTTTCTATATCTCTTGTTGTTTTCCAGCTTTCACACGCATACGTAAGGGTTGATAGTACATTTGATTTGAATAGCCTAAGTTTTGTGTTTGTGCTGATGAGTTTTGATTTCCACAACTTTTCAAGGCTTCTGAAAGACATTGCTGCCTTAGCCATTCTGATTCTAATTTCTTTGCTCGTATCCCCTTCTCGATCAATGTGACTTCCAAGATAGATAAAGTGATCGATCTCTTCTACTGGTTACTGTATTACCAGCAGAAAATCCTAAAGACCTACAACAATTACATAATGAAATAAACATGACAAGCAAAAAATATGGATTATAGATATGAATATCAAAAAGACTAAAACTATGATCATAAGCAAAGAAAATTCTCAAAACCTACAAATAAATCTTAAAGTTGAAGGAAAAGACCTGGAGACAGTTCAGAACTACAACTACCTTGGTCATACTATAACCAGTGATGGAAAATGTAAAACTAAAATAATCAAAAGAATAGGAATGGCAAAAGGTAATTTTAATGCTATGAAAAGTGTACTAACATCAAAACAGATAACACCAGGGCGAAACTAAGAATAACAAAATGTTATATATCTTTTCAATACTCCTGTATGGTGCAGAAACATGGATTTTAGACAAGAAAATAGAACAGAAAATTGAAGCTTTTGAAATGTGGATTCATAGATGAATAGGTAGAATTGGTTGGAAAGAAAAGAAAACAAATGATGAGGTTTTAAAACAACTAAAAATTAAAAGAGAACTACTAAACACAATTAGAACAAGACAAATGAAATTTTTGGTCATGTTAAAAGACACAACAGCCTAATAAAAATAATATTGGAAGGGCAAACACAAGGTAATAGAGGCACAAGAATAACATGGACAAGTAACACCAAAAGATGGACAGGTCAGCCTATGACAACCTGCACCATCAAAGCAAGAGACAGCAGAACGGTGCTCCATGGTAGCCAACCTTCAATTCATTATGAGAATTCATAACTTTATATAATACTTTAAATTGTGCAGACAGTGAGAATTCTTAACTTTATATAATACTTTAAATTGTGCAGACAGTGAGAATTCTTAACTTTATATAATACTTTCAATTGTAGAGACCAAATTATTCAGGGAAGTAGTCTTCTCTGATCTTCAGTAATAGCAACATAACCACAAAGCTACTTCAATAAGCTCTGGTATATCGTTGAGGAGATTAAAACAATTCTCTTTTAAAACAAACTAAGATTCAAATCAGTGTAATAAAGAATGATTGTTAGGTGAGGGGTAGATCATGAAGCCATTAAAGATATAAAATTGTTAGGCAAAGGTCAATAGGTCATAGGTAAATCCTGACAAATGGAAGACTGACTGTGTCCAAGACTCCCAGAGTTCCTAAAGAAAACAGGCAGGGCTTAAAGGAAAACCAAAATCTTGTGTAGAGAGATTTTCCAGGTTACTAAGAGAGGGATAATATGGATATTTAATTGTTGTGCTCATGTCATTATAAATCTGTGAAGTTTCAACAAAGTGGTCTGAGCAGACTGTAGAGTGCTTATTTATTACAACTTACATTCACTGTATTCCATGGCTTCTTTCTTGCTTGACAGTTGATTGCCAGATCTAAAAAAAAAATTGTACTTGTACTTGATGATGATGTACAAGGGAGACAGAAAAATATTAAAATAAGTATAAACAGCTACACAAAAATCAACACCATGAATAAACATGGCAGTAAAATTAAAATTAGAGAGGGTGTGTATCTTCTTAATAGGAACAAATTGTCAGTCATTGACAATCTCAAAAAAAAAAAAGAAAACTGCTTCTTAAAAATGATATGGTGCAGAAAAAAATCCTTTAGACACTTTCTATAATGAAGGACAAAGAAGAATATTAAAAGACTTGAGCATATTAAAAAAAAAAAAAAAAAACTGGCCCACGAACGCCTAACGGGAAAAACATTATACCATACTTACCAAATGAACTAAAGAAAACAACTTTCATTGCATTACCTAAAAAGACGTGTGCAGTTGAATGCAGTGATTTTAGAACAATAAAACTAATGAGCCCATGTTATCAAAATATTGCTTAAAGTTATACAAGGAAGGATTCAGAATAAAATTAATATGAAATTAGAAGTGCAGCAATTTGGATTCGGGAAAAAGTGGGACAAAGGAAGCAATGTTCTCGGCATGAGAACATTAATCGAAAAGCACACAGAAGTAAACAAAACCAATACAATTGAATACATGTCTGTCTGCTTCATATATTATTACATTACATCAAAGCCTTTGATACAATATCATAAACTTAAAACAACTTATAGAAGAAATGGGCTAACAGATTTATTCTAAAACAAAAAAAATGCTCCAGTAAAAGAAAGTAACAAACGATTATGTTTAAATTATTTTTAAAAGGTTTCATTAAATGATAAATGTTACACTTGCCGGTTCTGATGGTTGAACACAAATGAAATGAAATGACTCTTTCAGTGCGTGTTGTCATGATGACCCAGTTGTCAAATATCGTGCTGCAAATGTTCTCACTGACGACCGTTTATAAGTTAGGCTGACAATTTTTTCCCATTGTTTTCGGGGACATTTGTCCCATTTTTTACAATTCAGAGGATTTTTTTTGCTTATTTCTGAGACTGTCCCATAAAATCGGGGACGAACGATGTATGTATATGTGTGGGTGTGTGTGTATACATATATATATATATATATATATTTATTTATTTATATATATATATATATATATATATATATATATATATATATATATTTATTTATAATATGTGTGGGTGTGTGTGTGACTGTGTGCGCAAGAAATTTTGTAGATGCAAAAAAAAGATAACTTAAAATTTCATAATAACTCAACTGTGTTCATTTGCTGTTTGATTTTATTTTTGTTCATATTCACGGTACTTATGTAATACACGCACTTAATGAAATTACGATAGCTTGTTTTGTTTCTCAATTTTAAAAAAAAAATGTTTAAAATAAAAAAATTTTAAACAATATATAGATATCATTAGACAAAGTAAAGCATGTGGGAAATAATATGCTGGAGCAATTAAACATTGATGGCAAGGATCTGCGAATCGTAAAAAAAACATGTACTGGCAACAAACAGCAGCTATACGAATTAACAACCAAACAGGACAATTCCAATATATAAAACAAGGAGTCAGACAAGGCTGTGTTCTGTCGCCGGATTTGTTTTCACTTTACAGCGAACATATTATGAGATCAATAGTAGACAAAACAGGAATTGAAGTCAACGGTCACAACATAAATAATTTACGATATGCGTTTGACACAGTCTTAATAGCAGAGACAGAGAATGAGCTACAAGAAACGATAGATATGATAGTAAAAGAAAGCATCAAGAAAGGTCTCAGTCTGAATAGTAAGAAAACAGAAGTAATGGTTATATCGAAGAAACAATCATCACCATCATACAGCATAAAAATAAACAAGACAAATCTGAAACAAGTGCAACGTTTGAAATACTTGGGCACAGTGATAACATCAGATGGAAGATGCAACACAGAAATAAAAAGCAGAACAGCTCAGGCCAAAAAAAGCATTTCAGAAAATGAAAAATATCTTATGCAACAAATCTATGTCAACAGAAATGAGAAAGAGAGTTCATCGATGCTATATAGAACCAATTCTAACCTGTGGAAGCGAATCATGGACAATAGACAAACAAATGAAAAGACGATTAAAGGCCACAGAGATGGGATTTCTCAGAAGAATGTTGAAAGTTCCCTGGACAGCTAAAAAGACCAATGAGGAAGTTCTCAAAGAGGCCAACACAAAAATGGAGCTCTTAAAAAAACATCAGAAAGAAGCAGTCAACATTTTTCGGGCACATCATGAGAAGAGGAAAGTTGGAATACTTGGTTACAACCGGCAAAATAAAAGGAAAGAGAGATCGCGGACGACAAAGATGGAAAATACTGAATAGCTTGGTGTCATGGCATTGAAAACAGTCAACAACAGAACTGATACGATGCACTGTAGATAGAAGATTGTGGAGAGACATGATCGCCTACGCCAGCCAGCATGGTACATGATGGTGATGATGATGATTTCCCCATCTCGTTATCTATTTTGACTGCTGAAGAGTGATTCGTCTTTTACCTTTCAGCTCCCAGTGGAGCATAGGTCTTCAACAAACACTTTCCAAACCGTTCTGTTTCTTGCCATTCTTTTAAAATCGTTCCATGTCTTCCCCGTCATCTTCATCTCTGTTTCCATTTATTTTCTCCAAGAATATTTTGGTCTCCCGTTTTGTGTTTTCACTAGGTATTATAAAAAAGGGCCTGTTGTGTAATGCTCTCAGTCGGCTTCCGCAGTATGTGCTATCCAGCGCCATCGTTTTCGTTGTATATCTTTATCTACTGATATTTGACTGGTACTTTCCCATAATTCTATGTTAGTGATTTTGTCCTGCCATTCACATCCTTTTATACTGCACATGCATCCATTAATGAAAGTCTGTATCCTCATGATTGTCATTTTTGTTGTTCTCCATATTTCATAGCCATATAATAGAACTGACTTAAGATTGGAGTTGAGTATTTTTATTTTTGTATTTAACCTGATTTCTTTGTATTTCCATATGTTTCCCAATGCAACGAATGCTCCTCTGGTTTCTGATATCTTATTTTGCTTATTGCTTTTTTCTAGTATATTTCCTTGACCACCGTTACGTGTAAATTGCCACAACTTGTTCCAACTGTTGAAATCACGAAAAGCCTCAGAGAAATCATTTATTGCGTAAGATCATGAAGGTAGAAGGTCATCATGTTCATTGTCTTCTTGTTCAGCTACGTACTGCTGTCTCCATGAATGGGATCGTCGTACGATGTGACTTCCCTGTGTGGTTCAGGTAACTCGTCTCACCATCTACTTCTGCCTCATTTAATCGAGCCTCATGTGCATCTATAATTTTCAAACTATTAAACTATTGTTTCAAGAGAGGATAACCCATTATGAGCAAAAACAACATGACCTTTGAGTTGGTAGCTTCCACAGTTGACCTTTATTACTGTACGACCATTGTTTTAAATTATCATCTCATACATATGTTTATTTTTCAACGTATTCGATCGATGGATATGTGTAAATTGTTGGTGAGTTATGAAAATATGAAATGCTTAGAAACATGGAACGTCGTTAGAGGAAAACTGTCACCTGCCACTGTCATCTGCCACCGTACCCTGTCACCTGCCACTTTTACCTGCCCATGTCACCTGTCACCGTCATCTGTCACCTGCCAATTTTACCTGCCACTGTCATCTGTCACCGTCACTTGTCACCTGCCACTTTTACCTGCCTCGCATGTCATAAAGGCTACTAAGGAGGTTGGGGTCAAGAATTTCACCGGCTCTACGGAGTTCGTGCATCGGAGCTGAAGCCATCTTCAGTGCGTTTGCTAGTTTATATAAGACTAGCTTTATTCTGTGGAAGTACTGAGGAGGAGATCTGAGCACCAGGACGTTGTTCGTTGGGCAATCAAAATTATCTGTCGACCATGAAGTGGCGTTTGAGATAGGAATGAAAATAATTCATCCAGGTCGAGGTGGTTCTCAAGAGCGAAACGACTACGTTCAACAGACAAGGATGAATTCAAATCGGTGGTATGTGTGTCTTCTGGACAGAATAGCCAGGAGAATTAAAATGGCCTGCTACAGGAGCACCAGAAGCATTTCGACTAATTGCTGCTCTTACTACCCTTCTGTAGAAGAGTATCTGTGTTGATGTGTCTTGTTTATTTGCCATTGTTTCCTTCTGCAGCAACTCTGTTTGTCTCAACATCAGTTTATATTCGCTCCATTGTGTCATATTAAGCGTCTAAACAATTAAACTAAACAATTATTTAATAAAGAAAAAGAGAGTGTCACGTTCACACTTCGAGTGTGGCATATAGTGCGATTTGTGTCCATACGCTTCTACCAATAGCTAATTTATTTTTTCTAATGTGATCAGCATTATATCTTCTTACTCTCTTGCTTTCCCATTAAAAAAAAAAAAAACGAAAGATCCCTGGTACTTAATGAAAGCTTGATGAATCAAGAATAGAGGTGGGCAACCTACAGCCTGCGGGCCACAACCAATTCCAGCTATTTTGACCGGCCCTTGCGCCTGACTTGAAAATTTGTACACACTGCATTCCCTGAGCAAAAAAATAAATAAGTACAAAGTATCACAGAAATGAGCAAACCTTAACCGGTATGCTTTCTATTTAAATTTGTTGTTATTTTTTTCTACCCCCCCCCTCCTATATTTTCTGTCTGACCCCTCTTCCTTTTATTCCACTCTCCTCTGTCTTCCACTCGTCATCACTAATAAAATGTTCACTTGCCAATCGCTTGTGAATGCAAATTATGTAATTTATATAATGGCTTCATTAATTAACGGTGTCTGGCCATTGGGGTCTTCATAGTTTTCACACCTGTCCCTCAGAGGGTAAAATGATGCCCATCCCTCCTGATCTAGAAGCTAGACCTAGTCTATCGGGATCGAACTGACCTCTTCTCCACAAATAATGAACCACTCCTCTACCACTCTACCCTTTCAAGTCTAGTGAAAGCCAGCGCTGTGTGACGTGCTGATATCTTGGGGCAAGATTGGTGACCGTGGAAACGCCAAGTTACTATCTCGTTAATAATAATAATAATAATAATAATAATAAAGCAATAATAATGATAAAATAATAATAATAATGCAATAATAACAAAGCAATATAAGAAGAAGTAAAAATAAATTATAATAAAGCAATATTAATATAACAATATAATTATAATAATAATTATGATTATAAGAAAGCAATAATAATAATAATAAAGCCATAATAATAACAACAATAAAAGTACGATTCGTAGCAATATTACTGTAATGGCAATGAAGAGATGAAAATGTAAAATATCTCATTAATGTTACAGTTGGCTAAGTAAAACATAGTGAAAGGAAAATATATCGTGGGCGCCAGGAAAGTATGTTCAGAGCGCCATACCACTAAGAGGGCGCCGCGTAGGGCAGCGCTGGTGGAAACGCGGACAGGAACACATATTTTATAGTTACCCCAGGCAAACAAACTAATGTCACGCCTCTGAGTTATCACCTTTAGTACAGCTGAAACGGTGACATAAGAAGACATGTACCTGCACACTACTATGAAATGGTTCGACTAATATAAACGATACTTGCCGTCTTGTAAAAGCGTTATCAAGCATGCAATTATTACCTTTAGCCATCGAATTGCAAGCATGCAATTATTACATTTAGCCATTGAATTGCTTTATCTAATCTAAGTGTCTTTATCTAAACTTCGTTGAGCCTCGATTTGAAATTGTTCCAAGAAAACTTTGGTTACACGATAAATGTTGTTACTTGGTAAAATGGGCGTCGCATGGGGTTAAGTGTCAAGGTTGAATAAAGGGAAATATGGCAGCTACCCAGAAAGCAACAAATAATTCATAGAGTACTTTCTACCCCAAGCTCTGTTTGAGCGGATACGATTCTAACGAACGTCTCCGACCAGCAGCAAAAGGTAGGATCATATTGTCCATAGACATGTTTCTATTCTACAAGGAAAAGACACAAGCTTGTCGCTAAAATGTAAATAGATGCATAAGGTGTATTTTTGATTGTTTGATGTGTTTGTGTAGTTTTGAGCATGACACGTAGAGAATATGATTTTTAAGGCTTCCTTTAATTCTTAAACGGTGTCTGTGCACTTACGAGTACGTTATTTTGAAGCGATTAAAACGTGTGTAAATGCTAGTTGCTACTTATTTCAATTAGCTATTAAAACGTGTGTAAATGCTAGTTGCTACTTATTTCATTTAGCTATTAAAACGTGTGTAAATGCTAGTTGCTACTTATTTCAATTAGCTATTAAAACGTGTGTAAATGCTAGTTGCTACTTATTTCAATTTCAAAGTTGTATTTTAGCTAGCTATTAAAACGTGTGTAAATGCTAGTTGCTACTTATTTCAATTAGCTATTAAAACGTGTGTAAATGCTAGTTGCTACTTATTTCAATTAGCTATTAAAACGTGTGTAAATGCTAGTTGCTACTTATTTCAATTTCAAAGTTGTATTTTAGCTAGCTATTAAAACGTGTGTAAATGCTAGTTGCTATTTATTTCAATTTTAAAGTTGTATTTTAGTTAACTATTAAAACGTGTGTAAATGCTAGTTGCTACTTATTTCAATTTCAAAGTTGTATTTTAGTTAACTATTAAAACGTGTGTAAATGCTAGTTGCTACTTATTTCAATTTGAAAGTTGTATTTTAGTTAACTATTAAAACGTGTGTAAATGCTAGTTGCTACTTATTTCAATTTGAAAGTTGTATTTTAGTTAACTATTAAAACGTGTGTAAATGCTAGTTGCTACTTATTTCAATTTCAAAGTTGTATTTTAGTTAACTATTAAAACGTGTGTAAATGCTAGTTGCTATTTATTTCAATTTCAAAGTTGTATTTTAGTTAACTATTAAAACGTGTGTAAATGCTAGTTGCTACTTATTTCAATTTCAAAGTTGTATTTAAGTTAGCGATTAAAATTTGTGTAGCATTTAAGAATGAACATATCCAAAATGTAGTACATTCTCGTGTTCTCGCAACCTTTATTAAAGACTCATTGTGTTGTGTTTTGATCTTTCTACCTATCCCGTAGCCAAAATATTGTATTTGTTGTTTCTTTATCTATTCTATGGCGGGAATTATTGCAAGCTTTTTTTTCTCAGTTCCTCATTTCTGATGTTATCTCTCAGGCTGTTTCCTGTCATTGGGCCCACGATAGCTCAGTGGTTAGGGAACTGAAACACAAAGGTAAAGAGGTTGGGTTCGATCGTCATCGAGAAATTCCGTGTTCACCCAGCCTTAAATGGGTACCTGATTTTTTTTTCTTTCTGGGAAGTAAAGCGGCACGGGCATAATACCGACCAGATTACCCCAAAAGTCATGTGCCGAAGGTCTATAAAAAATTAACTAGGCATAGGCATGTCTAACTGATCGTCCCAAAACAATAGTCTCAGCACAAGGAATGACAATTCTGCGTAACATCAAAGACACGTCAAACTTTACAAACATCAAAGACACGTCAAACTTTACAAACATCAAAGACACGTCAAACTTTACAAACATCAAAGACACTTCAAACTTTACAAATATCAAAGACACTTTAAACTTTACAAATATCAAAGACACGTCACACTTTACAAACATCAAAGACACGTCAAACTTTACAAACATCAAAGACACGTCAAACTTTACAAACATCAAAGACACGTCAAACTTTACAAACATCAAAGACACTTCAAACTTTACAAATATCAAAGACACTTTAAACTTTACAAATATCAAAGACACGTCACACTTTACAAACATCAAAGACACGTCAAACTTTACAAACATCAAAGACACGTCAAACTTTACAAACATCAAAGACACGTCAAACTTTACAAATATCAAAGACACGTCAAACTTTACAAATATCAAAGACACGTCACACTTTACAAACATCAAAGACACGTCAAACTTTACAAACATCAAAGACACGTCAAACTTTACAAATATCAAAGACACTTTAAACTTTACAAACATCAAAGACACTTCAAACTTTACAAACATCAAAGACATTTAAACTTTACAAATATCAAAGACACTTCAAACTTTACAAATATCAAAGACAATTCAAACTTTACAAATATCAAAGACAATTCAAACTTTACAAATATCAAATACAATTCAAACTTTACAAATATCAAATACACTTTAAACTTCACAAATTTCAAAGACACTTCAAACTTTACAAATATCAAAGACAATTCAAACTTTACAAATATCAAAGACACTTCAAACTTTACAAATATCAGAGACAATTCAAACTTTACAAATATCAAAGACACTTCAAGCTTTACAAATATCAAAGACACTTCAAACTTTACAAATATCAAAGACACTTCAAACTTTACAAATATCAAAGAAACAAAAAGACCGGCCAGATCACACATTCTCAAGAGGCCTAAACGTTAATTAGAATGACGTATGGGGAATCACCCCGTTTCAAACAAATGCGGTTAACTAGTGAAGGAATAAATACATTAAAAGCGGAGCTTGATAGTAGAAAAATAAAATATTATGTGCTGTACCTGCAAGTGAGTTAAAAAAGTAAAGAGCCCCCGTCACGCCAAGTGGCGTATAGGGAATATGGTGTTAGTGACCATAAATTTTACAGACCTTCAGCACATGATTTTTGGGTTAGTGTGGTCGGTATTACGCCCGTGCCGCTTATTTTCCCAGAATAATATCCGGTACCCATTAAAGGCTATGTGAACCAGAAGCCGTAGGTTGGGATCGAACCCTACCTCTTGTCCTTTGTAGTCCAGTTCACTAACCACTGAGCTATCGCGGCTCCCCCCTGCAAGTGAGTGACCATGTGTAATTGAAAGAAAGAAATAACATGGAGGGGGTGGGGGGGCGCCGCGGTTACAAAACTTATTTAATGAGGGTTCCTGTAAAGGAAAGTTTAAGAACCGCAGGTCACACATCATTATCTCGGTAGTTGTTTCTCTTAAAGTTCTTGACTCAAGTCCAGGTCTGGCATTGGTAGCACAGCGTTGGCATGAAAATTGTATTGTAGAGTGCCCGTTTTGCCTCTAGAGTAATTCCCTTGTTATACAATAGTGGTGATAGTTATCCAATGATTGGACAAGCTTTGTTGTAACTTGAATCTAAGTCCAGGTCTAGCATAGGTAGCACAACGTTGGCATGAAGATTGTATTGTAGAGTGCCCGTTTTGCCTCTAGAGTAATTCCCTTGTTATACAATAGTGGTGATAGTTATCCAATGATTGGACAAACTTTGTTGTAACTTGAATCTAAGTCCAGGTCTAGCATAGGTAGCACAACGTTGGCATGAAGATTGTATTGTAGAGTGCCCGTTTTGCCTCTAGAGTAATTCCCTTGTTGTACAATAGCGGTGATAGTTATCCAATGATTGGACAAGCTTTGTTGTAACTTGAATCTAAGTCCAGGTCTAGCATAGGTAGCACAACGTTGGCATGAAGATTGTATTGTAGAGTGCCCGTTTTGCCTCTAGAGTAATTCCCTTGTTATACAATAGCGGTGATAGTTATCCAATGATTGGACAAGCTTTGTTGTAACTTGAATCTAAGTCCAGGTCTAGCATAGGTAGCACAACGTTGGCATGAAGATTGTATTGTAGAGTGCCCGTTTTGCCTCTAGAGTAATTCCCTTGTTGTACAATAGCGGTGATAGTTATCCAATGATTGGACAAGCTTTGTTGTAACTTGAATCTAAGTCCAGGTCTAGCATAGGTAGCACAACGTTGGCATGAAGATTGTATTGTAGAGTGCCCGTTTTGCCTCTAGAGTAATTCCCTTGTTATACAATAGCGGTGATAGTTATCCAATGATTGGACAAGCTTTGTTGTAACTTGAATCTAAGTCCAGGTCTAGCATAGGTAGCACAACGTTGGCATGAAGATTGTATTGTAGAGTGCCCGTTTTGCCTCTAGAGTAATTCCCTTGTTGTACAATAGCGGTGATAGTTATCCAATGATTGGACAAGCTTTGTTGTAACTTGAATCTAAGTCCAGGTCTAGCATAGGTAGCACAACGTTGGCATGAAGATTGTATTGTAGAGTGCCCGTTTTGCCTCTAGAGTAATTCCCTTGTTATACAATAGTGGTGATAGTTATCCAATGATTGGACAAGCTTTGTTGTAACTTGAATCTAAGTCCAGGTCTAGCATAGGTAGCACAACGTTGGCATGAAGATTGTATTGTAGAGTGCCCGTTTTGCCTCTAGAGTAATTCCCTTGTTATACAATAGTGGTGATAGTTATCCAATGATTGGACAAGCTTTGTTGTAACTTGAATCTAAGTCCAGGTCTAGCATAGGTAGCACAACGTTGGCATGAAGATTGTATTGTAGAGTGCCCGTTTTGCCTCTAGAGTAATTCCCTTGTTATACAATAGTGGTGATAGTTATCCAATGATTGGACAAGCTTTGTTGTAACTTGAATCTAAGTCCAGGTCTAGCATAGGTAGCACAACGTTGGCATGAAGATTGTATTGTAGAGTGCCCGTTTTGCCTCTAGAGTAATTCCCTTGTTATACAATAGTGGTGATAGTTATCCAATGATTGGACAAGCTTTGTTGTAACTTGAATCTAAGTCCAGGTCTAGCATAGGTAGCACAACGTTGGCATGAAGATTGTATTGTAGAGTGCCCGTTTTGCCTCTAGAGTAATTCCCTTGTTGTACAATAGCGGTGATAGTTATCCAATGATTGGACAAGCTTTGTTGTAACTTGAATCTAAGTCCAGGTCTAGCATAGGTAGCACAACGTTGGCATGAAGATTGTATTGTAGAGTGCCCGTTTTGCCTCTAGAGTAATTCCCTTGTTGTACAATAGCGGTGATAGTTATCCAATGATTGGACAAGCTTTGTTGTAACTTCAATCTAAGTCCAGGTCTAGCATAGGTAGCACAACGTTGGCATGAAGATTGTATTGTAGAGTGCCCGTTTTGCCTCTAGAGTAATTCCCTTGTTGTACAATAGCGGTGATAGTTATCCAATGATTGGACAAGCTTTGTTGTAACTTCAATCTAAGTCCAGGTCTAGCATAGGTAGCACAACGTTGGCATGAAGATTGTATTGTAGAGTGCCCGTTTTGCCTCTAGAGTAATTCCCTTGTTATACAATAGTGGTGATAGTTATCCAATGATTGGACAAGCTTTGTTGTAACTTGAATCTAAGTCCAGGTCTAGCATAGGTAGCACAACGTTGGCATGAAGATTGTATTGTAGAGTGCCCGTTTTGCCTCTAGAGTAATTCCCTTGTTGTACAATAGCGGTGATAGTTATCCAATGATTGGACAAGCTTTGTTGTAACTTGAATCTAAGTCCAGGTCTAGCATAGGTAGCACAACGTTGGCATGAAGATTGTATTGTAGAGTGCCCGTTTTGCCTCTAGAGTAATTCCCTTGTTGTACAATAGTGGTGATAGTTATCCAATGATTGGACAAGCTTTGTTGTAACTTGAATCTAAGTCCAGGTCTAGCATAGGTAGCACAACGTTGGCATGAAGATTGTATTGTAGAGTGCCCGTTTTGCCTCTAGAATAATTCCTTTGTTGTACAATAGCGGTGATAGTTACCCAATGATTGGACAAGCTTTGTTGCAGGTCTAGCATTGGTAGCACAGCGTTGGCATGAAGATTGTATTGTAGAGTGCCCGTTTTGCCTCTAGAATAATTCCTTTGTTGTACAATAGCGGTGATAGTTACCCAATGATTGGACAAGCTTTGTTGCAGGTCTAGCATTGGTAGCACAGCGTTGGCATGAAGATTGTATTGTAGAGTGCCCGTTTTGCCTCTAGAATAATTCCTTTGTTGTACAATAGCGGTGATAGTTACCCAATGATTGGACAAGCTTTGTTGCAGGTCTAGCATTGGTAGCACAGCGTTGGCATGAAGATTGTATTGTAGAGTGCCCGTTTTGCCTCTAGAATAATTCCTTTGTTGTACAATAGCGGTGATAGTTACCCAATGATTGGACAAGCTTTTGTTCCTTCTTGAGTCTACTTCTGCGAAGAATCTAAAGGTTCGAACTACTTGCTGGACGAAGGCCAGTATCTGATCATCAGATATATTTTAGCCGCACGTTCTATATATATATATATATATATATGTATATAACCTTATGTGCGGTATGTACTACATTATGAACAATATTATATCTACATACACTATTTTGTGTACAAAGTAATATGTTTTAATAATGAGATATACATGATGACCACTGTAACAGTCTGTCCAAGATGACAGAAAAACTATAATCTATTAACATCGACTGACGTGTCTGTATCAGTTTTCTTGTCATTTTTTAAAACTGTTTATTTAACTCATGCTGTTAATTGAACGAGTCAATTCTTCAAAGAAATCATTAACTTTTCATTATAATTTCACCAACGAAAATATGACAGGGAACATGTTATTTTGTTGGTACTAAAATATTTGTGTAGGCTTGTTTCCGTTACTGTCAAGTAGGACAAGTTGGGTGAGTCATTCTTGAGATGATGTTGTGTGTAATCTCCTTTTGACAAATCAACACTACATTTTTACATTCTCCTCAGCAACTAAGGTTTTGTTATCCACCCACTTTCAATTTGTGACTCCATTCTCCATACATTTCTCCATCTACGACTCCACTTTCCATACCTTTCTCCATCTGTGACTCTACACCCAATACAATTTTTATATCTGTGACTTCACTTCCCATACCTTTCTCCATCTACCACTTCACTATCCATACCTTTCTCCATCTACCACTTCACTATCCATATATTTCTCCATCTGCGAATCCATCTCCAGATATTTCTCCATCTGAACTCCACTCTCCGTACATTTCTCGATCTGAAAACCAGTCTCAATACATTTCACCGTATGAAATGGCACTCCATTCTCCATACATTTCTCCATCTGAACTCCACTCTCCATACATTTCTCGATCTGTACTCCACTTTCCATACATTTCTCCATCTGAACTCCACTCTCCATACATTTCTCCATCTGAACTCCAGTCTCCATACATTTCTCCGCATGTGACTCCACTTTCCATACATTTCTCCGTATGTGACTCCACTCTCCATACATTTCTCCATCTGCACTCCACTTTTCATACATTTCTCCATCTGAACTTCACTCTCCATGCATTTCTCCGTATGTGACTCCACTCTCCATACATTTCTCCATCTGCACTCCACTCTCCATACATTTCTCCGTATGTGACTCCACTATCCATACATTTCTCCATATGTGACTCCACTCTCCATACATTTCTCCATTTACGACTCCAATTTCCATACATTTTTCCATTTACGACTCCACTCGCCATACATTTCTCTATCTACAACTCCGCTCTCCATACATTTCTCTATCTATGACTCCACTATCCCTACATTTCTCTATCTATGACTCCACACTCCATACATTTCTCTATCTATGACTTCACTCTCCATACATTTCTCTATCTATGACTCCACTCGCCATACATTTCTCTATCTATGACTACACTCTCCTTACATTTTCTTATCTGCCACTTCACTCTCCTTACATTTCTCCATCCGTGGCTCCACTGCACCTGCACTATCATCAACTCCTCTCTCCACCCGTTCTCCGCCACTTCTCTACTAACAATCCCACTCCTCTCTACACCCTTTCTATATTTAAGACTTTTGCTAATTTCTTCATCTATTCTAAAGTTATGCTTGCGTCTTCTGACTAATCTCTTGATCTCTTCTTGCTTCTCTTTTCTCAATTCCTCTTCTACTCTTTCCCGTGTGGGGAAACATACAAAGTTCTGGTTCTCTTTTCATTCATTGTCAATTGATGTTGCTGTAGCGGTTTTTTTTTGTGCGTTGTCTGTCCATCTTACCTTGGTCTCTCTCTTGCTTTTCTCCCTTCTCCTCTCTTAATATATGCTTTGTATGGTAAGAAATCCCTCGGCACTCGTTCTAGATGGGTAAACCAGTTTATTTGTTGTTTCTTTATGTAGTTTAGGATTGGTTCAATGTCTAGTCTTTCTTTTATAATATCTTGATCTCTTTCAAATTTATACTTATATCTTCTGATTAATCTTATGATCTCTTTCAAAGTTATACGTATATCTTCAGGACTTCCGTTTCCCAAGATGGTGGATCTAGATCATGTTCTCTCGATCTTGCAGAAAGTGCATTCGGGGTCTGAATAATTTCGGTTCTCCATTGCACTTTTCTGCGTTAAAGTCAAAATGATGATCTACTTATTACATCTGCGCCACTATAAAGCGAAGCCGTACGCCGGTAACAGTCCGTTTTTGACAAATCAAGTGTTGTGAATGAGACCTTCCACCGTATAGACTTGATCTGCGCTTTACGTCAAATTGGTGCTGTTAATGACCGTTGTTGGAATTCCTTGACGCAAGTTATTTACATGTTACTCATTAATGTAAACTGCTTAGTCAGCCGCAGTTTGATTTCTTTAGGGAATTTGCACCGTGTTTTGTTCGTCGTAGGCTGCTTTCACAAGAGTAATCAGAAATCTAAAGGGAGCGAAATTGTTGTGTGTACGACATTGTTGTGTGCTACGTTATCGTAATGGTTCATCGCATATCCCTAGACCGGTCGTACGCTAATCTTACGGTCTGTTGTTTGATGTGCGACAGGGATAATCTGACGACTAATTGTGTGTCTTTATGTTCGGAATTGGAGTCAACAACGATGGCCTAACATCATTAAGCGCTATACATTTTTTAAACAAATGTGACGATTATCATTTTCAAGAGGACGTGAACTTCCGGTATATGGTGGATAGGCGGCAGGAACAATTGAAGGCTATGCATGAAAAGTGTTCCTTGTTGCAGTTTCCTCATATTCCAAGTCGGGCTTGTTGCAGGAGCTACTGAATTAAGTGCTCTGTGCACACCGTGAGCTGTGTGTCTCATCCGTTTTGATCATGTTTCGATATTCCAATTGTTTACGATAAATGATGATATCGTATGACAGGGAACAGTTGGCTGTGTTCACTTTCTGTGTGGTTTCGCCTTATGTCTTTTTGTGTGTGCTGAGACCGCTACGATGGGGACTACAGTTACCTTTGTTTGTTTGGGAGATGAGATATTAATTCGGATGATTACGTTGGCACGGGCGGTTGAGCAATTATGGATTTTAATTCGTTTGCAGTGACACCGGGGCCTTCCATAACCAAATAACGTATATCTTCTGCTTAATCTTATGATCTCTTTCAAATTTATACTTATATCTTCTGCTTAATCTTATGATCTCTTTCAAATTTATACTTATATCTTCTGCTTAATCTTATGATCTCTTCCAAAGTTATACTCTCATCTACTCCAGACAAATCTCTCAACAAATTGTTGTACGTCTGCACGATGAGATAGTCTTCTCTAACTATATTTTTCTTCTTTCAAATACCGGTTATCAGTTGGTTTTTTTAACCGAAGTGGTCATTTCCGCTGTTAACGGAGTTAAAAATAAACGTTAGGCACTGTCATCCGGGAAGAGAAATGGAAATACCCACGAGTTCCGGTTTCAGTCCGGTTAGATTTCATATCCTATTCTGAAGCATTATTTTAACATTACCTAACGTTTATGTCCGCTTGTTTAATTATTTGTTTCGTAAAAGACCGAAATGAATTGACAAAGAGTCAGACTTTTTAAGCACTGAAATATGTTACCGGAGTTGGCTTCATTTATGTGCTATGGTTATCGTGCTAATGGAATATTTGTCCTGAATTATGACCAAGTCCATTGGATAATCCGAAAAATGTAGTCACAACTAATACACGTTTAATACAACTATGTTGAGTATTTTTTCTACATGTATATTTTAAAATCATTAAATGTGTATCTTGATTTAATTTTTCACTGACATTGAATTGAATATTGTTTTGTATTAGAGCTATTAGTAATACTCTTAATATTTCCACAGGTGAACAGTTTGCAACGTCAATGGTCAATAGGTCAAGGATCAGCGCGTTCAACATTCTGAAAGGACAGTCAGAAAGGTCAATGGTCAATAGGTCAAGGATCAAAGCCTTCAACAGCCTTTAAAGGCAGTTGGAAAGGTCATTAGTGAACAGTTCTGAAATTAACAAATTCACGTGCAAAACAATTTCAACGGATAACAGGTTCAACATCATTAGATCACATGGTTAACATTCAACAGGTTCAACAATCTCTACATCATTCAACGTGTTTAGCAAGAGTAAATAACATTAACAGAAATGTATTAAAATATGTCAAAAGGCAATTAAAAATATGTCGTGAATAAACAGTAAACATATTCAACAATCAATAATTTTCACAATTAACGATTGTAATAGCCAACAAGTTCAGCAGCCAACAACAACTAACTTTCTCAGCAGCCAACAGCAACTAACTTTCTCAGTAGCCAACAATAACAAACTTTCTCAGCAGCCAACAACAACAAACTTTCTCAGCAGTCAACAACAACTAACTTTCTCAGCAGCCAACAGCAACTAACTTTCTCAGCAGCCAACAACAACAAACTTTCTCAGCAGCCAACAACAACTAACTTTCTCAGCAGCCAACAATAACAAACTTTCTCAGCAGCCAACAGCAACTAACTTTCTCAGCAGCCAACAGCAACTAACTTTCTCAGCAGCCAACAATAACAAACTTTCTCAGCAGCCAACAACAACAAACTTTCTCAGTAGCCAACAACAACTAACTTTATCAGCAGCCAACAGCAACTAACTTTCTCAGCAGCCAACAACAACTAACTTTCTCCGCAACCAACAGCCTCAACAGCCTCAATGATCAAAAGCTGATCATTCAACAAATTAAACAATTTAATAAACTCAACTTTAAACAGGCTCAACAGCTAAACAGTGTTATTGTCAATAAAATAATTAGTTAACAAGTTCAACACTCAACAGACTCCACAGTTAACGTGCTCAATACTTAACTATTTCTACATTTAAATATATAACGTTAACAATTATTTGTGAAGTAAATAGCCAGCTAAAAACTTACTTTATTTTTCTAAATGTATATGGCAGAAGAAAAACTTTACACAAACAGCTTAGGGTAATAAAAAATAGTGAAAGAAATAAAGAAGTTAACACCAAAGTCCTTGCTGACAATGGCTGAAAAACTATGCTTGGGAATGGCTGAAGATGGGTATTTGAAATGTTTCGAAAACAATGACAGTTTGTTTGGTTCCGAACCTAGCAGTAGAAGAAACAGCACAAGCGGTGAAATCTTACTCGGTTCATCTGACACTGGAACTTTGACGAGGACAAATTCCATGCTGAGCTTCGGCGGGTCTGAGTTATCGATTCGAACTGGGTCAGTGTCATATAACCGACTTCCACCTCGTCCAGCTCCACCTCCGCCACCCCCACCGCTCGAGAAAATACCTTGTGGAAAACCCACACCATGCGGGGAAACACCACACTCAAAGTCGTTGCTGAATCTAAAGATCGGTAAGTCCCGATCTTTCAAGAAATCTTCAGGGAGCAAATCACTTCCTCTCAAGAGGCAACTTTCACAAAAAGATTCATTCCCTGGATCTGATTCCGAGTTGAGGAACCGTAATCTCATGGACAGAAATATGTCCAGAACTTTCTCTTCCAATGGTCTTCAACACGTCCTTTACTCCCTCCCTCCTTCGTATCCTCCACCACCTCCACCAACCCTTCTCCCACCCACACATTCTCCACCACCACCACCACCTGACTCTCACCAAACGTCTTATTCTCCACCCACTTCACCAGTCCCCCTCCTCCCATCCTACCCTGCATCACGTCCATCAAACCCGTTCATACCTTCTTATACTCCACCACTACAGGACTCCCTTCCACCTTCATACCCTCCACCATCTCCACCTACCCTATTTCCACAAATTCCGCCACGACCACCTAAACACTTGCTAGCACTTGCACCATCGTCACACCCATCACCACCACAAACAACTCAAACTCGGGACACACCCACGCTCAATCAAAGCTACATCTCCGCTGAATACGCCTTCTACCAAACGGTAGAAAATCACCGAAACATGGTCTCTCCAACCTTGAAAAGAGGACTAATTTGTTTAACTGCCATGTCGCTAACATTCAGCGTTGCCTGCTGTTGTTTCGCAGGGGTTTGTTTCATGTACTACAACCAAACCCCGGCCCCATTAAAGGTTTGTGTCAACCTACAGAAAGATTTCAGCGCAATTCCTGGCTTCTTGCAGAATTTGACGAGAGACAAAGACGGTGAATATTGTGCAGATACTGGCGATAAGCTGTCAGGTTTACTTCAAGAGGTAAGTTAAATGTGAAGTTATGTATGGATTGGCATGTATTCAACATTTGTTGTAGTTAATTATTTCATTATTTGTTCCATTAGTATTGTAAAATTTATTTGGTTGCTTGTAGACAGACAGACAGACAGACAGGCAGGCAGGCAGATAAGATGCATTTTTTTGTTCCGTTTAGTTAGAGACAACAAGTTGCGTATTAAGTGTAGTTATCTTGTGCCGGGTATATAGTGTAAGCTTTAGAGGCAATGCTGCAGGAGGTCGACCCTTGGAAGTAATGACCCAGGCTGGCCCACTTCCACTAGAGTGCCAAGAAGCTAAAGGGCCAAAACACTTGCTCGACGGGAGGTCTCCTTCTGGTGATCAGATTGCCTCCTGCTGCGAAGCTCTGTATAAAGAGTTTCCTTCTATATTTTCTCTACCGTGATATGTTAAAAAAGACCAATGAGGAAGTTCTCAAAGAGGCCAACACAAAAAGGGAGCTCTTAAAAAACATCAGAAAGAAGCAATCAACATTTTTCGGGCACATCATGAGAAGAGGAAAGTTGGAATACTTGGTTACAACTGGCAAAATAAAAGGAAAGAGAGATCGCGGACGACAAAGAGAGAAAATACTGGATAGCTTGGTGTCATGGCATGGAAAACTGTCAACAACAGAACTGATACGATGCACTGTAGATAGAGGATTGTGGAGGGACATGATCGCCTACGCCAACCAGTATAGCACATGATGATGATGATATGTTCAATGTATGTCCAGATCTCGATGTCTACCACAAGTAGGTTGTTTAGTTAGTCACCTAGTGTGAAGGTGCTGAGTTAGTTAACTAAACAACAAATAATACAACAAAGTGGCTTCCACCAGCACAGGTCAACTGAAGACCTGATTACTTACGTCACACAGAAAACTGGGGATGCTCTTGAAGAAAAGAAACACACGCTGACAGTGTGGGTCGACATGGAGAAGGCTCTTGATAGGGTATGGAGAGAAGGATTAAAGAACAAGCTTCTGATAGGGTATGGAGAGAAGGATTAAAGAACAAGCTTCTCTGACTTGGTATCTGAGGCCGTTTATTAAACTGGATATCTCAATACCTACAAGACAGAACGGCCAGAGTACAAGAAAGAAAACTAAGTAAGAAAACAAAAAATGAACAAGATGTCCCACAAGGCGGAGTACTATCCTCAACGCTTTTTTCTGATATTCATAAATGACATCATAGAGGACATTCCACCCAGAATATACTCTACAATGTACGCAGACAACCTGGCGATATGGGCACGAGAAGAATCGATACCATTGGCCAGCTCCAGAATGCAAGACGTCCTAGAAAAGCTTTAAAAATTGACGAACACAAAGATTACCCATTAATGGAAAAAAGAAGCTATTTATACAATTTGCAGCCTATCAAGAAACACACTCTCTGCAAATTTGAACATAAAAGACCACACACTTCTTATTGACCAAAACCCAGAATATCTTCCATGGATCGCAGAATGACTTGGATAAATCAGATAGACAAAGCAAACAAAAAGGGCCAGAAAACGAACAGATATAACGAAGTTAGCAGGAACGGAGCGGTTTTCTATTATATTCTTGCGTTGTCTGCTCATGGCTTGGACCTGTGGAGAAATGTGACAGAATGTGTCATTGAAGGCACAAGAAATCAAGGGTTGTTGCGTGTTGTTCCAGTTATAGTTGGGGAGTATGGTGGGTGGAGGTGCTGAGTATGTTGAAGAGTTGTGTACGAAAGCGTCAAAGTCAAATGTAGTCACATAGTAGCCTGCAGATTTTGGTTGACCTTTCAATGGTTTCCCAATGATTTCTTTATCTTCCGCAGATGATACGCCTCAAAGTAAATACTGGAGGTAAGTGTTCATAGTTTGTTTGTGTTCTTCCATTGGTTAGAGATTGCTGAGGTCATCATCTAGTCTTGTAGCACTGGCTTTGTTGAAGAAGCGTGGGAGACAACGGTCGCAATTATGGGGTTATTTATGTCAACATGAGCTGCAAATGTCACAATGATGGGGTTATTTATATCAACATGAGCTGCAAATGTCACAATTATGGGGTTATTTATGTCAACATAAGCTGCAAATGTCACAATTATGGGGTTATTTATGTCAACATAAGCTGCAAATGTCACAATTATGGGGTTATTTATATCAAATGAGCTGCAAATGTCACAATTATGGGGATATTTATGTCAACATAAGCTGCAAATGTCACAATTATGGAGTTATCTATATCAAATGAGCTGCAAATGTCACAATTATGAGGATATTTATGTCAACATAAGCTGCAAATGTCACAATTATGGGGTTATTTATATCAACATGAGCTGCAAATGTCACAATTATGGGGTTATTTATGTCAACATAAGCTGCAAATGTCACAATTATGGGGTTATTTATGTCAACATAAGCTGCAAATGTCACAATTATGGGGTTATTTATGTCAACATGAGCTGCAAATGTCACAATTATGGGGTTATTTATATCAACATGAGCTGCAAATGTCAGAATTATGGGGTTATTTATGTCAACATAAGCTGCAAATGTCACAATTATGGGGTTATATATGTCAACATAAGCTGCAAATGTCACACTTATGGGGTTATTTATGTCAACATAAGCTGCAAATGTCACAATTATGGGGTTATATATGTCAACATAAGCTGCAAATGTCACAATTATGGGGTTATTTATGTCAACATAAGCTGCAAATGTCACACTTATGGGGTTATTTATGTCAACATAAGCTGCGAATGCCGCAACTTGTCGTAATCTACAACACAACATGCCAATTTAACGACCCTTTAAAGGTTGGGAATCGTGCTGAAGTCGGATGTGTTGGGCCGAAAGGCGCAAATATCAAAGTTATACTGCAAACCACAACACAACGCAGACACGCCCACTTAATGTCCTTTTAAGGGCGGACTACGATGAGGTGTACTTCCTTAGTCATCGGGCGAACGCAAGCAAGCAAGTTTGGGGCTAATGAGTAACTCCAGAAAATAGTTGCCAAACGAGAAAGTCGAAGAATACGACGAGGGGAATGGCTTGCGTTTGCTTCTTCAACAATCTGCGTTTATTTACTGTTTTTGTTCTAAATATTAGCCCCTATTTCTTTCTTTCTTTCTTTCTTTCTTTCTTTCTTTCTTTCTTTCTTTCTTTCTTTCTTTCTTTCTTTCTTTCTTTCTTTCTTTCTTTCATTCTTTCGTTTTGTATTTCTTTTTCACTTCCTCTTACAACCATTTGAGTGTCGAGGGAGATAAACAATTCTAGTTTTCGCCCTTTTGGCGGATTCAATCATTATCATTTGATGTTGTAGCGTTTCTTTGATGTTGCTATAGCGTTTCTTTGATGTTGTCTGTCCATCTTACTCTGGGTTGCATTTGCTCTTCTCCCTTCTTCTCTTTTAATATATCCTTTGTATTGTAATTAATTCTTCTTAGATAGCCAAACCAATTTATTTGTTCTTTCTGTATGTATCTTAACATTGGTTCAATTTTTACTCCTTCTCTTATTTCTTCTTTTTCTTTCCTTCCTCATTTGCCTTTCAGCGTCGAAGGGAGATATACTTTGCGGTCTTTTGTTCTTCTGTTCGCTTCTGTTGCTGTTATGTTTCCTAGTGATTCTAATATTCCATCGATCCATCTTTTTTCGCGGTCGGCCATTGGGTCTGGTATTCTCTCAACGTTTGATGAAGGCTCGTTGTGTTGTGCTTTTATCTTTCTGCCTTGTCACGTGGCCAAACCATTTTATCTGTTGTTTCGTTATATATTCTATGGTTGGGGTTATTCCTAGCTTTTCTCTCAGTTCTTCATTTCTGATCTTATATCTCAGACTGTTTCCTGTCATTCGTCTGACACATTTAATCTCAGTAGAGATTATTTTTCTTATTGTTCTTGAATTTAGGATCCAGAACTGGCATTAGTAACGACAATTAGAAAAAAAAGTGGTATGATAACAGCTTTACGTGCTAATTAACAAAACAAAAGTTGACGTTTCGGCCAAGTAGGCCTTCAGCTGGAACAACAAACAACAATACAAAAATATATATAAGGATGTATACATAAATCTAACTACATGGCGATAATATGCTAGATACTCAAGAAAGGAAATTTTTAAAGTCACTTCCCTGTGTTCCAGAGCGTGGCCAGCTTCTGAATTAACTAAAATAAGTGGGTTGATCAATTATATATCTCAATGACCAGGCAGTCAGGTGAGAAGACGGTATTCACCACAATCCGTCTGATAGAATCTCTATCTCTAGCCAGACATCCAACAGAACGTTGTATTCACCACAGTCCGTCTATAAGAATCTCTGTCTCTAGCCAAACCTCCCACAGAACGTTGCATTCACCACAGTCCGTCTATAAGAATCTCTGTCTCTAGCCAAACCTCCCACAGAACGTTGCATTCACCACAGTCCGTCTATAAGAATCTCTGTCTCTAGCCAGACCTCCCACAGAACGTTGCATTCACCACAGCCCGTCTATAAGAATCTCTGTCTCTAGCCAGACCTCCCACAGAACGTTGCATTCACCACAGTCCGTCTATAAGAATCTCTGTCTCTAGCCAGACCTCCCACAGAACGTTGCATTCACCACAGCCCGTCAGAAAGAATCTCTGTCTCTAGCCAGACCTCCCACAGAACGTTGCATTCACCACAGTCCGTCTATAAGAATCTCTGTCTCTAGCTAGACCTCCTACAGAACGTTGCATTCACCACAGTCCGTCTATAAGAATCTCTGTCTCTAGCCAGACCTCCCACAGAACGTTGCATTCACCACAGTCCGTCTGAAAGAATCTCTATCTCTAGCCAGACCTCTCACAGAACGTTGCATTCACCACAGTCCGTCTGAAAGAATCTCTGTCTCTAGCCAGACCTCCCACAGAACGTTGCATTCACCACAGTCCGTCTATAAGAATCTCTGTCTCTAGCCAGACCTCCCACAGAACGTTGTATTCACCACAGTCCGTCTATAAGAATCTATATCTCTAGCCAGACCTCCCACAGAACGTTGCATTCACTACAGTCCGTCTATAACAATCTCTATCTCTAGCCAGACCTCCCACAGAACGTTACATTCACTACAGTCCGTCTATAAGAATCTCTATCTCTAGCCAGACCTCCCACAGTATGTTGCATTCACCACAGTCCGTCTATAAGAATCTCTATCTCTAGCCAGACCTCCCACAGAACGTTGCATTCACTACAGTCCGTCTATAAGAATCTCTATCTCTAGCCAGACCTCCCACAGAACGTTACATTCACTACAGTCCGTCTATAAGAATCTCTATCTCTAGCCAGACCTCCCACAGAACGTTACATTCACTACAGTCCGTCTATAAGAATCTCTATCTCTAGCCAGACCTCCCACAGAACGTTGCATTCACTACAGTCCGTCGATAAGAATCTCTGTCTCTAGCCAGACCTCCCACAGAACGTTGCATTCACTACAGTCCGTCTATAAGAATCTCTATCTCTAGCCAGACCTCCCACAGAACGTTACATTCACTACAGTCCGTCTATAAGAATCTCTATCTCTAGCCAGACCTCCCACAGAACGTTGCATTCACCACAGCCCGTCAGAAAGAATCTCTGTCTCTAGCCAGACCTCCCACAGAACGTTGCATTCACCACAGTCCGTCTATAAGAATCTCTGTCTCTAGCTAGACCTCCTACAGAACGTTGCATTCACCACAGTCCGTCTATAAGAATCTCTGTCTCTAGCCAGACCTCCCACAGAACGTTGCATTCACCACAGTCCGTCTGAAAGAATCTCTGTCTCTAGCCAGACCTCCCACAGAACGTTGCATTCACTACAGTCCGTCTATAAGAATCTCTGTCTCTAGCCAGACCTCCCACAGAACGTTGCATTCACTACAGTCCGTCTATAAGAATCTCTATCTCTAGCCAGACCTCCCACAGAACGTTACATTCACTACAGTCCGTCTATAAGAATCTCTATCTCTAGCCAGACCTCCCACAGTATGTTACATTCACCACAGTCCGTCTATAAGAAAATTTATCTCTAGCCAGATCTCCCACAGAACGTTGCATTCACCACAGTCCGTCTATAAGAATCTCTGTCTTTAGCCAGACCTCCCACAGAACGTTACATTCACCATAGCCCGTCTGACAGAATCTCTGTCTTTGGTTATAGGTGATATTCAAGGTCTCCTTGATCTCTTGAGATAACATTTGTCTTGGTCTGCCCCTGATGAGTCACCCAGGAACCAAACCTTTCATTATTGTTCTTTCCAGTCGAGTGTGTCTTTTGACGTGGCAATAGTATTTTTATTCTCTCTGTAGAATTATGTTTATAAACGAGTACTTGTTTATGTTTAATGTGAAAATATCATTTAGCAGTAATAGGTTTTGCTTTTGAATTCAGCAGAGGTAGAGAGATGAGGAGATAGAAGAGGGAGAAGAGAAGAAAGGAAGAATAGCAAGCTGAGGAGGTAGAGACAAAGAAGTAGAAGGAGGAGGAGGAGAAGGAGAAGAATAAGCAGGAGAAAGACGATGATGGCAAGGAGGAAAGAAGAAGAATCAGACGGAGCGAGAGGAGAATGAGGAGAATAAGACGGTAGTAATGAATGAATGAAAGAATGACTGACATGTTTCACATGATCATCACATCTGACATGTTTTTATATGATCATCACATCTGACATGTTTCACATGATCATCACTTCTGATATGTTTCACATGATCACCACATCTGACATGTTTCATATGATCATCACATGTGACATGTTTCACATGATCATCACTTCTGATATGTTTCACATGATCATCACTTCTGATATGTTTCACATGATCACCACATCTGACATGTTTCATATGATCATCACATGTGACATGTTTCACATGATCATCACTTCTGATATGTTTCACATGATCATCACTTCTGATATGTTTCACACGATCACCACATCTGACATGTTTCACATGATCATCACATCTGACATGTTTCACATGATCATCACATCTGATATGTTTCACACGATCACCACATCTTACATGTTTCACGTGATCATCACATCTGACATGTTTCACACGATCACAACATCTGACATGTTTCACATGATCATCACATCTGACATGTTTCACATGATCATCACATCTTACATGTTTCACGTGATCATCACATCCTACATGTTTCACATGATCCTCATATCTGGCATGTTTCACACGATCATCACATCTGACATGTTTCACATGATCATCATATTTGACATGTTTCACACGATCATCACATCTTACATGTTTCACATGATCATCACATCTGACAATCATCACATCTTACATGTTTCACATGATCATCACATCTGATATGTTTCACATGATCTTCACATCTGACATGTTTCACATGATCATCACATCTTACATGTTTCACATGATCATCACATCTTACATGTTTCACATGATCATCACATCTGACATGTTTCACACGATCATCATATCTGGCATGTTTCACTAATCCAGTGACAGGTCCCCCTAACTTAATCAAGACGTCTCAGCCCCTACACGTCAGTGCTCACAGACACTTCCAAGAGTCGGATGTTCTAAGTACTGACTGTAAGTACAGGAATAGAGCTTCCAGATTTGTAGAATAGAACAAACAATAATAGTCTTTAAAACTCGGTCGTGCGATGCTCGATTTACACACTCTACCTCGCAAGTGTGTGTTTGCTTGTATATGTTTAGTATAGTCGACAAATCTTTGCTCAACGGACATCTCCATAGTGATAAGATCTCCTATTTAGTATAGTCGACAAATCATCTACATTGCTCAACGGACATCTCCATAGTGATAAGATCGCCTATTTAGTATAGTCGACAAATCATCTACATTGCTCAACGGATATCTCCATAGTGATAAGATCTCCTATTTAGTATAGTCGACAAATCATCTACATTGCTCAACGGACATCTCCATAGTGATAAGATCTCCTATTTAGTATAGTCGACAAATCATCTACATTGCTCAACGGATATCTCCATAGTGATAAGATCTCCTATTTAGTATAGTCGACAAATCATCTACAATGCTCAACGGATATCTCCATAGTGATAAGATCTCCTATTTAGTATAGTCGACAAATCATCTACATTGCTCAACGGACATCTCCATAGTGATAAGATCTCCTATTTAGTATAGTCGACAAATCATCTACATTGCTCAACGGATATCTCCATAGTGATTAGATCTCCTATTTAGTATAGTCGACAAATCATCTACATTGCTCAACGGATATCTCCACAGTGCTCAAATCTACCCCCTAGTACCTTCCCCAAAGTGCAGCAGTGCTGCAACAAACTAGCTATAGCACTGAAATTGGCTTCAGCTCTGATGCACAAACTCCGTAGCTACAGCAAAGAACTTATCGATGGATGGGAAATTAAGTAGAGTTTTAGCTCTGAACAGTTTTTTTCCCAAGGCAGCGCCCATATTCGGAGTAAAGGCATCAAGATGCACAGAGATGCGAAGATGCTGTAAAGCTGTAGATAATAATGGCATATTTGGCCTGTTATTTTTCGATTAATTTTCAGACTAGTGCTCACAGATCACCTATCTGCTGTCATTATCCGTGAGGGCTAGACATCGGATCACTTTACCCAGAGACACGGGGAGGGTACAGCCAAGAAAATGAGATATATTTTTTTTTTTAGCTTTCGCCAACTTTTACCTCTGACGAAGTCCCTAGAGACTAGGAACTGAAATTTGTGTGTTAATCCGGTTTTCCCTGGCAGCCGTGTGCACAGGGGAACCCTCGCCGCACAGGCAGATAACTCCGTCTTCCGAGGTACTTATATTTTTTCCGTCGATGAGTAATTGACGTTTCAAGCCGGGCCTCGCTGCTGCGACTAGGGGTGGTTGCCGCAGAGAGAAATCATAAATAAAAATCCCAACTGGTGGAGCTGGGATTTGAACCAACAACCTCTCTGTCTCGAGGCCGGCGTCTTGACTCGAGACCAACCAGTCCCCCAAATGAGAATTTCTCACAGGATTCGACCCCGGGACCTATCTGTCCAGACGCCGAAGTCCCCAGTTCTCTATATATGTGTATGCATTGAAAAGAAATGCACGTGATACAAGATAAATTGTGCTTTCGTGGCATTCTTCTTTCATCTTCTTTCACGTCACTCCGAATGAAAGAGATGGGAGTTAAGATGGGCACAACCGGAAACGAGAAACGTAGTGAAGACTTATCATTCAACACAGAACTGGCGTTGTCAGTCGCTGGATGCTGCGGTACTTGCTGAGGAGGGGCTCTAGGCACATATGGACATGTTCGGAGGGAAATGAGGATGACCCGCAAATAGCTCAATAACTCAATAAGAAACAAAGCATTGCCATTATGTAAAGGCGTAGGAGAGGAAGACCGCAATATATGATGATAGATATTTCATAACAAAAATATTAACGCCATCAAAAGATACTATATGGGAAACATTGTCGCAAAACCCAAAAAGGAAGAAAATAGAAAATAAAATGACTCGGCTGCTCTCTATAGTAACTGAATTCTAACAAGGTGTCACCTCGCGCCTACAACCACTGAAGGGCTGACTTCATGACAAGAGATGTAGTTGTAGTTAGTTGAAGGCCCCGGTGTCACTGCAGACGAATTCAAGTTCATAATTACTCAACTGCCGGAGCCAATGGAATCATCCGAATTAACATCTCATCTCATCGAAGGTCCAACTAAAGAAAGGCAGCTGCAGTACCCATCACAGCAGCTACATCATACGCCAGAAGACATAAGGCAAAACCGCACTGAATGTGAACGCAGCCGAACTGTCCTTCGTCATACGAAATAATCATTCATCGAAAGTAATCGGAATATCAAAACACGATCTGGATGAGACACACATCTCACGGTGTGCACAGAGCATTTAACTCAGTAGCTCCTGCAACAAGCCGGATTTGTAATATGAGGGAACTGCAGCAAGGATCACTTTTCAGACAGAGCCTCAACGGTTCTTGTCGCCTATCCGCCATATTGACCTGAAGTCCATGACAAGAGAAAGATCTTGAAGTAGTTGAACACCAGTTTTTAGAAATTTTGACAACAGCAACATCCATAGAACATAGAAACCATGAGAACGGGACAATATCAACAATTTGAGAAAATGTTCGCAGAGATATGAAAGAGACAAAAGCAAAACTTCTAGAACTACACCAGAAACTACAATTTGACAACAGTGCCACTTAGAGGTCATTACATGAAAGATTAGAATGCGAATATGTGGCATTTACAGAACTTTACATTTAAAAATTACAGTTTGACAAATGTGGCACTTATAGAACTTTCTATGAAAGAATATTAAAACATGACAAATGTGGCACTTATAGAACCTTACAAAAAAAAATAAAATGTGAATACTCTGACACTTATAGAACATTACATCAAAGATTAACAATTGATAAAATGCAACACTAATAGAGAATTTAATCAACAATTAATAATTGACAAATGTGACTTCTATAGACCATTACATCAACAATTAAAAATTGATAAATGCGACACATATAGAACATTACATCAAAAATTACAACTTGACACATGTGGCATTTATAGAACAATAGATAACCTATTATAATATAAAATGTTTGACAACTGCAAGATTTATAGAATTAAAATAGGCGTTCTTGTTACAACATGCAGATTTTATGCGAAGTATAGTATTGTTGGGGAGTCGCGATAGCTCAGTGGTTAGTGAACTGGACTACAAAGGACAAGGTGTAGGGTTCGATCCCAACCGACGGCTTCCGCGTTCACCCAGCCTTAAATGTGTACCGGATTTTTTTCTGGGAAAGTAAAGCAGCACGGGCGTAATACCGACCACATTACCCGAAAAATCATGTGCTGAAGGTCTGTAAAATATAGGGTCACTAACACCATATTCCCTATACGCCACTTGGCGTGACGGGGGTACTTTACTTTACTTTTTTTATACATGTATTATTGTTGGTACCTATACTTTTCAATGACAACTGGGATAAATATGGGTGTTGTGGTCGATACCACGTCAGGCCGCCAATTTTCTTAGAGGAAATATTCGGTACCCATTTTCAGACTATGGGTGAACCTAGAGATGATGTTGATTTGGAAAAGAAATTCGTCACATTTGGGAGTTGAATCTATAGTATCATGATATGTGGACTAGCACACTAACCGCTCTGTCACGTATAGAATAATCTATAGTATCCTGATATGTGGACTAGCACACTAACCGCTCTGTCACGTATAGAATAATGTATAGAACAATTAGATTCTAGAAATGAGACAACGACAACAACATACATAGAATAATTTTCAACACACATAGAACAATTTTAGGAAATGAACATGTGATGATAACATCACTTGTAGAACAATTTTAGAAATGAACATGTGAGGATGGCATCATTTATAGAACAATTTTAGAAATGAACATGTGAGGATGGCATCATTTATAGAACAATTTTAGAAATGAACATGTGAGGGTGACATCACTTGTAGAACAATTTTAGAAATAAACATGTGAGGATAACATCACTTGTAGAACAATTTTAGAAATGAACATGTGAGGGTGACATCACTTATAGAACAATTTTAGAAATGAACATGTGAGGATGGCATCATTTATAGAACAATTTTAGAAATGAACATGTGAGGGTGACATCACTTATAGAACAATTTTAGAAATGAACATGTGAGGATGGCATCATTTATAGAACAATTTTAGAAATGAACATGTGAGGGTGACATCACTTATAGAACAATTTTAGAAATGAACATGTGAGGATGACATCACTTGTAGAACAATTTTAGAAATGAACATGTGAGGATAACATCATTTATAGAACAATTTTAGAAATGAACATGTGAGGATGCCATCATTTATAGAACAATTTTAGAAATGAGACGTTAAAGACTAAATTTATAAGATAATTTTTTTGAAATGAGACTTTAACGGCAATGTTAATAGAGCAATTTTAGAAATGAGACTTTGACAACAACGTTTGTTGAACAATTTTAGAAATGAGACTTTTATGGCAACGTTTATAGAGCAATTTTAGAAAAGAGACTTTGACGACAACGTTTGTTAAACAATTTTAGAAATGAGACTATGATGACAATGTTTATAGAGCAATTTTAGAAATGAGACTTTGACGACAACGTTTATAGAGCAATTTTAGAAAATAGACTTTGACGACAACGTTTGTTAACCAATTTTAGAAAAGAGACTTTGACGACAACGTTTATAGAGCAATTTTAGAAAAGAGACTTTGACGACAACGTTTATAGAGCAATTTTAGAAAAGAGACTTTGACAACAACGTTTGTTAAACAATTTTAGAAATGACACTTTGACGACAACATTTATAGAGCAATTTTAGAAAAGAGACTTTGACGACAACGTTTGTTAAACAATTTTAGAAAAGAGACTTTGACGACAACGTTTATAGAGCAATTTTAGAAATGAGACTTTGATGACAACGTTTGTTAACCAATTTTAGAAAAGAGACTTTGACGACAACGTTTATAGAGCAATTTTAGAAAAGAGACTTTGACGACAACGTTTATAGAGCAATTTTAGAAAAGAGACTTTGACGACAACGTTTGTTAACCAATTTTAGAAAAGAGACTTTGACGACAACATTTGTTAAACAATTTTAGAAATGAGACTTTGACGACAACATTTATAGAGCAATTTTAGAAAAGAGACTTTGACGACAACGTTTGTTAAACAATTTTAGAAAAGAGACTTTGACGACAACGTTTATAGAGCAATTTTAGAAAATAGACTTTGACGACAACGTTTGTTAACCAATTTTAGAAAAGAGACTTTGACGACAACGTTTATAGAGCAATTTTAGAAAAGAGACTTTGACGACAACGTTTGTTAACCAATTTTAGAAAAGAGACTTTGACAACAACGTTTGTTAAACAATTTTAGAAATGAGACTTTGACGACAACATTTATAGAGCAATTTTAGAAAAGAGACCTTGACGACAACGTTTGTTAAACAATTTTAGAAAAGAGACTTTGACGACAACGTTTATAGAGCAATTTTAGAAATGAGACTTTGACGACAACGTTTGTTGAACAATTTTAGAAAAGAGACTTTGACGACAACGTTTATAGAGCAATTTTAGAAATGAGACTTTGACGACAACGTTTGTTGAACAATTTTAGAAATGAGACGTTAAAGACTAAATTTATAGAACCATGTTAGAAATGAGACTGTGACGATGACGAAACTTAGAGAAGAATGACAATAATGTGTTAACATTTATAATTTAACGAATGTGCTACACGCTACAGTTATAGAGAACTAGCAGTAATTTAGAGACAATGACAATTTAAAACAAAAAGAATGAAAAAAGTGGTATGGTAAGTAAGAGCTTTACGTTGGTGAGAAACAAAACAAACGTCCAACGATGTTTCGGCCAAGTAGGCCTTCAGATTGAACAATAAACAACAACACATAAATATATAAAGATATACACACATTTTTTGTGTCGTTGTATATATATATATATATATATATATATATATATATATATATATATATATATATATATATATGTTTATCTATTTGTGTGTTGTTGTTTATTGTTCCATCTGAAGGCCTACTTGGCCGAAACGCCTTTCGACTTTTGTTTTATTTCTCACCTACGTAAAGCTGTTACCATACCACTTTTTTCTCTCTTTTTTTTAAATTGCCATTATTATCATCAGCTTTACAACAGCTTCGCATCTCCATGCATCTTAATGCCTTTACTCATTTACTTGTAATGTAGAGAATCGTTACATACATTTAACATCGACAATTGAACGAAAGTACTTGCAGTAAATCATTTCCCTTATTGCAGGCAGTTCCAGTGTGTTCACCAAACACCGCTTGAATTTGATCACGTCAAATAACGGGGACTTCAAACAACACTCTGAAAACGTAGATGTGAGGAATGATGGCCTGAGAATACTGCAATCGGGTTGGTACTACATCTACAGCAGCATCAGCTTCCTACCGCAGCTGTGTTTGAGAACAGTAGAAATGGTAAGTGTTCTTGATCATTCAGTAGTGGTCAACTCCGCGTTGACTGAGGCCCAGATTATAGCTAAGACCAGAAGCAGAGAGAAGAACTTAGAGTATCGTTAAGAATGACATTATGTGATTTAGTCATAAACAAAAATGGTTGCATGCTATCACGTGACACTGACGTAAAAACAACCTCGCAGAGCCGACTATAAACAAAACCCTTTTTTCTTTTTCAGTTCGCCAGCTTTTACCTCTGATGAAGTCCCTATAGACTAGGAACTGAATTTTCCGTGTTAATCAGTTTTTCCTTGGCAGCCGTGTGCACAGGAGTCCCTCGCTGCACAGGCAGATAACTCCGTCTTCGGAGGTACTCATATTTTCAGTCCATGAGTAACTGACGTTTCAAGCCGGGCCTTGCTGCCGAGACCAGGGGTGGTTGTCGCACAGAGAAATCGTAAATAAAAATCCCAACTGGTGCAGCCGGGATTTGAACCCACAACCTCTCTGTCTCGAGGCCGGTGTCTTGCCTCGAGACCAATCAGTCCCCCAAACAAAGCCTTTGATTATTGTCGTCATCAAGTTTTTTTTATTTTTATTTTAAATCGACTGGAGTTTAGGTTTTTATTTGTAGATTATTTAATATAGTGGTTTCTGTGGTTAGAAATCGTAAATTGACAACGTTCATATGTGCTGAATTTTTGTTAGTGGATAAACAAGTTTCTACAAGACAGTGTTAGTTTTGTCGTTATTTATTATCTTCTATATCAACAGCGGACGGTGAGTTTGAAACTTGAGCAGACCAGGACATGATGACTAGTCGTCTAACGTGTACAAAAATATATAGACTACTAGTACACTTACACTAGCCTGTTACCTGTATACTTACATTAGCCTGTTACTTGTACACGTACATTAGCCTGTTACCTGTATACTTACATTAGCCTGTTACTTGTACACGTACATTAGCCTGTTACCTGTATACTTACATTAGCCTGTTACTTGTACACACTACATTAGCCTATTACTTGTACACACTTACATTAACCCGTTACTTGTACACACATTAGTCTGTTACTTGTACACACATTAGCCTATTACTTGTACACACATTAGCCAGTTACCTGTACACACTTACATTAGCCTATTTCTTGTCTTCTTTTTCTTCTATCTTTTAGCTCCCAGTGGAGCATAGGTCTTCAACAAACACTTTCCAAGTCGTTCTATTTTTTGCAATTCTTTTAAGATCGTTCCATGTCTTCCCCATCATCTTCATCTCTGCTTCGATCTGTCTTCTCCAAGAATTCCTTGGTCTTCCTCTTTGTCTTTTCCCCTGGGGATTCAAAAAATGGGCCTGTTGTGTAATACTCTCAGTTGGCTTCCGTAGTGTGTGTCCTATCCATCGCCATCGTCTTCGCTGTATCTCTTTATCCACTGGTATTTGACCGGTACATTTCCATAATTCCACGTTATTGACTTTGTCCTGCCATTTCCATCCCTTTATTCTATTTCTTGTACACACTTACATTAGTCTGTTACTTGTACATGCACATTAGCTTGTTACTTGTACACACATTAGCCTGTTACTTGTACACACATTAGCCTGTTACTTGTACAGAAAATTCACTATTCGATTCTTTTTCCTGGCATCAAGATAGTCTTCCCTTCTTCATTTCGCCAGAAAGCTATTTGTATTGACTGTACCACTTCCATTGAAATGTCCTTGTTGCTATATCATTCTTCTTTCGATGCCATTTCGTCGTGAAAAGAAAATATCAATTTAAAAAAATTAACCATATCATTTGGAATGATCTCGTCTGTTCTAAGGTTATTTTCTGCAATTCACACACATTATGTTTCCATACGGCCGTTCGAAGTTATCATATAGTGCTGTCTCGGCTTCGAAGGTTGGCTTCCGTGGAGCACCATTCCGCTCTGTCTCTTGCTTTGGTAGTGCAGGTTGTCATAGGCTGACTTGTCCATCTTCTGGTGTTACACGTACATGTTAGTCTTGGTCTGCCTATGACTCTTTTACTTTGCATTTTCCCTTCCAAGATTACTTTTAGTAGGCTGTTGTGTCTTTTAACATGACCCAAAAATCTAATTTGTCTTATTTGATTTGTGCTTAATAGTCCTCGTTTCATTTTTAGTCGTTTTAAGACTTCATCATGTGTTTATTTTCTTTCCATCCAATTCTTCTGTAAATCCACATTTCAAAGGCTTCAATTTACTTTTCTGTTTTCTTGTCTAATATCCATATTTCTGCACTATACAGGAATGTTGAGAAATAACATTTTGTTATTCTTTGTTTTAGCCTTGGTATTATTTATTTTGATGTTACAACATTTTTCATGGCATTAAAATTACTTTTTGCCATTCCTTTTCTTGTGTTTATTTCAGCTGTACATTTTCCATCACTGGTTATAATATGTCCTTAGTAGTTGTTGCTCTGAACTGTCTCCAGGTCTATTCCTTCAACTTCGAACTTCTAGGCTGACCTTTAACCTGATCATTTGCAAACAATACGGCAGTTTACGCTATTTAAAATAGTTCCTTCTATTATTACCCTAAATTGTCACAATTATAATGACGTCAAAGTATCTTGCTTATCTGTATTGTCAGTTATGTTTTGCTTCATCTCATACAACTTTGTTTCGGTTACAACTTTTTAAAAAATAAAAACACAGTGCTGTGATGTAAAGGAGCGATTTGTTTTGTTTTTCTCCGGGATTGTCTAAACTTGTATACGTAACGAGAAATAGAAAGTAGTAATATTAGTTGAAATCACCGTTGTCATGGCAACCGGGAAGCAGCTTCAGAAGTGGCCTACCTATAATTTTCATAAACATTGCAAGAGCGATGCATGTCTCTGCACGGTTTTAGTAGGTTTGATTTTCAGACATTGAAGCTGATTTATTAGTAACGTGTGGAAATACTTGAGCTATATCACGGCTGACTGGGTACGGTGACTGGTTGTTCACTTGAATTTAACTCATGGAGCTGAAATATGTGTTTGGTGGTATTCTGATCAAATATTGGAGAAGTCGTTGCCTCCGTTGCCTCCTCTGAGAATCCGCCTCTGTTATATATCCTGTCAGAGTTGACCCGACTTCTACGATGGTAACTGCCATAAGGGCGCAGCCGATAGATGATCAGCAGGGAAAGGGGGCCGTGACTGTCAAAAGTTTGCGAACCACTGGTGTATCACAACGATGAAAACTCTCCGTTATCTTTCCTCTCCAATATTATCTTTCTTCTCCAACATTATCTTTCTTCTCCAACATTATCTTTCTTCTCCAACATTATCTTTCTTCTCCAACAATGTCTTTCTTCTCCAACATTATCTTTCTTCTCCAACATTATCTTTCTTCTCCAACATTATCTTTCTTTTCCAACATTATCGTTCTTCTCCAACATTATCTTTCTTCTCCAACATTATCTTTCTTTTCCAACATTGCCTTTTTTCTCCAATATTATCTTTCTTCCTGTGTTCAAGTTTGGTTCACCAGAGCTGAGTTTGTGGTAAATCTGACGGTGTGGCGAGCTCGTGCAGCTTTTGATTACGATGGTGATTCATTTCTTCCCTATCTGGTTTTAGAATTATACCTTTTTTTCATACCCGTACACGATTTACCTGGGTACATCGTGAGAAGAGGAAAGTTGGAAAACTTGGTTACAACTGACAAAATACAGGGAAAGAGATATCGCGAACGACAAAGAGAGGAGATACTGGACAGCTTGAGGTCATGGCTTGGTGTCATGGCTTGGTGTCATGGCTTGGTGTCATGGCTTGGTGTCATGGCATGGAAAACAGTCAACAAGAGAAGTGATACGATACATTGTGGATAGAAAATTGTGGAAGGACATGATTGCCTACCTATGCTACACGGTATGGCTCATGATGATGATTTTTTTTTTTTTTGCGTTCGTCAGCTTTCACCTCTGGTGAAGTCTCTAGAGAACTAACTTTCGCGTGTTAATCCGTTTTTCCTTGGCAGTCGTGTGCACAGGGTGTGGCAGTGCTTCTTCTCTTAATGCTCCTTTATGAGTTGAGGAGTCTTCTTCTCGTCGAGAAATCTACTTCTAGCAACTTTCTAACTTCTTGAAGAATCTTCTTATAGACTGTTATCTCGTTCTCTAACTTGTTGACGTTCTTTCATATCTTCTCGCTGACTTGTCGACTTCATTTCATAATGTAGAGGCACACATATAAATATATAAAACTCATCAGCAATTTCGAACAAGTATAAACAAAGTCTTTATTGAAGATCTCCACCTGGTTTACAAGAATTATACATAACTCATCTTGGTTTCTTGAACATATATAACAAAGTCTTTATTGAAGATCTCCACCTGGTTTACAAGAATTATACATAACTCATCTTGGTTTCTTGAACATATATAACAAAGTCTTTATTGAAGATCTCCACCTGAATAACTATGGATTGACAAGTCTCTGGTTTCATATTATATTCTCTTACAACAACTGCTTTACCTGACATAGCCGATAAGCGATGATAATTTGTCAGTAACTCTGTGATCGTAAAATCTTAAGTCTAAGTTCTTTCAGTTCCGTAGTTTCAAAGTCTATAAAGTTCTGTACATTTCTAAGTTTACTTGCGTATCTACGTTTCTCTCTGTGTGTCTCTATGTCTGAATCTCCTATCCGTGCCCGTGTCTCTGTGTCTCTCTTGCCTGTGCCTCTATGTCTGCATTCCCTTGTAATCTAAAGTTGATTACGACACAGCGACCGAGTCCGGGACTTGACGTATCCTTGCCACTCGTCAAGACTTCCTTCATTTTTACGCCGCCTAAAATTATTCTACCTTTCATCGACGGCGTATCTTTTCTTTCTTCATCCTCTGAAGATCGTCGTTTCCTCCACTACCTCCCATTATCCTACATGGATGAGTCCCACTGTCACAAGGGGATCTTCATCCCACAAGCAGAAAATTCTCTCTTTGGAGGTACTTATATATTTTTTTCCGTCGATGAGTAATTGACGTTTCGGTTAGGGGTCCTGAAAATTTCATTGAGCTAAGGGCCCCCACCAAGTCAGAATCCAGCACCGCTCCAGGCACGCAAATGAAGCTTCGAGTTTTGTAGAATCGAACCAGCAACAATCGTACCAGCAACAATTGAACCAGCAACAATCGAACCAGCAACAATCGTACCAGCAGCAATCGAACCAGACCCAATCGAACCAGCAACAATCGTACCAGCAACAATCGAACCAGCAACAATAGAACCAGACCCAATCGAACCAGCAACAATCGTACCAGCAACAATTGAACCAGCAACAATCGTACCAGAAACAATCGAACCAGCAACAATCGTACCAGCAACAATCGTACCAGCAACAATCGAACCAGCAACAATCGTACCAGCAACAATCGTACCAGCAACAATCGAACCAGCAACAATCGTACCAGCAACAATCGTACCAGCAACAATCGAACCAGCAACAATCGTACCAGCAACAATCGTACCAGCAACAATCAAACCAGCAACAATCGTACCAGCAACAATCGAACCAGCAACAATTCGTACCAGCAACAATCGTACCAGCAACAATCGAACCAGCAACAATCGAACCAGCAACAATCGTACCAGCAACAATCGAACCAGCAACAATCGTACCAGCAACAATCGAACCAGCAACAATCGAACCGCAACAATCGAACCAGCAACAATCGTACCAGCAACAATCGAACCAGCAACAATCGAACCAGCAACAATCGAACCAGCAACAATCGAACCAGCAACAATCGTACCAGCAACAATCGAACCAGCAACAATCGAACCAGCAACAATCGTACCAGCAATAATCGAACCAGCAACAATCGAACCAGCAACAACCGAACCAGCAACAATCGTATTTAAAATGCAATCTCAAACATGGACAATCACGAGTGTGTTCCGTGGTTCCATACTTAGCCCACCTGGCCACGTGGAGCGCATCTGATTGTGGAAATGTTTATCTTGTCTGTTGTGATTTGTTCAATGTCTGAAGATGATAGTTTGTTCTAGTCGCATTGTTCTAGTCCCACTGTTCTAATCAGTTTGTTCTAGTCTAATTATTCTATAATATTCCCGGTCACGTGCAACAATTCACCGTTGACCACGTACTCAACACAATGTGATTAATTCACAACACAGAAACTGCAACTCCAAATATTCAGAACAACACTTGTGTTCGACACTTCATATGATGACACAAGACGTCGTCTAGATCTCGTACATAAGTTTATTTACACAATTCTTTAGTTACGCTTTACAAATCATCTGGATAAACATCTTTGTTGTATTTACAAGTCAGGCATTACATATAATGTTTGCTTTGATCGTCTATCAAACTATATCATTAGAAGAAATTCTGTATTCGTGTCTTGGCTACCACCGTTGATATATTAGTCTCCTTGGTAATGAAACCACGTCAACATACCTTCTTGTACTTGAGCATAAAATCACACACACACATTAAAATGACTTCTATATCAATCTGTATATTCCTATTCTTGATTTCCTTAATTGCCTTGACTCTGAACATAAACCCTGCAGCATGGGAAGACATAGCTGCAGACCGCAATCTCTGGAAACACGCTCTAAAGGTTCACCTCAAAGAAGAAGTAGACAGATTCATAGAGAAAGAGAATATACGACGAAAGAAAAGAAAAGAAAAAATAACATTTCTAGGGGCGCTGAAAAATCCATAGTCAACTATGACTGACGGAGACTACTACTACTACTACTACTACTACTACTACTACAACTACTACTACTACTACTACTACTACTACTACAACTACTACTACTACTACTACTACTACTGATTTCCTTAATAAACACTGATCTCTTCAGAGACCTGAAATATCTACATCTAACAAAATATCTTCCTTTGAAATAAATCTTCTGAATAATCCTTTACTAAAACATCACTGAGTGTCTCTCTAAGCCTCGAATCCCAAATCAAGTCCCCCAACTCTCTCTATCTCTCCTGATCTAATTGTCTCGTCCCACCTCATCTACAAAATCTAACTGCACTTCTTTAAATACTGTGGTAGCCAAATCTTGGCCCGGCCATCTTCGTTTAGTCGTATGCGCACGTTTAATTTCAAAGGTAAGTCCAAACCACATTTTGGGTAGCTAACGAGTTACATAACCTTTACCTAATCTCACCGCCGAGAGATTATCATATCTTCTTACTTATCTTCTACTTCCTGCTTTATCAAAAACTCGTATCAATATCAAATATGTCATTTGTTTATGTAATGTTATATAATGCAATAGAAGAGAAAAGACTCATGAAAAATGATGGAAAAACCTGTGGATCAGTGGGCCTGACTTATTCATTCTGTGGCCGTGTGTGTTTGTCAAACATTGGTAGCATTAGCCACGAGAGAAGCTGGTCGACAAAAACTAAACCTAAAATAAAATACACAATAGCCTCCACCAGAACGTCTGACTAGACGAAAAGGGTCATATGCAATACAATACAATACAATACAATACAATACAATACAATACAATACAATACAATACAATACAATACAATACAATACAATACAATACAATACAATACAATACAATGCAATGCAATGCAGTGCATTGCAGTGCAGTGCAGTGCAGTACAGTACAGTACAATATAATGATAGGATATGACATGACAAGGTATGGTATGGTATGGTATGGTATGGTATGGTATGGTATGGTATGGTATGGTATGGTATGGTATGGTATGGTGTGGTGTGGTGTGGTGTGGTGTGTGGTATGGTATATCTGTTAACAATGTAAAAACTGACAATTATTAATAATTCATATAGATAGAAAGTATAAACATATTAATTCATGTAGTTTAGATTTGTGTGTGATATGTTATGGTTTAACTTCATGTGCATATGTCGGACATGTGTTGGGAAAATGCAACAAAATAATTCAAAAACAGTCTCTTCAGTGAGAAATTTCTGGATGCAGAAAAACAGTAAAATCTAGAGAAATACTGAAAAGAACACTTATAAGAGAAGCAAAGTTGACAGGCATAGACACATTAGATAAATTCGATCATGTCGCGAAGAATAAAGATGGGTGGCAAAAAACATAACGAGCGATAATCGACGTCAAGCCGCTCAGAAAGGATGAAACTCAAAATCATGTAAATTGCCAATGTCAATATTTGACATGTTGTTTTACTTTTTATAGCTAAAGATAATATTATTATTAGATTACCTATTTACAATTACAAAATATACATTTGAAACAGTAGCATCTACATTCATTATATACACTTTGTCAATACATGGTGTACACGTTTAGTAAATAAGCTGTCAATGTGTAGGCTTGTCGATGACAACGACTGCAACATTGGAAACATGCCTAGTAGAGGATTGCTGGATAAGGTTATTTATCGGACAGATAATTCTATTAAGTTGCCAGGTAACCGCCTCAGGTTGAAGAGTTCCCGACCGTACCACGCCAATAAGCCAACCGCTGTCAATTCTCGAGTGCTTCTACGAATTGAAATAAAAAAAAGTTCCAGTGAATAGGTTTTTCTTGGAAAGTTTCACGGTTACAAAGAAGAAATATGACGATAATGATCTCACTAAATTATGCAGAGTCACCGGTTGATAAGAACCGATGTGACTCGCTCAGACTTGTTTCCCAAGAGACATTTCTTAGCCCAGGGACTGGAGTACTGGCAGCCATAATGTTTCAGTTCAATCAAATAATGAATGCGTGAAGCATGTTTGTGTGTACAAGATAAATGCAGTCAGTGTCATCACAGTATGGTAGAAAGCTGAGAAATACCGCTCTGCTAGGGACTGTTCAAGGGCTGAGAAGGAGGGCTAGGCAGAGAGACAGATGGGAAGATAACATCAAAGAATAGACAGACCTCGAGTTTGCAGAGACTAAAGAAAAACTGAAGATAGAGAGAAATGGAGATCATCATTGAGTGTCGTCTCCGCATCGAAGTTTGGCTACCATGGAGCGCCATTCCACTCTGTCTCTTGGTTTGATGGTGCAGATTGTCATATGTTGACTTGTCCATCTTTGATGTTACTCGTCCATGTTAGTCTTGGTCTGCCTCTGCCTCTTTTACCTTGTATTTTCTCTTCCAATATTACTTTTAGTAAACTGTTGTGTCTTTTAACATGCCCCCAAAATTGCATCTGTCTTGTTCTGTGTTTAGTAGTTCTCTTTTCATTTTTAGTTGTTTTAAAACTTCATTGCTTGTTTTCTTTTCTTTCCATCCAATTCTACCTATTCTTCTATAACTCCAAATTTCAAAGGCTTCAATTTTCGGTTCTGTTGTCTTGTCTAATGTCCATGTTTCTGTACCATACAGGAATATTGAGAACATGTAACGTTTTGATATTCTTAGTTTGCTTGCTTGCGTTCGCCCGATGACTAAAGGAGTATACCTCTTTGTCATCCGCCCTTAAAACGACGTTAAAAGTCCACGTTGTGTTGTGGTTTGCAGTATAACTGTGATTAATGCACCTTTCGGCCCAACATATCCTATTTCAGCATGACATTTTTGATTACCGGGTTGTCTTCCCCACTCGCTTGGCCAGACTAGACAGGTTAGTCTGTTACTAGAGGCACCACGGAGAGTTGGAGCAGGGTCTGGATGGTTCTGGTTCACCGATCCTGGAGCAAGCCATCAGCTGTAGGTCGCTGACAACTTTCATCTCTGGTGCTGTGAGGCGCGCCTTCGCCTCCATATTATTATTGCCAGGTGTTATTTGTTTTGATGTTAGTATACAAACACAGATCCACGTCACTTCTTCGTATGATGGAAATGGGAGTTAAGTTGGGCACAGCCAGAAATGCGACACTTAGTGGCCGTGTAAGAAGACTTATCAACCAACATAGAACTGGAGTCGTCAGTCGCTGGACACTGAGGGAATTGCTGAGGATGGGATCTGAGCACCTATGGACATGTTCGGAGTGCAATGATGATGACCAGCAAATAACTCAATAACTCAATAGTATACTTGTTGAAATGGAGAAGGTTGACGAAGTCTGTCAGTGGTGCCTTGATGATCCCCGAAGTTATGAGATGAAGGAGAAGAAACATATGGTTAGAAGGTCGCTCGCGGAATATCAGTCAGTGACCATAATTGTAAATAACATGAGGTATGTTCATGAATTAATGAGGAAGATACTATGCAATGCATTTTTGACAATAGAAACAAGAAAAACAGTTCTTAAATGTTACTTAGAGCCAGTCTTAACATATGGATGCGAATCATGGACAATAGGACAACAGACAAGAAAATCACTGGAGTCTGTAGAAATGTGATTTTACAGAAGAATGTTGAGAGTACCATGGACAGCTAAGAAGAGTAATGAAGATGTTCTGAGAGAGGTCAAAGCAAAAAGAGAGCTAATTTCCAATATTAGGAACAAACAATCATCATTTTTTGGCCATGTAATGAGAAGAGAACAACTGGAATATATTGTAATAACTGGAAAAATTGAGGGACGAAGAGATAGAGGGAAGCAAAGAGAAAAAAATAACAGAGAACTTAAGAGAATGGCTTGGCAGAAGGTCAACAACAGAAATGATAAATAGCTGCCGAGATCGAAAGTTATGAAGAGACATGATCACCTACGCCAGCAGGCCCGGTATTTGATGATGATGATGATGATGATGATGATGATGATGATGTTCGTGACACTGTCTTTATCGCTAAGACTGGAAATAAGTAAAGAAAATTATTGACATTAAAGTCATCTTCATCTTCTTTTTTCTTTCCCCATTTGCCTTTCACCGTCGAGGGGATTAAAGTCATCGAAAGTAAAAATAAAAACCTTAGCCTCATCAGCTAAAAGATAGAAGTAATGGTTGCAACAAAGACACGATATCTCTTAAGTGCACAATTAAAGTTCATGGGGCAGTATTAAAACAGGTTAATGAATTCAACTACATGGGAACGATGTTAACCTGAAATGGCGGATGTACAAAATAGATGAGGTATAGAAAATCTCAGATGGTAGATGTACAACAAAGGCGATGTATAGAAAATCTCAGATGGTAGATGTACAACAGAGGCGATGTATAGAAAATCTCAGATGGTAGATGTAACAACATAGGTGATGTATAGAAAATCTCAGATGGTAGATGTAACAACATAGGTGATGTATAGAAAATCTCAGATGGTAGATGTACAACAAAGGCGATGTATAGAAAATCTCAGATGGTAGATGTACAACAGAGGCGATGTATAGAAAATCTCAGATGGTAGATGTAACAACATAGGTGATGTATAGAAAATCTCAGATGGTAGATGTAACAACATAGGTGATGTATAGAAAATCTCAGATGGTAGATGTACATCAGAGGTGAGGTGTAGATAGCTCGGTTGGATGGATGGATATATTTACTTATTTATTTATTTTTATTAATCATCAAACTTTACGGAATTTAAAGGTTAAAATTCGAGTGAATTTTAATTCGGAGTTCAAACGATGTTTCTGCCTTGAAACTGCGCGTGCGCAGAAAGAATGACAGAATATCTGCCAAGTTCATCAAAACAAGAATTCGTGTTGACCTTAATAAGAAGAAGGCGTTGGTAATACATCGATCATGTGCTGAGAATGAATGAAAAAAGACTTCACCGTCAAGCATTCACGTGGAAACCTCCTGGTAAAAGAAAACAAGGAGGATCAACAGAACGCAGAGCAATGTCTAGTGAAGGCTTGACAACGGGACTTGAAATAACCAAGAACTAGAAGGAAATCGTCAGTCGTGGAGAACTGACTTCCATCTGATGTGCCGTCTTCTAGTGCCTTATATGATTTTGTTGTGTGCCCAAGTTAGCACTGATTGATGTTGATCATCTCCACCACGATGGAGGCGAAGGCGCGCCTCCCAGCACCAGAGCTGGAAGTTGTCAGCGATCCACAGCTGATGGCTTGCGGCAGGATCAGTGAACCAGAACCATCCAGACCCTGCTCCACCTCTCCGTGGTGCCTCTAGTAACAGACTAACCTGTCTAGTCTGGCCAAGCGAGTAGGGATCGAAGAGGGATGACAACCCGGTACTCAAAAATGTCATGCTGAAGTCGGATGTGTTGGGTCGAAAGGCGCAAATATAACAGTTAAACTGTAAACCACAACACAACGCAGACACGCCTACTTAACGTCATTTTAAGGGCGGATGATGACGAGGTACACTCCTCAAGTCATCGGGCGAACGGAAGCAAGCATCTCCACCACGGGCGCACTCGAGGTGCACTATCACTTTCGCTGCCACATGCATCCATGTAGTTACAATGTGGGTTAATTATTTTTTTAAATATAAATGTGTGTCTATCCTCATGGATGCGTGATATACATGTACGCATGTGTTTGTATGTACCTGTATAAAGACATGCATCTTTCTTCTTCAGGAAGATCTCATTATCCAGGAAAAGCGAGACGGCTCCACGCTAGTTCTAACCCGGAACAAAAACGATTGTCAAATCAATTGCAGCAAGAGTTTCGTTACAAGCTACTCAGGTAAAAGGGAATGGTTAATCTCATGAGCAAGATAATACATTAGACTGAGTGAGAACAAAGATAAAACTAGTAGAGCAGGTTAAATACACTATATTGAGTGAGAACAAAGATAACACTAGTAGAGCAAGTTAAATACAATAGATGAGTGAGAAAACACTACTAGAGCAAGTTCATATCACCCATTATTTCACTTGCTCCACAACTTTATTTAGATCTTAATAGTATGTCTCCTTGTGTTTTTGTATAACCTTGAGTAGGTGCGTATTTCTGTATTATTGCTATGTTTGATGGTTTTCCTTTCACTCTAAGTAGTATAATCCTATCATTGTATGTCCAGTAGGTACTTATATTGTTTTTCTAGCTCTCTTTTTATTAATTTTCCTACACCTCTTTGATGTTATGTTGTGTTGCCTGAATATCAGCATCATCATTAAGAACCATGCCTGCTAGCAAAGGTGATCATGTCTTTCCACAACGTCAACATCGACAGATATTTATCATTTCTGTTGTTGACCTTCTGCCAAGCCATTCTCTTAAGCTCTCTGATATATTTTCTCTTTACTTCCCTCTATCTCTTCGTCCCACAATTTTCCCAGTTGTCACAATATATTCCAACTGTTCCTTTCTCATTGCATGGCCAAAAAATGGTGATTATTTCTTAATAATTTTGAAAATTAACTCTCTTTTTGCTCTGACCTCTTTCAAAACGTTTTCATTGCTCTTCTCAGCTATCCATGGTATTCTTAACAGTCTTCTGTATATCCACATTTCTACAGTCTCAGTGATTTTCCTGTCTGTTGTCCTATTGTCCATGGTTCGCATCCATATCTTAGGACTGGCTCTACATAAAATTTAAGAAACACTTTTTCTTGTTTCTATTGTCAAAAGTGGATTGCATATTATCTTCCTCATTTTTTGGACAGATGTTTTTGCCTGAGTTATTCTGCATCTCACCTCTCTTGTACATCTATCATCTGAGGTTGACATTGCCTGAATATATAAATGAATAGTTTTCGTCCTCTATGTACCCACATTCTTCCTATTTTGTATCGGATATGCCTAAAATATCTATGTTTAATCGCTCTGCATTTAAAATAAAATTTTCCAATTTTCCTTCTTGGTTAAAAAGTCCCAACATTCCACGTACACATTCGTAGATCTTTCTTCTGACATCAGTTAGAGAGTTTCTCTCCATGGCTTTCTTTGGAATAGTACGTGATGAGGCTACACTTTCTTTCACGTTGGTCAGCCATATTTGTCTTTCATGTCACTCAATGTGCCTCTTGTGTACCACACACTTTGCTGCTTTCTCTTTCTGGGCCGTTGATCACTTCTGATTCTTCCGCCTCATATATCGTCTCAGGCTGTAGATTTGGGATGGATACTTCCGGTAGACGCCATTGTTGACACTCCCAGTAGACGCCATTGTTGACACTCACAGTAGACGCCATTGTTGACACTCCCAGTAGACGCCATTGTTGTCACTCCCGGTAGACGCCATTATTGTCATAATAGAAGTCTACCTGTCGAACCGCAAACATTATCAATGATAGGTTAAAAACGTGGGCACAAGAAGAATAAATAACATATCGATATAGTTCACCGTCCATCCGCTCGACTGAAGTAAACATAACTACAACGGGGAATAGCAGCACATTATTTCTCAATCAGACTTTCGCACAAATCATTTAAACACGTCAGCAAGAGCCGAGTCAGAAAAAACTATCTACACGCAGCCGCCATGACATCTCGTCCACGTTCTGCAAAAAACATACAACCAGATAATGCTCTTTTCCATGGGGTTCTGAATTTTTGTGATTTTATTTTAAAACCAGCGCGTCTTCGGGTTTTACCCAAATTTCGAAAACGGGTACCTGATATCTTTTTTTTTTTTTGTAATCGTGATGCAGTTAAGGCGACCTGGCGCATTGCTGATCAAATATCACCCATAATTTGGGGGAGGGAAGGGTTAAATGGACAATCACCTTATTTCCTGTAAGTTCCATTTTAAAAAAATGTTTAAATACAGTTGTGTATGTTTTTCATTTAAACAAAAACAAAAACAAAAAACACAACAGAAAACAGACACAAGTTGTTTCGATTACCCGATCTTGGATGTTGTCACTTGCTGGTTGTTCTTGGTAGTTTTGTTTTCCGTTCTTCTTGGCAAGTCACGTCCAGTTCAACCACATCCTAGTTATATTATGCTGCAACTGCCATTAAAACTACATGTTGTTTACACGTGTTGAATGTACGTTAAACCACAGCGATCTATAAAAGCAGCCTGGGTGCTGAAAGGGAAACATCGGAAAACCACCAACTGGCATGGCGTTTTCAGTTGTACGCGCAGGGGTGGTTGAGGGTAGAATGACGTCAGCCAACCCCTAAAATATTTCAAGCCCGCGGGCTGAGAGGGTTTTCCCGAAAACACCCAAACCTCGCGACGTCTTCTGCCATGCGAATACAGACCGTTGAAGTAATCTTCCTGACATCCACCCCTGCTCGCAAAACTGAGAGCGTCACATGCTTTGGGTGATCGCTCTCAGCCCGCAGGCTTGAGATGTTGTGGGCGTTGTGTCAACCGTCTATAGCTCCTATATCTGAAAACGTCACGCTAGTAGTTCTAGTAGCTAGTGTGTTACTTCTATTGACAGCGATGGTTAAACACTTCGTGTTCCAACAATATATGTTCCTGCTTAAACCTTTCCCCCACGCCACTTTCCCCCTTTCCCCCACGCCACTTTCCCCCTTTCCCCCACGCCACTTTCCCCCTTTCCCCCACGCCACTTTCCCCCTTTCCCCCACGCCACTTTCCCCCTTTCCCCCACGCCACTTTCCCCCTTTCCCCCACGCCACTTTCCCCCTTTCCCCCACGCCACTTTCCCCCTTTCCCCCACAGACACAGATTCACTTCCTCGTGTTTCTTTTATTTATTTATTTTTTTTTTTATTTGCAGGTGGCGTTTTCCAACTGGACAAAAATGACGTGATATTTGTAAACGTGACCACGTGGTCAGACAGGAGGAATATTGACAACAAAAACAGCTATTTGGGACTCTTGATGGTTTCAGCCAGTGAACCATGACCAGTCACGTGCTCTTAACAACAGGATTTGTAGCCAATAAATGTGAGGTTAGGGTACAGTAAACAGATTTGATGGAAGTTTGTTTAACTTGCAAGTATGCGTGTTTTAAGGACGAGATTTCGGGTTCCATCCTGATAAACAGCTTCCGGGTTCACCCAGCCTTAATTGGGTACCGGATTTTATTCTGGGAAAGTAAATCGGCACGGGCGTAATGCCCGACCACATTACCCCAAAAATCATGTGCTGAAGGTCTGTAAAAATGATGGTGACTAACACCATATTCCCTATACGCCAATTGGCGTGACGAAGCTCTTTAGTTTTTAACTACTCTGGGTGTTTTCAAGTAACTCTTGACACATACACACGAGAAAGTTGTTGCACTTCATAACAGCAGTGTGTGTTTACGGACTTACATTATATGGCATAAGCTTGCTATAAGAGTTACTGAGTTTAGTGATCTGTGAACGCCGTGAGCTGTGTTTTTCGTCAGGATTGTGTTTCGATATTCCGCTTGTTTACGATGAATTATGATATCGTATGACGAAGGTCATGATAATCAATAACCTAAGATATGCTGACGATACTGTACTACTAGCAGAAAATCCTAAAGATCTACAACAATTACTTAATGAAATAAACATGACAAGCAAAAAATATGGACTAGATATGAATATCAAAAAGACTAAAACTATGATCATAAACAAAGAAGATACTCAAAATCCACAAGTGGATATCAAAATAGAAGGAATAGACATGGAGACTGTTCAGAACTACAACTACCTTGGACATACTATAACCAAAGATGGAAAATGTACAACTGAAATAAACAAAAGAATAGGAATGGCAAAAAGTAATTTTAATGTCATAAAAAATATACTGACATCAAAACAAATAACACCAGGGCTAAAACTAAGAATAGCAAAATGTTACATCTTCTTAATATTCCTATATGGTGCAGAAACATGGACATTAGACAAGAAAACAGAACAGAAAATTGAAGACTTTGAAATGTGGATATACAGAAGAATAGTAGAGTTGGATGGAAGGAAAAGAAAACAAATAATGAAGTCTTAAAACAACTAAAAATGAAAAGAGACCTACTAAGCACAATTCAAACAAGACAAATGCGATTTTTTGGCCATGTTAAAAGACACAATAGCCTACTAAAAGTAATCCTAGAGGGGAAAATACAAGGTAAAAGAGGCAGAGGCAGACCAAGACTAACATGAACGAATAACATCAAAAGATGGACAAATCAGCCTATGACAACCTGCACCATTAAGCAAGAGACAGAGCAGAATGGCGCTCCATGGTAGCCAACCTTCGTTGCGGAGACGGCACTCGATGATGATGAAGGACAGTTCATCAGTCGCTTGGAGTTATGTCTTTTGGCGTGTGCTGTAGCTGCTATGATGGGGACTGCAGCTGCTTTTCTTTGTTTGGATCCTTCAGTGAGATGAGTTTTAGTTCGGATGATTCCACTGGCACGGGCGGTTGAACAATTATGGATTTTAATTCGTTTGCAGTGATACCGGGGCCTTTCATAACCAAACCATAACATAAACACAGCTCTATATATATATGTGTGTGTCTGTGTGTGTGTGTGTGTGGGGCGGGGGCTTTGACCTTTGACGTCTTGACAGACGGTTAGTAGTAAGCAATCGTGATAAGTCAGTAGTTTGGTAACACTTTTAGTGTCTTATGCTTGATGCTGCTTTACTGAACAGCTCTAGCGGCTGAATCTGCCAACATTGAACAGATAGATCCGGTGACAGAACGAACAAGATGTAATCGTGGTGCCTGGCTTCGTCTCCTTTCGCCTGCGCCTTTTGTCTTCTGAATTTGATATCAGCACTGCCTCTATAAGTTGTGCCATTTTGTATATTTGTTGTGGTCTCCATGTGCTATAATCTGCAGCCAGATTTTTCCAGTTTCTTTCACTGATAAAGAATTCATTCAACGGAAGCAAATGTGTGTGTGTGTGTGTGTGCGTGCGTGCGTGCGTGCGTGCGTGCGCGCGCGCGTATTCATATTTATTTATATGTACGCATGTATGTGCATTATGTTTGTGAGTCAGTGTTTATATAGGGTGTTTATAAAGTCTCACTACACTTGGTATCTAGGTCAATTTGAAAAAAATGTTTATGACGTCATCACAATATGTGCTCAATGGTAAGTTCACTTGTTGCGACAGTTTTCTTAATGACTTGTCTGGACTTTTAAGGATTCTGTCTTGGATATCTAAACATATTTCATCATTCACAGCAGGCCTACCAGATCGTGGAGCATCTTCCACATTTCCAGTAGCAATAAACTTATTCAACAAATTTCATTGACAGTGGGAGCACATATTGTGATGACGTCATAAACATTTTTTTTTCAAATTGACCTAGATACCAAGTGTAGTGAGACTTTATAAACACCCTGTATAATTCAACATTAACAATATTTTATTGTTGGCTGATGTGAGAATGGTGACGACCTGGAGTGATACCGACCATGTCAGCACCAATCAAAGGTGGTGTTGTTCACCGGAAACAAGACCGCAAGCACCACATTTCTTGTAAGCTTCATGGCGCATAGGGAACCCACTTCGACGTATTTATTATGAAGATGATGATGTATAGTGTTTGGGACATTACAAAAAGTAGTGTTATGATTATACAGCATTCAATCAATCAGAGAACCACAAGCCCCAAATCAGGATGCCTTTCATAATATGAATAGATATGAACAAGTTATCATTATACGCCTCAGAACAGGACACAACCGACTCCATAGTCACATGTATACAAAATTCAAGATCGGCACATCAACTACTTGTACATGTGGACAGGCGCCCCAGACTGTTGAACACATACTTCAAGACTGAACTGAATATAGTAGACTGAGGCCCATAAATACAACACTACAGACAAAGCTATATGGGTCACTGCAAGAATTACAAAAGACAGTAAAATTTATACAGGAAACGACATTGCAGATATAGACAATACTTCAGGCGAACAAAAGATAGATAGATACAGTATTCACTTTACGTGTTATGTGAATATTCCTATTGTATGTAGTAGTACTAGAGCGTTGCTAATTATTGTAGTAGTATATTACTAATGTAGCAGTATATTACTATTGTAATAGTATATTACTATTGTAGTAGTATATTACTATTGTAATAGTATATTACTATTGTAGTAGTATATTACTATTGTAGTAGTATATTACTATTGTAGTAGTATATTAATATTGTAATAGTATATTGCTATTGTAGTAGTATATTACTATTGTAGTTGTATATTGCTATTGTAGTAGTATATTGCTATTGTAGTAGTATATTACTATTGTAGTAGTATTTTACTATTGTAGTAGTATATTACTATTGTAGTAGTATATTACTATTGTAGTACTATATCACTATTGTAGTAGTATATTGCTATTGTAGTAGTATATTGCTATTGTAGTAGTATATTGCTATTGTAGTAGTATATTGCTATTGTAGTAGTATATTACTATTGTAGTAGTATATTGCTATTGTAGTAGTATATTACTATTGTGGTAGTATATTGCTATTGTAGTAGTATATTGCTATTGTAGTAGTATATTACTATTGTAATAGTATATTACTATTGTAGCAGTATATCACTATTGTAGTAGTATATTGCTATTGTAGTAGTATATTGCTATTGTGGTAGTATATTGCTATTGTAGTAGTATATTGCTATTGTAGTAGTATATTACTATTGTAGTAGTATTTTACTATTGTAGTAGTATATTACTATTGTAGTAGTATATTACTATATAGTATATTACTATTGTAGTACTATATCACTATTGTAGTAGTATATTGCTACTGTAGTAGTATATTGCTATTAAGTAGTATATTGCTATTGTAGTAGTATATTGCTATTGTAGTAGTATATTACTATTGTAGTAGTTTATTGCTATTGTAGTAGTATATTACTATTGTGGTAGTATATTGCTATTGTAGTAGTATATTGCTATTGTAGTAGTATATTACTATTGTAGTAGTATATTGATATTGTAGTAGTATATTGATATTGTAGTAGTATATTACTATTGTAGTAGTATATTGCTATTGTAGTAGTACATTACTATTGTAGTTGTATATTACTATTGTAGTAGTATATTACTATTGTAGTAGTATATTACTATTGTAGTAGTATATTACTATTGTAGTAGTATATCACTATTGTAGTTGTATATTACTATTGTAGTAGTATATCACTATTGTAGTAGTATATTACTATTGTAGTAGTATATCAGTATTGTAGTTGTATATTACTATTGTAGTAGTATATCACTATTGTAGTAGTATATCACTATTGTAGTAGTATATCACTATTGTAGCAGTATATTACTATTGTAGTAGTATATTACTATTGTAATAGTACATCACTATTGTAGTTGTATATTACTATTGTAGTAGTATATCACTATTGTAGCAGTATATTACTATCGTAGTAGTATATCACTATTATAATAGTATATTACTATTGTAGTAGTGAGGCTGCAGTGAAGGACAATCACAATACGGGGTGTATTTATGACTTCATTGAGGCTGAAGTGAAGAACAATAAAAAAAATAATGGGGGTTCGTGCGATCGACGCGAAGACGGCACATGGGAGCATGGTGAAGATGGTCAACACTGGCCAGTGCCTTGTCTCAATAATTAGAGCAAACACACCATCACATGTGTCACCTACACCATGTGTAGGAAACCGCGATAGCTCAGTGGATAGTGAACTGGACTACAAAGGATGAGAGGTTGGGTTCGATCCTGATCGACGGCTTCCGGGTTCACCCAGCCTTAAATGGGTACCGGATTTTTTTCTGGGAAAGTAAAGCGCCACGGGCGTAATACCGACCATATTACCCCAAAAATCATGTGCTGAAGGTCTGCAAAAATTATGGTAACTAACACCATATTCCCTATACACCACTTGGCGTGACAGGGCTCTTTACCTCACATCATGATGTGGTGCATGCTTTTGTTGTGTTTACGAATGTTTGGATCCAGATAATTTTATCTATCTTTTCTATCTATATTTCTATCTTTTTAATATATATTTTTGTTACATATAATATTTTATAACAACTGGACGATTTATTGTGTTTGTTGTTGTTATGTTGTTGTTATTGTTGTATTAACTAATAACGAACAAAAAAAAACGATTCATTTGTATATTTTATTTGCTGTATTCAATTCGAAGCTTAAATATTAAAATTTTGCTTTTATTTCATTTTGTTTCATTGTTCTTTCTTGCCTTTTTAAAAATAAATTACATGTGCCGCGAAACTGTTTGAGAATGTGTCTATTTGAATCCAGAATTCGGCGGTGAGCCGAGTTAGATGTTTCCCTGGTCTACTGCAGGGTTGCTCTCAAACAAAACCGTTAACAAAACATACAGGCCATAATACATGAAGATACAAGAACCAAGAACAATCAGCTGGCATGGGAGCACAGCGGTGAAAAAGAGCAAGATACATATAAATTGTATGGTTTAAGCTTTATGTGGGTGAGTGATAACACAAAATCAAATTGACTGCGGTTCTGTATGCCCTCAGCATACCAGTGGATAATGAGATACAGCGTAGACGATGGCGATGGATAGGACACACATTACGGAAGCCAACTGAGAGTATTACACAACAGACCCTTTTTTGGAATCCCCGGGGGAAAAGACAAAGAGGAAGACCAAGGAATTCTTGGAGAAGACAGATCGAAGCAGAGATGAAGATGATGGGGAAGACATGGAATGATCTTAAAAGAATTGCAAAAAACAGAACAACTTGGAAAGTGTTTGTTGAAGACCTATGCTCCACTGGGAGCTAAAAGGTAGAAGAGAGAGAACCGCCAAATAAACACCAAATTATCACCAACTAATCACCAAAAAACCACCAATTAATCACAAAATAACCACCTACTAATCACCAAATGACCACCACCTAATCAACAAATGACCACCAACTAACCACCAAATGACCACCAACTATTCACCAAATAACAACCAACTACCCAACAGATAACCACCAACTACTATCCAACAAATGACCACCAACAAATCACCAAATAACCACCAACTAATCACCAAATAACCACCAAATGACCACCAACTACTATCCAACAAATGACCACCAACTAATCACAAAATGACCACCAAATAACACCTAATAACCACCAACTACTATCCAACAAATGACCACCAACTAATCATCAAATAACTACCAACTATTCAACAAATAACCACCAACTATCCAACAAATGACCACCAACTAATCACCAAATAACTACCAACTATTCAACAAATAACCACCAACTATCCAACAAATGACCACCAACTATCCAACAAATAACCACCACTAATCACCAAATAACCACCAAATAACCACGAACTAATATCCAACAAATGACCATCAACTAATCACCAAATAACCACCAACTAATCACCAAATAACCGCCAAGTAACCACCAACTACTATCCAACAAATAACCACCAACTAATCACCATATGATCACCAACTAATCACCAAATAACCACCAAATAATCACCAAATAACCACCAATTAATCACCAAATAACCATCAACTAATCACCAAATGACCACTAACTAATCACCAAACGACCACCAACTAATCACGAAATGACCACCAACTAACCACCAACTAATCACCAAATAACCACCAACTAATCACCAAATGACCACCAACTAATCACCAAAAAACCACCAACTATCCAACAAATAACGACCAACTAACTATCCGCCTAATTCTGTTCTGCTTATCCTTATCATCTTTACTGCAACTCATCAGTTTTAATGCCTTGCCCCCACCCCATCCCCCTCCCTCCCTCCACACCCCATCCTGTACAAAACCAAGGTCATCTAGCCATAAACTACGTTGTTCATCACCCGTTGTTGCCCACCTTATATGTAGATTTTTAAAATTTTTTTTTCGTTCGCCAGCTTTTACCTCTGACGAAGTCCCTAGAGCTAGAGACTAGGAACTGAATTTTCCGCGTTCATCTGTTTTTCCCTGGCAGCCGTGTGCTCAGGGGTCTCTCGCCGCACAGGCAGATGACTGTGTCTTCGGAGGTACTCATATTTTTTCAGTCCGTGAATAATTGACGTTTCAAGTCGGGCCTTAGCTGAGACCAGGGGTGGTTGTTGCACAGAGAAATCACAAATAAAAATCTCAACTGGTGCAGCCGGGATTTGAACCCACAACCTCTCTGTCTCGATGTTTCGATGTATGTCTTGCCTCGAGACCAATCAGTCCCACACGTGCAGATATTATGTGATAACTATTGCTGATACACATTTCACCCACGTCACCTTCTATCGGGGGTGAAATAAAAATCCTGAGTCGCACACGTCGTGGCGACTACTTTGACCAAGCGGCCTTTTTTCTGGTTCTATCGTTGCCCCCTGACATACACCAGCAATGGTACTATGTATCGTAAAGATAGTTGTTTTTTTTTTACCTGCACGCAACAAATATCATATCTACCCGTCGAAATATCTGCCTTCATGGCATCTTCTCACTGTCTGCAGTTCACCAGTCTTTTCACATCAATTATGCAAGATCTGGATGATAGAAAATTAATGAAAAAAAAAAAAAAAAAAAAACTTTCCACTGTCCAAGCCGGGCCGACCATCAGACAATGGAGTGATGCATTAGGTTGAGACAATCAAGAATGTTCACCATAGCAATTCTTAAAAAAAAAAAAAAAAAAAAAAAAAAAAAAAAAATTGGTGTGGTGACAGCTTTACGTGGTAATGGACAAAACAAAAAATCGATGTTTCGGCCACGTAGGCCTTCAGCTGGAACAACAAACAACAACACAAAAAATATTTACAAGGATATGTGCGCAAATCTAACTACATGACAATAATATGCTAGATACTCAGGAGAGGAAATAAAAAAAAAGTTCACTTCCCTGAGTTCCAGAGCGTGGCCAGCCTCCGAATGGACTAAAATGAGAGGACGGGATGACCATCTATGTATCTCACTAACCAGACAGTCAGGCGAGAAGACGGAACGGAACATATCTATGGAATGGAAGTCGCATCTCTATGCATCTTGGTGCGTCTTGGTGCGTCTTGGCTTGGTGCGTCTTGGTGCGTCTTGGTGCGTCTTGGTGCGTCTTGGTGCGTCTTGGTGCATCTTGGTGCATCTTGGTGCGTCTTGGTGCATCTTGGTGCATCTTGGTGCGTCTTGGTGCGTCTTGGTGCGTCTTGGTGCATCTTGGTGCGTCTATGTGCGTCTTGGTGCATCTTGGTGCGTCTTGGTGCATCTTGATGCCTTTACTTCTTTACTATGTTCACCATATTTCAGCAACGGCGGCTAAGAAATCTAGGCCAATTGAGTCACAGGGTGGGCCAGTCGATTTCCTAATGCTTCTTTTACAGCCAAATAGACAGTCAGACAGATAGAAAGACAGATAGACAGACATATAGACAGACATTTAGACAGACATATAGACAGACATTTAGACAGGCAGCCAGCCAGACAGATAGACAGACAGGTAGACCGACAGACAGATAGACAGACAGGTAGACAGATAGACTGATAGTCAGCCAGATAGGCACAAACGACAGAAACAAAGAAAACACCATCTACTCTACAAAGACGTCTGTAAACGTGTAGTGGGGGTGCTTGGCGTAGATTAACTAGCTGCCGACGATAAATTCTGGTCTGAAAGCTGGTGAACTCAAAGTGAAATGGGCTGTCGATCCTAGAGACAAATAATAAATACATGAATGTTATAATGGAGGGAAACTTCCGAGGCGATATATCAGCTAATCATTTCAGGGGAGGAGATATGTTCACAACAATCGGGACAAAATTCACAGATAATCAAAGGCAAAAATAAAACAAAGAACAATACCTGCCCGAAGCAGGATCTAACCCGTACTGGTGGGCACAGCGCTGTGGCACAAGGGACTATACATCACGGTATCATCATCATCATCATCATCATCATCATCACCGAGTACTGTCTCCGCAACGAAGGTTGGCTACCATGGAGCGCCATTCTGCTCTGTCTCGTGCTTTGATGGTGGAGGTTGTCATAGGCTAATTTGTCCATCTTTTAATGTTAGTAGTCCATGTTAGTCTTGGTCTGCCACTGCCTCTTTTACCTTGTATTTTCCCCTCCAGGATTACTTTTAGTAGGCTGTATATCACGGTATACAGCCAACTAATCAAACTGACGGTTCTAGGCCTTCAGGAATGAAGGAAGAAAAACACTTCTGATAACGATCTTACACAGGCACTAAATAAATTTGTTTCGAGACTGACAAGATATCACATAATGAAGACAATGATAACTGAGAAGGACGTTGATAACTTGACACGAGTATGGTAACACTGACAACTGAAACCTCGTTCAACCATAAATATAACAAGTATTATCCCAGGGAATTTTCTATTCTGAAAGTTTTGTTTCCTTGAGGGACATACTTAGTTGCAGTACTTTTAGCTTCCGGTGGGATTCACTCATTAACAATTACAGGTGTTAAGAGTAGTGCCGGAAAAAGCCAAATCTTCTCTACAGTCATCTGTGGATGACTGCATGGGTGAGACATTTTTTGTTACTGCCGACAGATTTTGTCGTCGACTTGTCATTTCGCAGACAGCTACGCTTTTTAACGCTCTTTTTAAAACTAGGAACATATAGCAGTCCATCTGAGCTAAGTATGTTAGTAATTAGCAGAAAATGACAACTGGAAAAGAAGAAATGTAATGGTTCGGTTATTCCCATCTCATGATAACAATGCTCGGTGATTTTTTTGTTGTTCTGGCTGTACGTGGCACTGGCACCTTGTTGACATTAAAATTATAATTTAAGGACAGTAACAATATACTCTCTCTGCTGTCGAAGAGATTCTGCTATTGTTGTGTGTCCACTTTCCCATTACAGGCATACACATTTACAACCACGAAATGAACTGGGGTCTGCACCCTAACCGCATGTACCTGCAATTGTGCATTGTCCCACGCAGTGATATCAACCTCAGCTGCCACCATATTGTTGCGCACAAGGATGGCCCGCCCAAGGTGTCGTCTATTGTAGAAACAGTGAAATCCAGGGGCAGACCAAGAAGAGTTTCTTGTAAAACCATTATATCGGCGCCGCACAGTAGCTTATCAAGAATGGGCCGTCGTTGATTTATGGACCCACAATTCCAATAAGTAACGCGCACATACTTTAGGCCTAGCCTCTCACACTTCGACAGTATTTTACCACCTCTCTTACCTTGTTTTGTTTTCCTTCTTCGATGTTGTCGTTTGGGCTGCATCTGAATACTCACCGTCGTCATAGTATCATAGATGATTTAGTCGCTGAACGTTGATGCTGTGGATGGTCTAGACTCACGTGCACTCACTCAGTCGCACGGTCCAGAACCCGTTTCCACGTTATAGACTGGCCAACTCCAGTAAATCGCTCTGCAGCACACGGATACACTGTGATGGGTTAAGGCAAAGAAATGTAAATGAATGCATAAAAATGCTAAACTGCAGTAAAGCTAAATGTGAGGGAGAATTGAAAAAAATGGTATGGTAAAAGCTTTACGTGATTGATAGACGACACATATTTGAACGACATTTCGGCTCAATAGGCCTTCAGCAGGTACAAACACACAACACGTACACACAGATATGTAAGTAAATAAAACTAATCCTACATAGCTAACTAGTAATGAAACATCCGAAACAAAATAATCGAAACTGGTTTAAGAAAAAAAGAAAAATGACTTCCCTGTGTCGTGGACCGTGGTCAGAATGGGAAAGAGAGTCACATGGGTGTAGCTGTAATTATACCCTGCTGGTCAAGACCGTGTGAAGGGTTCTATAAATACGCGAGTTGGGGGGAACGCTGTCTAGGTTACCTCGATTGCAAAGACACTGACAATGTCTAAAAGTATCTAATGGCCAACAAATACATTTACACACACACACACACACACAGATGCGTGTATACATATATACACGTACAAACAGACATGCACATACCAATACATATCTACATATACATATATACATATACATACACATGCACACACCTATACACATCTACATATACATATATATACATACACACACACACACACATACATGCATATATATATATATATACACACACACACCAATACCCATACGTATGAGCACATACATGCATGTGCACACCTATACGGAGACAATCATATATGTGTAGAAATGTGCGCATAACGCACACATAACCAGAAGAGTACACACCGAGGTCGGTGTGCAAACACAAAGGAGAAAGAATAGAACAGTAGAATAACAGGTACTCAGAAGGCGGAAAGAGTGAGATATCCGAGAGTGGGGTACAATAAAAACATATGAAGGGTAAGTAGCACAGAAAAAAAGGGGTATAGGAGAATACCGAAGTGTCTCAATGGGGACTAGTGGAGGAGAACTATGAATAGCATGGCATAGTGGATAGACTAAGTGCCCAAACATGAGCAGTAGAGAAGGCCATGCAATAGGGAAGGAGCAACAGAAGGGAAACTATGCGTACGAGTGAGATACATTCATGCCTCGTGGGGTCAGCGAACCAAACTGGACTATGAGGTGATTGTCCAAAACAAACCGGCTGCGGTCGCCAGAGTGACAAAGGTACAATACCAATGATACGGATGTCGTCTGTGCCCTTGTGGTCTGGGGAATTGAAATGGGGAGACACTGGAGTGCCAGTATTCTGTTGAACATCTCGTAGATGTTCACAAAATCTAACCGCTAATCGTCTCCCTACTCGCCAATATAAGTCATGTGGCATCGTTGGCATATGATGGCATAAATGATGTTTCGTGACACACATGTGAAGCCATGCTTGATCTCGAACCGTCCATTAGGGAATAAGACCAAGTCAGTAGGGTGCACATATACACAGGTGATACAGTTCCGACCACAAGGGGACGTACCGAAGTGTTGATGGTCGGAGCGAGGGAGATGGCTCCTAACCATAATATCTCCAAAATTCCTGTCACGTTTGAAGACGATCATAGCGGAATCACTAAATGTAGACGAGTTGTGGGATCAGAGAGGAGAATGGAACGGTAATGGTTGTGAGCTTTTGACAAATAAATGATTTAGGCGTCCTTAACAACAGACTTATGATGGCGACTACAGCTACCTTTCTTTGTTTGGGAGATGAGATAGTAATTCCGAAGATTTTACTAGCACGGCGGTTGAGCAATTATGGATTTTAATTCGTTTGCAGTGATACCGGGGCCTTCCATAACCAAAGAACAACAGACTCACTGGAGGCTGTAGAAATGTGGTTTTACAGAATAATGTTGAGAATACCATGGACAGCTAAGAAGAGTAATGAAAATGTTCTGAAAGAACCCAAAGCAAAAAGAGTGCTAATATCCAATATTAGGAACAAACAATCATTGTTTGGCCATGTAATGAGAAGTGGAAATAATCAACGTTTTAGAAAGCATAAACATAGACAGCAAAGATCTAAGAATAATAAAGAACATGTACTGGCAACAAACAGCGGCCATAAGAACTGGAAACCAATTGGGAATGTTTCAACAAATAAAACAGAGTGTTAGACAAAGTTGTGTGCTGTCACCAGATTTGTTTAATATTTATAGTGAGATTGTTTTAAGATCCATAAGGGGCATGCATAGAATAACAATTGGAGGTCATAATATAAATAATCTAAGGTATGCTGATGACGCAGTATTAATCGCTAAGAGTGAAAATGAGTTACAAGAAATGTTGGACATTATAGTGAAAGAAAGCAAAAATAAAGGACTCAGCCTTAATAGCAAAAAGACAGAGGTAATGGTAACAACAAAGAAAAAACATCACCTCAGTGAAAAATAAAGACAAGTGGAACAATATTAAAACAGGTAAATGAATTTAAATATTTGGGAACTTTGCTAACATCAGACGGAAGATGTACAAAAGAGGTGAGATGCAGAATGGCTCAGACAAAAGCAGCTTTCCAAAAAACGACGAAAATACTATGCAATCCATTTTTGACAATCGAAACAAGAAAAAGAGTTCTTAAATGTTACGTAGAGCCAGTCTTAACATATGAACGCGAGTCATGGACAATAGGACAACAGACAAGAAAATCACTGGAGTCTGTAGAAATGTGGTTTTACAGAAGAATGTTGAGAATACCATGGACAGCCAAGATGAGTAATGAACAGGTTCTGAGAGAGGTCAAAGCAAAAAGAGAACTAATTTCCAATATTAGGAAGAGACAATCATCATTTTTTGGCCATGTAATGAGAAGAGAATAACTTGAATATATTGTAGCAACTGGAAAAATTTAGGGACAAAGAGATAGAGGGAAGCAAAGAGAAAAAAATAACAGACAGCTTAAGAGAATGGCTTTACAAAAGGTCAACAACAGAAATGATAAATAGCTGCCGAGATCAAAAGTTGTGGAGAGGCATGATCACCTACGCCACTAGGCCCGGTACTTGATGATGATGAATGAGAAGGGAATAGCTGGAATATTGTGACAACTGGGAAAATTGAGGGATGAAGAGATAAAAAGGAAACAAAGAGGCAAGATACCAGACAGCTTAAAAGAATGGCTTGGCAGAAGGTCAACAACAGAAAGGATAAATAACTGTCGAGATCTAAGGTTGTGGTGAGACATGATCACCTACACCAGAAGGCATGGTACTTGATGATTTTAACTCATCCCTTACATAAAAGTTGTTACGGAACAAGCTTCTAGCAACTACTTCCGGGGTCAAACAATGGCCGACGAGATGCCATAAATTTGTCTTAGACCGCTCCAGGATTATCGCAACTCCGTGTAGAGCATTATTATGCACATGTAGTTATTGCAGTGCAATATTAGACTGCACATTGATGTAAAATGTCTTCGGGAAAACTTGCTGAAGCTTTAACAAGCGAAGAGAGGAGACAGCTTGCTGAGTTCAACAGGTAAAGTAAACTTAGAAAAGTTATCACAGTTTGACTCAAACTTTTTTGAGTAGTTAACCGTTGGCCACGGGTGACGGTTGGTTAGTTAACACTTTCTTTAACTTAACTTTTTTTTTTTTAACAGGCTAACAGTAATCATTTCTCTCGATTCACTAGAATAAGAAACTACCTAACGTGCAGAGAAAGCCTCATGGAAACAGCTTGAGACTGTACTGTACATTTTTTAGACTTGTAATTAAAATGAAAAAATGTTTGTTTTGCTTGCACTGGCTTATTATTATTAAAATTATTATAACTGTAGTGAAGTCCTCTTAGTCCCGAGTGACCGAATTTATTGTGCAAGAATATTTCTTTTTCATTGTTAGTTTCACGCTGCACACTGGCAGCCGTGAAGCTCTGGTGTCTCTAACCATGCAGGCAGATATTTTCTGACTTCAGACATAATCTAATTTATTTATTCTTAAGTCTAAGTGCAACAGTGGCCATGCTGTCCTATTTTTGATTGTAAACTGCTAAAGGTTCTTTACTTTAACATGTGCAGAGTGCACACAGGGCCTGTGGCAGGATTCATACCAGGGACCTTCATGGCTAGAAGCTGATATCTTATCTCTAAACCACCCATTATGACCCAGCCTCCCTTAAGTCCTGTAACCTTAATAATGTCATCATTTGTAAATGCAAGATATATAGATAAGATAGGTAGATGTTTAGACAGTCATTTTCGAGAACATCTCTCGAGACTCTAGTACCCGAGTCACCACTCATTTTAACTATCCTGACCACCAACCAGGGCAGTGACGATTGTTGATTTGCCCCAGAGAACCAACTCATAGGCTGTCTTGGCTGTCTCCATCCATAAATTCTTTTCAATTACATTTTAAAATAGTTTTACATAAACTTTTCATACAAATTTACAGCGACCCTGTATGATATATATGCGTGCCTCTCTTCTCTTTGCTATGTTTTGAAATAAAAGTCAGTGAGATTGCTTATTGCAATAAAATGCACAACCTCAGAACTTATATCTTAACATGAAAAAAATTATAATAGTATGTAGGTACTTTAGTTTTATTTTTTGTTAATTTTATCTTAAATATTAAATATAATAACTAGATAGCTCTTGATATAAAGTAAACAAAGATAGTTCCCTCATATCTCTACATCTTCTTCTTCTTCTTCTACCTCTTTAGCTCCCAGTGGAGCATAGGTCTTCAACAAACACTTTCCAAGTCGTTCTGTTTTTTGCCATTCTTTTAAGATCATTCCATGTCTTCCCCATCATCTTCATCTCTGCTTCTATCTGTCATAACCGTAGTAAAATAATATATCTCTACATCAGTTATGAAAAAAGTTATGCTATTCTAAGTGATGAAATGATGTGTTTATTGAGATAGAGGCATAATCAATATGTGCTCCTCTTTTCTTAGTCTGTGATTGCTTTAACAAATGTAGATCACCTGGGGTCATGCACTTTTATATCTTGTCAAAATGTCACTCTATTGTGTTTTTCTTTAGCGTGGTGGGGCTCATTATTTATTTTAAAAAAAAAAGACTGTACATATTTCTTTAAAATGTAACTTTCTTATGTATCAACGTACAGCGAATCACAGTGACAGTATTGTTCTATAATAATTTGGTGATTTTATTGACACTATCAATCCAAATTGACAGACATCACAATTAGCTGTATCCACTGACTTGGTAATGCGGTGCACAGAGGAGTATGCAACAGTGGCCTCCAAATTGCTACAAAGAGCTATGAATGCACTGAATTCATGGACAAATAGATGGTGTATCAGCATCAATACAGACAAATGCAGTACTACACTTTTCACACTCTCCCCAAAACAAAAAGCAGGAGCCATCTACATAAACAATGAGCCTGTGAAAGAAGACATACAAGCTACATATCTCGGAGTTACATTTGATAACAAACTATCTTGGAAACAGCAGATAAATAAGGCAACCCAAAAAGCAAGGAGGAAATTGGCTATTCTAAGAAAGTTGTGTGGAACCACATGGGGTGCGAGTGGGAAAATACTCAGTAAAGTTTACCAACAGAGTATACGCCCACATTTAGAATATGGATCATCCGTATGGTGCTCAGCATCAAACACCACATTGCAAGAACTGGATAAAGTACAAAACCAGGCACTTAGGGTCATCACAGGAGCAATGAAATCAACACCAATATTGGAGATGGAGAAATTGTGGAGGATACCAGCACTGAGAGAACGGAGAGACACAAAGGTGCTGATACAGGCAGAAAAATTTGTATGCATGCCGAGACATCCAATGAAGGACAGATTCCAAAATCTTGCATTGGGACGACTTAAGAGAAGCAGTTTTATCCACCAAGCCAAGCGTATTAGTAGACAAACACCAGACATGCCAAGAGTTGTTAAACCCTTCTGCCCATACCAGAACAGACTCCCTGGACAGATGAATCAGGATTATCAGTTCAAATACGGACAGAAGTGAAAGGAATAGTTGACAAAGAGGAACAAAATAGTCTACAGCGAAAAACAATAACTCTCAGTTTCCTGGATGAAGAATACCCACAAGACCTATGGATCCGTGTGTACACAGATGGATCAGCACAGAATGCAGTAAAGAATGGGGGAGCAGGTGCATATATAGAGTACCCAAATAACACTAGGGATATGAATAAAATAGCAACAGGGAAATATTGTCACAATTATGATGCAGAAATACAAGCAATAAAGTTGGCAATAGAAAAACTGCTGAACAGTAATCTTAGCCCACAGCCTGTAGTGTTTTTGACAGATGCAAGATCAGTACTCCAGGCACTACAATCCAGAAAATTACCACATCTGCAGACCTTATTGACTGAACTCTGCAAGCACCACAGGGTTGCCCTGCAGTGGATCCCGTCTCACTGTGGAATACCAGGAAATGAGAAAGCAGATCAGTTGGCAAAGGAAGGTTCAACAGGCACACAACTAGATACACCAGTTACATACCATCATAAGAAACAGATAATCAAATCAATCAGAGGACCACAAGCCCCAAATCAGGATGCCTTTCATAATATGAATAGATATGAACAAGTTATCATTATACGCCTAAGAACAGGACACAATCGACTCCATAGTCACATGTATACAAAATTCAAGATCGGCACATCAACTACTTGTACATGTGGACAGGCACCCCAGACTGCTGAACACATACTTCAAGACTGCACTGAATATAGTAGACTGAGGAAAATCCATTGGCCCATAGATACAACACTACAGACAAAACTATATGGACCACTGCAAGAATTACAAAAGACAGTAAAATTTATACAGGAAACGACATTGCAGATATAGACAATACTTCAGGCGAACGAAAGATAGATAGATAGCTGTATCCACCATTTTGAGATTGTGATTCTCAGTTGACGAGGTCCTGGTTACTTAAACTGTTACAGTTGAACTATTCCAATTTTTTTCTTTCAAATTTCACTTATGAAGAAATGCATAATTATTCTAACTATCAATACCAGCTCAATTTAACAGAATTCTATTTCCTGCATTCACCAACTAAGGCAACTGATTGTCGTCTGTCCTTAACCCTAGATTACAAGACCTATCTGTATGTCATGTTTTTACGAGACTAGTAAAAATTACTACAACATACATTTGAAGTTCAGAAATATGATTTTCTTTTAACTTTTGCTACACAGCTGTGTTTACCCAAGCAGATACACGGGAGTCGGATGTTGTAATTATTTCCTGGCTTATGTTCAATTTATGGCCAGAAATTCGACCCCATTGCACCGTGACTACTGGAGGTGTTACGTTGTCTATTGACACGGCACTCAACGGTGTTACGTTGTCTATTGACACGGCACTCAACAGTCCTTCAATCCAGCAGTATTATTGGCTTTCTGTTAGTGTCATTCACTGGCTATACAGTTTTACAAAGGTTTGTTTCATGTCTAGCTGACAGGAGATCTCTCCCCCCACCTTTCCCCAATCACCACCAGTGGAATTAAAAAAAAAATTAATCTGGTTTTTTTCGTGGCTTTACTCTCCCCTGGTCTCTGGGTAGTGAGATTCGATGTCTAGCCTTCATGGAAAGCACCGAAAAATGGGAGATCATTTGTGTTCTCGCATGCGTTTAAAAACCCTTGGCAGTTTAACCCCAGATTATGATTTCTATCTGTGGGTGATGTTTTCACAATACCGTCTTAAAAATTACTACCACTTAAATGTTACATTTGGGTTGCTGAGATACTATTTTCTTTGAACCTTTACTACACAACTAAATGTTTACCCAAGCAGTCACATGGGAATCAGATGCAGTAATAATTTTCTGGATTTTAATGGCCTGAAATTCCAACGCATCGCGCCATGGCTACAGAAGGTTTTGCATTGTCTATTCACATGGCTGCTGTAGGTATGTCAATCCAGCCATATGTTTGGCCTCCTCAAAGCGTTGATCACTGGCTATCTCGTATTACAAAGGTTTGTTTGACGTCTTGCAGATGGTCGAAGAGATTTTCCTGGTCATAAGAGAAAAAAAGAATAGGATTTTGGAAAAAATTGGCATAAATTATTTTTAAAAAAAAAACCTTTCTACGATGCCAATGTAATTTTTACGATGCCCTTGAAATAAAAAAAAAAATTGATCTTCAGAGGTAATAAATCTAACACTTATGGGTCACCATAAGTAGTAATTAGGAAGGGGGAGGGGATGTTTGTCTACAGCAAACTGTCAAATTTCAAGATTTGTATTCCAAGGTGGTAATTTTTACGATGGAATTGTAATATAGGTTTAAAGTAAAACAAATGTGCCAAAAATGACCGCTGTCTAGATAAGAATTGTTAAGCAAAATCTTCTCATCCATGTTGAAGGCAGGTGTGTCGGGCCGAAAGACTTGGAATCACATCATTGCCATAAACCAGCAACATAACGTATATATGCCCACTTAATGGGTGAATGCTAGAAGAAGAGGTTTATCTCAGAGAGAGGAACTGAGTCCTGAAGGGAGAACACTATGAGGTCTAAAATAGGCATGTGGCCAGAGACCACTAATGCTAGTCATGTGACTTCACAGGTAGGGTGAGAAGGCCAGCAGTTCTCAGGCTGGAACAGACTAATGGGGTTGCAAGATATTATAAAGCCAAATCTTATAACATCTTACTTTGGAAAGAATTTCTACTATCTATCTGCCTGCCTATCTATCTATCTATCTATCTATCTATCTATCTATCTATCTATCTATCTATCTATCTATCTATCTATCTATCTATCTATCTATCTATCTATCTATCTATCTATCTATCTATCTATCTATCTATCTATCTATCTATCTATCTATCTACCTACCTACCTACCTACCTACCTACCTACCTACCTACCTACCTACCTACCTACCTACCTACCTACCTACCTACCTACCTACCTACCTACCTACCTACCTATCTAATCTATCTAATCTATCTAATCTATCTATCTAATCTATCTAATCTATCTATCTATCTAATCTATCTATCTATCTATCTATCTATCTATCTATCTATCTATCTATCTATCTATCTATCTATCTATCTATCTATCTATCTATCTATCTATCTATCTATCTATCTATCTATCTATCTATCTATCATTTGACCTTTCGAGCCATAGCCGGCCCATAGGGCATAGACCCAGACACTTTCTCTTATCTAAATTATTATTCTAGCAGTTTTCAATCCTTGTAAAGATCTTTTATCAAATCTCGCCATTTGTCTCTGTTCTGTGCAAGTAACTCTATCTCATTGAGGGAGCCGATTCCTGCTGCTCTAGCCTCTCTGATCAATGTTCTTCTCAGTTTCTCTCTGGGTTGGCCTCTTTTCCTCTTACCTGTTGTTTCCCACATGAGGGCTTGCTTTGTTATTCGGTCATTATCTCTCCTCATCACATGTCCAACATATGACCATCATCTTTTCTTACTGAAGATATTAGTGGTTGATTGGTGATTTCTCTAATTTCTTTGTTTGTTTTGAATTCATTCCACGCTATACCAAATATTTTCCACAGACATTTATTTTCGAATGTGTTCAACTTTCAGAATTTCTACTGGGTGGCCTCAATCTTTACACTCATTGCATTTGATGGTTTGATTGTAAACCAAAAGAGAGGTCAAAATATTGTACTTCAGTTAGATGAAATAACTTTAATGAAGCAACAGCTGAAATAATATAAATAATGTATTGTTTTGTATGGTAATGTTATGAAAAGGTGTCATAATTTGTATTGCAAGTTAGTCAGAAAAATGTGTATCTTAGAATCACACGTTGACATTCTTTTACCATCTGCAGCTGTCTCTATGGATACATCAAGTTTGAAGAAGGAGACAAGTGTAGCAAGAGACAGCTCATCCAGAAGGTACAGTTTTATCAATTCAAGCTTTTTGTGTACTTTCTATTATGTATCATTTATGCACTTTCTATTATGTATCATTCATGTTCTTTCTATTATTGATCATTTATGTACTTTCTATTATGTATCATTCATGTACTTTCTATTATTGATCATTTATGTACTTTCTATTATGTATCATTTATGCACTTTCTATTATGTATCATTTATGCACTTTCTATTATGTATCATTCATGTACTTTCTATTATTGATCATTCATGTACTTTCTATTATCTATCATTTATGCACTTTCTGTTATGTATCATTTATGCACTTTCTGTTGCGTATCATTTATGTACTTTCTATTATCTATCATTTATGTACTTTCTTTTCTGTATCATTTTATGTCACCTGCTGAATATTGGGACTACATCTTCTACTTTTATTTTGTGTTTTTGTGACTGGTTGGTCTCTAGGTAAGATGCTGGTCTAAAGGCAGAGAAGTTTTTAGTTAAAATCTTGGCTGCACCAGTTGGGATTTTGTTTGTGATTTCTCTCTGCGGCAACCACCCCTGATCTCAGCAGCGAAGCCTGGCTTGAAACGTCAATTACTCATTGATGGAAAAATGAACACCTCCAAAGGTGGATTTATCCGCCTGTGTAGCAAGAGATGCCTGTGCGCACGGCTGCAGGGGAAAAACGGATTAACACGCAAAATTCAGTTCCTAGTCTATAGGGACTACGCCAGAGATGAAAACTGGTGAACGCAGGAAAAAAAGTTGTGCGTTTTAAAAAAATTTCCTGAATTATTTGAACGCGGTGGTGGTTGAATTTCTTATGCTGTATTAGGTAAGTTTCTGACGTAAGTAAAGTGGAAGTGCCCCGTCATGCCACATGTTGTCGTATAAGGAATATGGTGTTCCACTTTGCTTTCACAGAACAAAATCTGGTGTATGTTTAACACAATCTGGCCACACGGTTTTTGGAATTTAAAAAAATGTGAAATAACAGTGAGGAAAAAAAAATGAAAATTGATCTGAAACACACATTTGTTGGGACAATTTCTTGTTGTTCTTCTTCTTTCCTTCATCATTTGCCTTTCAGCATGAAGGGGGAGATATAATTTGTGGTCTTTTGCTCTTCTCTTCACCTCGGCTGCTGTTATGTTTCCTAGTGTTTCCAGTATTCTTGGAATCCATATTTTTTCTAGGTCGGCCTTTAGGTCTGGTGTTCTCATGTTTATTGAAGGCTCGTTGTGTTGTGTTTGATCTTTCTCTTTTGGAACAATTTGTTCACAAAACTGTAAATGCCAGTAATAAGGGGACGACATGTTTAGCAGAAATAATTATGAAAATGTTGAGAATTTAAAAGCTGTGAAATGAGGCTTTTGGGCTTGACCTACTGATAACTGGAGCAGCTTTTTTGCCGCTTGTGGTACAGAATGTATTACGGCTGGAGGAACCTGGAAGCCATCGATCAAGATCGAACCTGATAGTTTGTCCATAGTAGTCCATTTCACTAACCACTAAGCTATTGCAGCCCCCAAATTTCTAACACAGTGTAGGTACATTTCTAACTTTATCAGATTGTGTGTTCAGAACGTTGCATTCACCACAGCTCATCTGAAAAAATCTCTATCTCTAGAGAGACCTTCCACTTCTTCTGTTGTCAAATTCAATGTCTTGAAACCATATTTTTCTTGGTCTGCTCCTGTCTCATCTTCTTGGAACCATGTCTTCCATTATTGTTGTTTAATGTCTGACTAATGAAGGTAAGTTTCTTATGATTTCATCATCAAGTACCGGGCCTACTGGCGTAGGTGATCATGTCTCTCCACAACTTTCAACCTCAGCAGCTATTTATCATTTCTGTTGTGACCTTCTGCCAAGCCATTCTCTTAAGCTGTCTGTTATTTTTTCTCTTTGCTTCCCTCTATCTCTTCGTCCCTCAATTTTTCCAGTTGTTACAATATAATCAAGTTGTTCTCTTCTCATTACATGGCCAAAAAATTATGATTGTCTCTTCCTAACATTGGAAATTAACTATCTTTTTGCTTTGACCTCTCTCAGACCCTCTTCATTACTCTTCTTAGCTGTCCATGGTATTCTCAACATTCTTCTGTAAAACCACATTTCTTATGATTTACTTTTCCCTTTGTTGATAAATATCCGGTTTTTGACATGGTAGCACGGTAAAAGACATCATTGGTAGAAATACTTCATAGGGGTATTTTCCATGCTGTCAAGTTCACTGAAAGAACTAATCTTCAAGGAATGCTGAAATCAATGAATACATCTTTGTGTTGCAGGGTATTGCTTATTATGATGTGGTAATCAAAGACAAGAAGAAAGCCGCCGGGCTGGGATCAAGCTCCAACATGGACAGTCAGAAGAAGAGTGAGCTTCAAAGAAGGTCAATGTGGATCCAAATATTTATTGTCATCTGGGTCACCTACACTTGCTGCTGGATGATTTCCCTAAAGGTAAGTGACAAGTCAACGTGGATCCGAATATTTATTGTCACCTGGGTCACCTACACTTGCTGCTATTGCCAAAACCTATAGAACTTAATACATCTATTTGCCAACTCCTCAAATAGAATTAGTGTGAAGCTGTAAAAGATGTTGTGACCTTTGCTAGTTGTGTATTTTCATAGAAGGTACAAAAAAAGTAAAGTACCCCTGTTATGCCAAGTGGCATATATGGAAATATGGTGTTAGTGACCCCATATTTTACAGACCTTCAGCACATGATTTGTGGGGTTATGTGGTCGGTATTACGCCCATGCTGCTTTACTTTCCCAGAAAAAATCCGGTACCCATTTTAGGCTGGGTGAACCCGGAAGCGTCGGTTGGATCAAACTCTACCCCTTGTCCTTTGTAGTCCAGTTCACTAACCACTGAGCTATCGCGGCTCCCATTTTCAGAGAACTATCCCAGAATCCCTCACTATTCCACATTTAATCTATCTGAACCATATGAAGCTGAGCAGTTATTTAGCTTCATCCTTTTATTTATCAACAACATCATCACCTTGTAGACTGAACTTCTTATCTGTAGCAATTGGCTCATGTGAATATTGTTGAATTTAGTGATAGGAAACTTAAGTGCAAAATGCTGTAAATTTTTTGTGGACTGGGAGAACCGAATTATTATTTTAAATTTTGTTTTTGCAACAACAACAAAAATATGTGTCTTATTAATTCTACCCTACATAAACACATTTTAATTATTTCAAAATATTTGTGTTAAAATTCTTGATTCAGTTCAGGTCTAGTGAAAAGATGATCATTTAACTGCTAATAAATCATGATAAATAGATTTAAATGCTCAGTGTTGATAAGGATTTGCAACAAACATTTTTCTGGGGGGGGCCTGGGAAGAGCAAATAGTGAAAGAAATGAATTTATAAATCTTTTTTTAACACCAACATTTGTTGAATTTTTAATCTGCAGCTATGTCAGCATACCAGAAGTACCACCACATCCAGCCAGAATATTGGAAGGTAAGACAGTTTTGTGAAACATCCCTAACTAATAATAATAATTTGCCACCTTGTCACGTAAGACTTGGACTATAGAAACCACTCTAGATTGTCTGGTTAATGAGCAGTGCATTCTGTGGCTGTGCAGGCTGATTATGTAAAGACAAAACAGACTGGAACATTGTTCCAAAACAGTACCGGACCTCCCACAGCTTTGTTGCTTTTTCTTGAGTCAAGTGAAGTGCCTGAACTTTTACTTCACCTCTCTTTATACCTGGTTTCAAAACTGCTCACCACCTGTTGCAATCATGTGCAGCAATCTCCCATGACTTTACATCCATATGGCATTGTCTCATGTCACACAGACAAGTGTCTTTAAAACAAAGTGTGGTATCATTCCTGCATCTCGAGAGACCCTAAGCAAGTTCATTGTCCATGATGTTCTTTCAAATTTTACCATCTGCCATTCATCTCACATGACCCGGCCACCGTAAGTGATGTTAGTTTAACCCAATATTACGAAACTATAGTAAAAAATTACCGCATCAAAACACTGATTCTTCCAAATTTGCCATTTTGCCATGATCAAACATTATCGCTTCTCTGTGTACCTTCCAAATTACTACTTCTGGTGACCTCAAGTGTATTGGATTTGTTTCTGTTATGTAGGATTTTTGTTTCATGTATTTCGTGAGATGCACATCATTTTTGCTAAAAGAAAATTGCCAATTTTCAAGAAATTGGTCCTGTTTCTGTGACCAGGGAAATTTTCTTGATCGTCAGCAGACATCAAACAACTCTTTGTGACTTGGGAGCCACAGTGAATAACGCTATGAGGTGGTTGAGAGTACTGATGGCAACCAAACTGATAGACATTGTAACACATCTAGTTCATGAGATGAAACTCAGGTCATAAATCAACCAGGGCCAGGAATTCCGAGTCCCTGTGTTTTGTCTTTTGTGAACATATGGCTGAGTGTCAAAAGTTCACAGAAAATACTGTTTTTAGAGAACCTAATGTAGATGTAGAAAATTTACTACAGTATCGTAAATGAGAGAATTATCTAAAGGTATCGTAATTAAGGGTTAAGAATACATATGGGATAGTGATGCATGCTTCTTTGAGAACTTTGGTATTTGACATATGGTCTTGCCATCGGAAACCCGACTATATTGCACATACAATGTGTGGGTGTTTTGTATTGCTCCATTTTTACAATTCACAGATGTAATAACAACCCTAGCAATAACACACTCACACATGCACTCACACACATACACACACGATGATGCAGTTTAGCAAAATTTATAAAAATCTTCTTCTTTTCTTTTACTTATTAATTAAATGGAAGTTGTTGGCTGGGCTGGCCTAATTATTGCTTCTTTCCTCGTTTACTCTTTAAAGTATTCATAGGGCGTAAGCTATGTTGTAGTAAGATATATCATCAGTTGTGTACATCCAACTTCATCACTGTATTTTGGGGAACTGGGTTGCCTTTTTCCTTCATCCCTACATGGTACACTAGCTGGCCTGTTTCTGTGGATGTCACTGGAAAATGAGTAGGGTCCTGGTCAGCTCTGGTTCACAAATCAAATCCTCAGCAATAAATATTTTGACAGATTTGAGTTCATTCTCTTGTGTGTCATCTCAAGCCCCAAGAGAACTTTATTTTAATGAAAGTTATGAATCTTTGGCTCACATAATAAAATGGTAGCAGTACATTTGGATCTTGTTATATCTACCTTGTGTCCTTGACCATGCACTGACTAAACAGATAGTGGCCAGATATGCTTGTGACTTCTTGCAGATCCACAACAATATTTTACATGGTCTGTCTGTGTTCATCTTTCACTGTGGTCCATGCTGTGTATCACTGTCTGTGCTGATCTTTGCCAGGTTGGTCTACCTCTCTTTTACTTTTCTTTTGGAGTCCATCACATGACAGTATACCTTCTATCTCATTAAAATGTTTTTAATTTGTAAGAAGCAAAGGGGAACTGGGTGGTCTATTGGTAAGACACTGGTCTGTGGACAAGAAGGTTTCAGGTTCAATTTCCACACAGGCAGTGGGAATTTTTCCTCAATTCTGTGGTTTCTTCATGGATTTATCTTCCCCTGGTCTCTGCGTAGTGAGATCAGGTATCTAGTCCTGTTAGAAAATGGCAAAAACAGGAGGTCATATGTGCAATCATGCACATTAAAGAATCCTTAACAGTTTTAAAGTCAAAAAGAGTGGGTCAAGAATGGATGGTGCCCTGACAAAATTGTTATGCAAAATGCTGAAGATGGATGTGTTGGGTCATAAGGCGCAGATTTAAACTCCTAGCCTTAAACTAGCGGCACCTCTCTCCTAGATCCTGCACAGTAGCCAAAGTTTCTGATCCATATAGAAGTGTACTAAGCACACAGCTTTGATAAATGAATCTTTGCTCTGAGCATTATTAAAAAATAATATAAATCGTTATACAATAAATACAATTATACAGTCGAACCTGTCTAAGGCGACCATTCACGGGACTTTCAAAAACTGGTCCCATAGGACAGGTGGTCCTGCCTCACAGGTTTCACATAATAAATAGAGCGATAAAAAAAATTTTATCCTAAGCACTATGAAAACTAACCTGCAAATCAGCGTAATCCATGAGTAGAACATAGTGCACATGTCGGTCTACAATAGCCACTGGTTGGACACTTTTCATAAAACACGATAGTTAAACACACAAAAATAAAACACACATACACAGATTCCACTTATACTGTACATGTATCACTTTTGACTTGAAAAAAAATCCAATATGGTAGTCTGTTGTTTGACAGATGAAATAAACGATAAGTTCAATTTTCTCTCAAGTCCATGATAACGTCTAGTATGTCAGATCTCCCGTTTGTTATTGAATAGGTGCGCAGAAGCTCCAAAGCATTATGTGCATCTGCGATAGTGTATGTTTTCTCAATGTCAGTAGAATCTTGTTCGTTGTCTGATTCACTATTCACATCCTCAGCAGCTAAAATTGCAGTGGCAGGAAGATCCCAGTTTGTTTCTATTGTGTTGCAAGTTTGGAGCCCTGAATCAATCATGGAGATGTCTGTCAATTGGTATCCAAACAATTCTTTTGAAAGGTTATCCAAAGCAGTAGAAATTGCAGTAGAAACAATTTGCACGTCGGTCTTTGATGCAGATTCCATGTGCGTCAGAGAATATGCGTCTGTTTCAGCAGGACAATGAAAACCTGCTTTACAGAAACACTTAAGGATGGTTGAGTTGTCCACTTCTTTCCATGCTGCAGCAATCCAGTAGACTACATCCAGTAAATTGACCTGTTTCATGAGTTCGGTTCCGGAAGCATCCTTGTTTGATTCCATGACTGTGATAAGATGTAGAAGCTGTTTTTGTCTAAACTTTAATTTAAATGTCTGAATGACACCCTGGTCTAGGGGTTGAACTAATGCAGTTGTGTTGGGTGGCAGAAACTGCAGCTTAACATTCTGTAGTTCGATCTTGGGATGACAGGTAGCGTTGTCAACAAATAAAATAATGTGGCGCTTTTTTTTCTGCATCTTACGGTCAAAACTTTTCAGCCAATCTTCAAATATAGCTGCAGTCATCCATGCCTTTTTGTTGTTTCTGTAAATCACTGGCAGTGTGTTTATGTTGATGTTTTTAAAAATCCTAGGGTTAGCTGCTTCCCAATCACTAAAGCCGGTTCTCGTTCCCCCAACATGTTAGTGCATAGCATCACTGTTATTCGCTCTTTGCTTTTTTTTACCCCAGCGCATTTTTCTCCTTTGACAAAAAATGTTTTGTCCGTAGTCGCTTTGAAAAATAACCCGGTTTCATCTAAATTAAAAATGTCTTGAGCAGCGTAACCATAGCATATCTCGGATAATTTAGAAGTCCAGTCAGCCGCAGCACTCATATCTGAATCACCGACTTCGCCACATTGCTTACCAAACACAAGATTGTGTCTTTTAATGAAGGCCTCTAACCAGCCGTTCGATGCTTTAAAGACTGAGTTTTCCAATTCTTTTGCAAACTGTAAAGCTCGTTCTTTGATCATCGGCCCAGATAACGGAATTTTTCGTGCAAGTGCTGATTGACACCATTTCCAACAAAGTGTATTTATGTCTTCATTTCCCGTTTTCCTGCTATTCCCTCTTTTCATACTTGGTGCATTATTTTCAAAGTCATTCATATACTCGGCTTTTCTCTTTAACGTACGTAAAATCTGTGTCTTTCCCACTCCAAACTGTTCTGCCAATAATCGCGAACTTTTACCTTGCTGATTTTGTCGAATCACTGATATTCGTTCTTCCAGCGTTAATGCTTTTGGTTTTACACTTTTGACACTGGCCATTTCCTATATTGTGTGTAACACTTTTAAAATCCACAAAATAATTCACTGAGATACTGTACATGTACGTGAATACACTCTAAGCGGGCAATGACTAATTCTTTAGTTAATTCCTGTAATTTATACGGGTCACGCAATGGTCTACTCTGGTCTAGACGGAACCGCGAAGTGATGTCACTTCACGAATCATAGATCTGTGTCTGCCGAGTTTCTCACACCAGTATTGACTGATAAACGTAACACGTCCCACTGTAATCTGGGACTCACTAAATACGGGAAAACATCAACACCTGTAGACACCTGTGTCGGTCGTTTATGGCTCCCAGCGAGACGAAGGACTGGCTGGTCGTCGTAAACGGGATAAATAACATTGGCGGCGGTTAATTAGCCTGGTCTCTGGTCGCGTCATACGGTGAGCGCCGTAATCAGTGTTAGCATATAGTAAAAAACTCGGGGAAATTGTAGACCCGGTTCTATAACCAGGGAAACGCTTTAAACAGGTGGTCCTAAGACCAGGTTCGACTGTAATATGAATATAATTTATGTATGAAATATACTTCCTGTGTGTTACCGGGGCCCCATTATGAGGGAAGTAAAGAATAGTGACACTGTGACCTTCCAGGCATGTCGTACGAGGTGACTATGGAGGTTGATCGATGGCTTGACAAGCTGTCATTGTAAAAAGTATTGTTATGGAAACAGCGCCATATATTTTAGAGCAGTGATCTCTGCAATATGTGCCACTTTGGCATGCAAGGTTTCTGTATTTGAGATTGTGGTTCTACCCCATGTTAGTGTGCTCGCTTCCTTACCAGAAGGGTCTGGGTTTGATCCCCAGCACTGATGGATTTTTTTTTCGGACTGACAAGGCTCCAGTGTTCAACCAGCCTCTAAAAATAACCAGAGATTTTTCTGGGAAATTAAGGGCGGCCTGGCGTGATACCGACCACACCACCCAAAAATGTGCCATGGTTGTAGAAAAATACGGTCACTAACACCATATTCCCCATACGCCTAGCAAGGCGTGAAAGGAACCAAAAAAAAAAAAAAGGAAATATATCACTGAACTGTGTTACATATTCTGTGGGATGTCTGGGGAAAATTAACATGTTACTTTGAATCGTTTGATTGATTTAATTTAATTATAAGATACATTAAAATACATAATCTTATGCAACAAATCTATGTCAATAAAAATAAGAAAGATAGTTCATCGGTGCTATATAGAACCAATTCTGACCTATGGAAGCGAATCATGGACAGTAGACAAACAAAGGAAAAGACGATTAGGGGCCACAGAGATGGGATTTCTCAGAAGAATGTTGAAAGTTCCCTGGACAGCTAAAAAGACCAATGAGGAAGTTCTCAAAGAGGCCAACACAAAAAAGGGAGCTATTAAAAAACATCAGAAAGAATCAATCAACATTTTTCGGGCACATCATGAGAAGAGGAACGTTTGAATACTTGGTTACAACTGGCAAAATAAAAGGAAAGAGAGATCGCGGATGACAAAGAGAGAAAATACTGGATAGCTTGGTGTCATGGCATGGAAAACAGTCAACAACAGAACTGTTACGATGCACTGTAAGTAGAAGATTGTGGAAGGACATGATCGCCTACGCCAACCGGTATGGCACATGATGATGATGATGATAATATATAATCATCATCAAGTACCATGCCTGCTGGCGTAGGTGATCATGCCCTCCACAACCTTCGGTCTTGACAGTTTGTTATCATTTCTATTGTTGACCTTTTGCCAAGGCATTCTCTTAAGCTGTCTGTTATCATTTCTCTTTGCTTCCCTCTATCTCTTCGTCCCTCAATTTTCCAGTTGTCACAATATGTTCCAGCTGTTTCCTTCTCATTACATGGCCAAAAAATGATGATTGTTTCTTAATAATTTTGAAAGTTAACTCTCATCTTCCTTTGGCCTCTTTCAGAATGTTTTCATTACTCTTCTTAGCTGTCCATGGTTGTATTCTCAACATTCTTCTGTAAAACCACATTTCTACAGACTCCAGTGATTTTCTTGTCTGTTGTTCTATTGTCTATGATTAATATCCATATGTTAAAACTGGCTGTACATAACATTGAACTCTTTTTCTTGTTCCGATTGTCAAAAATTGATTGCACAGTATCTTCCTCATTTTTGGAAAGCTGCTTTTTCCTGAGCCATTCTACATGTCACCTCTGTTGTACATCTACCATCTGAGGTTAACATTGTTCCCAGATATTTCAATTCATTTACCTGTTTTAATATTCTTCCTCTTGCCTTTATTGTTCATTGTGATGATGTCTTTTTCTATGCTGCTACCATTGCTTCTGTCTTTTTGGTATTAAGGCTGAGTGCTTTATTTTTGCGTTCCTTCACTATAATGTTTAACATTTCTTGTAACTCATTTTCACTCTTAGTGATTCCTATCACCAAGCTTGTTTAATCTATACACTGAGCAAATCTTTAAAAACACCATAGAGATGCCAGACCTAAACATTAATGGAAAGATAATCAATAACCTAAGATATTCTGACGATACTGTACTACTAGCAGAAAATTCTAAAGATCTACAACAATTACTTAATGAAATAAACATGACAAGCTAAAAATATGGACTAGATATGAATATCAAAAAGATTAAAACTAATATCATAAACAAAGAAAATACTCAAAACCCACAAGTGGATATCAAAATTGAAGGAATAGACCTGGAGACAGTTCAGAACTACAACTACCTTGGACATACTATAATCAGTGATGGAAAATGTACAACTGAAATAAAGAAAAGAATAGGAATGGCAAAAAGTAATTTTAATGTCATGAAGAACATACTAACATCAAAACAAGTAACACCAGAGCTAAAACTAAAAATAGCAAAATGCTACATCTTCTCAATATGGTGCAGAAACATGGACATTAGACAAGAAAACAGAACAGAGAATTGAAGCCTTTGAAATGTGGATATATAGAAGAATAGGTAGAATTGGATGGAAGGAAAAGAAACAAACAATGAAGTCTTAAACCAACTAAAAATGAAAAGAAAACTACTAAACACAATTCAAACAAGAGAAATGCGATTTTGGGGCCATGTTAAAAGACACAACAGCCTACTAAAAGTAATCCTGGAGGGGAAAATACAAGGTAAATGAGGCAGAATCAGACCAAGACTAACATGGACGAGTAACATCAAAGATGGACAAACCAGCCTATGACAACCTGCACCATCAAAGCAAGAGACAGAGCAGAATGGCGCTCCATGGTAGCCAACCTTCGTTGCGGAGATGGCACTCCATGATGATGGTGACGTCCTGTAACATATCATGGAGTTGTAACTAAGTTTGTTTGGCTAATTTCTGCAGTATTTCGTAATTGTCAATGAGTATAACTGAGATGAGACATTTACTTCATGTTTCTACTTGATTATGTCCCTTGCATGCTTAAATCCCTCTGTTAATGAATATTCATTGCGAGATTTTTTAAAAAATTCTAAAAGTTCTCTCCCCTGGCGTGTGAGGATTGTGATGTTAGTGGCCATATTTTTTTCAAACCAGTGGACATTTTTGGGGTGATGTCAGTATCACGCCAGGCCGCCTTTGCTTTGCGATTCATTTCAGGGAAGAGGTATGTTTTCAACACTCAGAAAAAAATTCACAAATAATCAACAGAAAAAATAAAGAGCAATAGACAACCCAAAGCAGGATCGACCTGTGCTCCTCGATATAGCACCTTGCTACAAAAGACCAGCACAAGAGCACATGGCCAACTAAGCAACCGATAAAAATTACTATCATTGGCAATGTCTTTCATGCATGTTTACTCGTGACTATAGCATAGGGTTGCAAACACAACTTGGGAATAAATTGTATATTGTGTGCTCTAGTGCAGATTTCTTGTGGCAATGTTTTTTTTTTATCCTACTTTGGGCTGTCTATTGTTCTTTGTTTTTTTCCTGCTGTTGATTATTTGTGAACTTTTTCAGAGCGTTGTAAAACATACCTCTTCTACTGAAATGATTTGCTGATCTGTCACCTCGGAAGCTTTCCTCCATAAAAGTATTCATTTATTATTATTCTTCTCCTTCCTTTGCTTCCCAGTAAAATCTTTGGAATTCCTTCTGGAGGCTGGTGAGCCCTGACACTTCTGATAAGAAAGTGAGTGCACCAGCTACTCAGCCACTGAGAGAGTAAAGGTTCCCTCCCCTGCCTTGCTAGGCATATGGAAAATATGGTACAATAGTTCGTTCAGAAATTCGTGCTCACAGTTGCTCAATTATCTCGGAAACTGTTTGATGAATTTCTGTAATTCTTTTTCATGAAATCTTATTTTTTCACCAACCTTCAGATTTGATAACATTTAAGTACAAAGGCAGTCTGAATTTTGCACAAATCATTTTTTTGTTATTTAATTTTAGGAAAATATCAAACAGCGTGCTCTAAACATTAGATTTTACTGTAAATTATGTTAATTTTCTAACAAGTCAAAGGCGTATCCGTATTACATTGAATAGGGCAACATTTGTCATTTGATTTGATATCGTTGTCATAGAGATAGGTAAACTTTGACACACATATTCGTCAAATAGCAGGCGTGTCATCAACAAAATATATGGAATATCAAACACACATAGTCAGCAAATAGTAAGAGTGTCATCAACAAAATTGTGCACATGTCATACATATGTCATTCCGAATCAGAAGTCTCTAAGAGGTTAACAACTGTTATTGGTTGGATAAACTGCAATCCATCTCGTTGCCAGTATTGTTCTTCTTCTCTGAGTACATGGTCGTCACATTTTCTCCAGTAGTAAATGTCTATCATTGAGAGGGCATCATGCGTCAATTCTTTGACATCACACATTTTAAATGTTGTGTTCTGCGCAGCAACTTGCCTTTGACTTTAGCCCACACAAGTTCTATTGGGTTGAGGTGTGAATGATAAGGTGGGATGTGAAGAGATGTGTGGCCAATTATTAGCAATTATTTGATCAATTTGATATAAATTTGTCTTCTTAGTTGTCCAACAAGTTGCAACAACTCTTGTTTTAACTGGGTGTTTTGAAAGGAAACATTTTCTTTTCTAAGCCATGTGATGATTTGATCTTTTGTGCTTGATGAATTAGAAACTTTGTCCTCTAGTGCTATCGCATTATGATAGGATGTATTATCCATTACAAGACATGAAGATCTATCCAGAATGGGGAGTAGAGTGTTCTCTATCCAGTCTCTGAAAATTCATCCATTCATTTCAGTGTGGTAGTCCCTATTGTCTGTAGACTTTGATTGAAAAATAGGTTGTGTGTCATTAACAAGACCATTCTCTCTACTGCCGGCATGAACCAATATAATGCGTTGTCCTTTGCTACTGCGAATGCTTCTTTTATTTTCTCTGTCAACTGATTGCCATTCTTTCTCATATGTATGATGAGCATTGACCCACGTTTCATCCAAAATATACTATATCTTAGCCTTCCATTCGTCGCACATGGATCTGCCTCAGGTATTTGTTTCGGGCAGCTATCAGGTGTGGTTCTCCACAAACAATATTTCTACCACTAGCAGGTTTTCGAAAAGTGAAACCAAGGCCTCTTATGATCTTCCTAAGGGTCGTGTTTGAGATTTCAATATCACATTCTAATTGCAATTGAACTTTAAAGTGTAACAAGTTAATTTGATTCAAGCATTTTCAAAAATTTACGTCTAATAACATCTTTGTCAAAATCATCAACTTTCATTTTTCTACATTGCTTGACCTGCAGAGTCAAAGTTCTGTCCTATCCATCGCTTGAAAGACTTTCTATCTATATTTAGAGCTGCCCGTGTTCTGTTTTATGGTTTTTGATATCATAATATAACCGACCCCTTTTATATTTCTTGCAAACGTGCATGTACAATAACACAGTTACCTTTTGCATACTGATGAATTTACACACTTTAAACTCTTCATGGTTTTAAAAACCAAGTGGACACCTCACAACAGCTTACAAATTATCACACATACGGGAATATTCATTAATAAAAATATTTTGTCAAAATACGCCTCTGGACCAATTTAACAAGAAAGTGGAAATGAAATTACCAAAAAAAAAAAAACCTCGGAGTGGCGCGCGTCTTACAGTTAAGAGTGCGAAACTGTGCTAAGATTGTGTGGTGTGCACGTGAAATTTGCCTTTTTAATTGGTGAGTTGATTACAACAAATGTGGGTATTGTAAAATCCTAAAATTTAGGACAAGCAAGAAAATAATATTTTTATATACCTCAAATAAGCAAAAATCTGTCCTAAATGCATGACAGTAGGGCAAAAAATCAGACTGAAGGTCGGTGAAAAAAATAAGATTTCATGAAAAAAGAATTACAGAAATTCATCAAATAGTTTCTGAGATAATTAATCAACTCTGTGGGCACGAATTTGTGAACGAATTATAGTGACTATTTTTCTATGACCACAGCACATTTTGGGTGATGTGATCGGTATCATGGCAGCCTTTACTTCCCAGAAAAATCTCTGGTACTAATTTCTAGTGGCTGGGTGAACACCAAAGCCTTGTTGGTCCAAAAATACTTCCTACATTTTGGGGATAGAACACGGTTCATTGTGATTAGAAAGTGAGCACACTAACCACCCGGCCAATGTGGCTTCGCTGAGAGACTACCATGACGGTATTCCTTCTTGCCTTGATCATCTTTTACTCTTTCTCCCACAGTTTATTGCTGTAATTCTGCTTGTGGATACATTATTTGTCCTTTACTTTTAATAAGTTATGCTTTCAAGCAAGATTTATATGTTTAGATGTTCTCATACATGGTTGCACATTGCAACAAATTATTCAAGATAGTTTGGGCTTTAATGTAGTTTGTTTCATTTTTCTGTTTCATTTTTCAAGGATGCAGCCTTTCTGTATGGCCTGGGGCTTGTGTTACTTTCACTTCAATGCCTACAAGTGGTGAGTGTTTTTGTGCAGCTTTTTTTTTTTGGTGTGCTTTTTGTGTTGACGTTGAGTTTGTTATTCAGATGTTGAAGTGACATTGCATACCTATATTGGATGTATGATATCACATGCCATATTGACCAGAGCAGATAATAAACGGAGAAGCTTTGTTGAAAAAAAATATACAGACGTAACCGACAATAAACACATGGTGAAAATAAAATATTTTGAAACATCTTCTTGGTTGTATGTTCTTTATAGAACATTACACTCATCTCAGCCCGTCTTAAAGAATCCCTGCCTCTAACCAGATCTTCCACAGAATGTTGCATTCACCACATCCTGTCTGAAAGAATCCTTGTCTCTAACCAGATCTTCCACAGAATGTTGCATTCACCACATCCTGTCTGAAAGAATCCTTGTCTCTAACCAGATCTTCCTTTTCTCTGTTGTTATGTTCGAGGTCTCCTTGATGTCTTGAAACCACCTTCTTCTTGGTCTGCCTGTCTTGACTCCCAGAAATTATGCCTTCAATTACTGCTCTTTTCAGCCCATTATGAATTTGATGTGGCTGTAGTATTTTAATTTCCTATGTATGATTTTGCTTACACATTTTTGGAGCGAACAGGGAAATACGAGTCAAAACTGGAATCAAAAGAGGGAAAAGTTAGGCAGAGGGGCACAGGGAGGTGTCAGAAGTAGAGTGACACATAAATTGGAAGGTAACTTTCTCTGAAATGATTACTATTTCATCTGAATGCTGGTTGAACTATCCTGCCCAGTAAAGCATGTTTATACATTAACAGTGCTGTCCTGAATTCCCAGAAAGCGATGTTGATAACACTGTAGAGGTGTCCTGATTAAATTGCATAAATTGTGAACCAAATTTAAACGTGTCAAAGTATAAATAAGAATAGAGAGAAGATGTAGAGCAGGAGTGAAACTGTTCCTAAGGAATTTGGGCCAACGCTTCTGAATCATCTGACATGTGGACTCGAGCTAAATAGTCAAACCAATATGTCATATTTATGGGTGTCAGCTGTGTAGATTTCTGCTGTGGTGAAGAGTTGCAGTGTGGGGGGGTGGCTTTTCAGCAATGGAGCTTTTATTTTTCTTTTTCGTTCGCCAGCTTTTACCTCTGACGAAATCCCTAGAGACTAGGAACTGGATTTTGTGCATTAATCCATTTTTTCCCTGGCAGCCGTGTGCGCAGGGGTCCCTCGCCGCACAGGCAAATAACTCTGACTTCGGAGGTACTCATATTTTTCCGTTCATGAGTAATTGACGTTTCATACCGGGCCTTGATGCTGAGACCAGGGGTGGTTGGTGCAGAGAGAAATCATAAATAAAAATCCCATCATGTGTAGCCGGGATTTGAACTCACAACCTCTCTGTTTTGAGGCCGGCGTCTTGCCTCGAAACCAACCAGTCCCCCAGCTATGGAGCTGAGTGCAGTCAATGACACACAGCTAATTACATGCGTCAGGATTAGTCAACGACAAAGCTGATCAAGACCCTGCTCCACCTCCCACTGGTGCTCCTTAAAACAGACTATCCAGTCTGGAAACAAGTGATTACGGATTGAAGAGGGAAGGCAACCTCGTACTAAAACATTCTGTACTGAAGTCGGATGTGTTTGGCCTTAATACATAAATAACCAAAACATAACACAAGGCATATATGCCACTTCACGCCCTTTTAAGGGTGGATGATGTAGAGGACTATTTTTTTCTCTTAGTAGCCATCAGGTGAACACCAGATAGGGAAGGATGTGTCTGCTATATGGGCTGTACTTGGCTGTATGGAAGCATGACTGGGGTTTGGTCAGCAGTGAGACGTGTCTATAGAAAGTATGTCCTACTTACTCTTTGATTGGACACAATGTCATATTTGATGTGGTATGATATCTCTTTATTGTTTGGATGGTATGACTTCTCTCTGATGCTTGGGTGGTATAACTTCTCCCTATTAATTGTGTGGTATGACTTCTCTCTCTCTCTCTCTCTATTGTTTGGGTGGTATAACTTCTCTCTATTGTTTGGGTGGTATGACATCTCTCTATTGTTTGGGTGGTATGGTTTTTCTCTATTGTTTGGGTGGCTATGACTTTTCTCTATTGTTTGAGTGGTATGACTTCTCTCTATTGTTTGGGTGGTATCACTTCTCTCTATTGTTTGAGTGGTATCACTTCTCTCTATTGCTTGGGTGGTATGACTTCTCTCTATTGTTTGAGTGGTATGACTTCTCTCTATTGTTTGGGTGGTATGACTTCTCTCTATTGTTTGAGTGGTATGACTTCTCTCTATTGTTTGAGTGGTATCACTTCTCTCTATTGTTGAGTGGTATCACTTCTCTCTATTGCTTGGGTGGTATGACTTCTCTCTATTGTTTGAGTGGTATGACTTCTCTCTATTGTTTGAGTGGTATGACTTCTCTCTATTGTTTGAGTGGTATCACTTCTCTCTATTGTTTGAGTGGTATGACTTCTCTCTATTGTTTGAGTGGTATCACTTCTCTCTATTGTTTGAGTGGTATCACTTCTCTCTATTGCTTGGGTGGTATGACTTCTCTCTATTGTTTTAGATGGTATGACTTCTCTCTATTGTTTGGATGGTATGACTTCTCTCTATTGTTTGAGTGGTATGACTTCTCTCTATTGTTTGGGTGGTATGACTTCTCTCTATTATTTTAGATGGTATGACTTCTCTCTATTATTTTGGGTGGTATAACTTCTCTCTATTATTTTAGATGGTATGACTTCTCTCTATTATTTTAGATGGTATGACTTCTCTCTATTATTTTAGATTGTATGATTTCTCTCTATTATTTTAGATTGTATGACTTCTCTCTATTGTTTGAGTGGTATGATCTCTCTGTTGTTTTAGATGTATGACTTCTCTCTATTGTTTGGGTGTAAACTGGCACAATTGTATTGTGTTTTTATCTGCACCATCTGTGCCATCAGACCCAGCTTATATGAACCTGCATGCCCTATTTTTAAACCTGTCTTCCTCATTGATACCACCTCTTTTTTGACCAGTCCAATTAGTCTGGTTTCAGGGCCACCATCGAAAAGATAGAGTATGGTCTGATCTGAGTGCAGATAATGAATTGTCTGTTTTCTGTTATATTGATCTCATGAAATGTACTATCTAAAGATCTCTAATTGTCTTTCCATTTAATTTTTCTAATTTTATTGATCGAAATTAAACTTGCGCTGCAAGACGTTTCCGAAGGGCTTATAATATGTTTTTTTGCTGTCCCTCTCTGTTCTGCTTTTATTATCCGCTGAAATTCCAACATAATGTGTCCCCATTAACAGTTCTGTTTACAAATGTGCCCCAACTCAAATCACAGCTAAAAATGTGTCCCAACTCAACTAACAACTAAAAAATTTGTCCCAATTCAACTCACAGCTAAAAATGTGTCCCAACTCAACTCACAGCTAAAAATGTGTCCAACTCAACTCACAACTAAAAATGTGTCCAACTCAACTCACAGCTAAAAATGTGCCCCACCTCACAACTCTGCCCGTGTCAATGCCCCCACTATCTCAACACAATGTCAGTAACACATCTATAGTAACTGAAATAATGTCAGTGTTGTTTCTGTAAATATTTATTCCATTGTTTTTCTATATTTGTGTAAAGTGAGTGCCATTCCTAGCCCCTGCTAATAGTATCTGCTTTTACATTTGCAAACCGACACCCTCTATTGCTACGCCCTCGTTATTCTTTGCCACCTGTCAAGTCCATACTTCCTGTACAGCACAATGCCCTGTCCACCTGGGCTGCTGCCTAAATGAAACTTGTTGCCATTTCTTTATGAGAAAGTACCCGGCCACCCAAGTTGTCCTTATTTGCTGTCCATACAATAGGCTTGGTCACCCATCTTTCTTTGGCAGAAGGATGTAGCATTTGCTAGATTGGCTTGATCAGTTACTTGGTTCATGTGCAGGTCACGGCCATTGTCTCTCTGCCTCATTTTGTTTGGTTGTTAGATGCAAAAAAAAAAAATAATAATAATAACATACAATAATAATAATAATAATGAATGGTCATCTTTTACTTGAGGTCAGTGAGACAGAAACAAGGCAGGTTCTGTCCCACGCGTTCCTTAAGGAAGGGAGAGATATAAATTATTCATGTTATCTTGCAGGTTTTGCCTACGTTTTTTTTGGCTTGACAAGATCCGTTCAATTTCAACCCGGTCTTTCAGGTTATATTAGACCGCACGACCATCCTAAAAGACAGTGAATATCTAAGAACTAGATCTTCAGTATTAATATCTAATTTGTTCATTACGCGGACAAATAGATCTAAAGTTCGTGGAAAATGTAAGAATAGAGTAGATATTCTGGAATATCATGACAGCGTCCTGTTGATGACCGGGCTGTGTGGGTGGGACGAAGGGCCTCTAACGGTAGGGCATAGGTAGATGGGAAGATAATATATTGAATAATGCAGGGTGAGAGGTCTGTCCGACGGGCGAGGAAACAATGGTGATGCATATGAATGGGTGGTATCATGTTAATATAGAAACAACTGTTGCATTCTGGGAGACTTTGAAGTCTATTGAGCTTTCAAACAGCTGGAAGGTTGGGACTGTATGCAGTTGTTCTCTGTCGTTTTATATGTTCTCCCTACACGTTTGTGTGTGTGTGTGTACTGGAGGGGGCTAAAGCTCTGTGGTCATTGACGTCACAGTTTAAGAACCTTGATTAGTCTCGAGAACCGCTGCTTGGAGGCAGGTCTGTAGGCTACTACCTCCTTCTAGAATGTCCGGGACTGGGCCAAGGCGCCTGTTAGCACCAGGGCTGTAGGTGTCCGTGAATCATAGCTGCGTCAGGACCCAGACCCGAGTCCACCTTTTGTGGTACGTCTAGCAACAAACTAATCTAGTCCGATCAAGTGAGGAGGGATCGAGAGGGGTCTAGCAAAATACTAATCTAGTCCGATCAAGTGAGGAGGGATCGAGAGGGTCTAGCAACAGACTAATCTAGTCCGATCAAGTGAGGAGGGATCGAGAGGGGTCTGAACTAGACCCTAGTCCACCTTTTGTGTACGTCTAGCACAGACTAATCTAGTCCGATCAAGTGAGGAGGGATCGAGAGGGGTCTGAACTAGACCCTAGTCCCCTTTTGTGGTACTTCTAGTAGCAGACTAATCTAGTCCGGTCAAGTGAGGAGGGATCGGTATTCAAAGATGCCATGTTGAAGTCAGATGTGTTGGGCCGAAAGGCTACAGATATCACAGTGTCTCCACAACACAGACCATCCATGCCCACATAACGTTCTTTTAAGGGCGGATGACGAAGAGGTCGTCCAACCTTTGGTCAGCAGGTAAACGACAGCGATATTGCTGATCTCCTCCAACCGACAGACACCCAGTGGGGAAGGTGGGGAGGGGAAGACATTATATTGAGATCTCTCTGGTTGAGCTCTCTTTGATCTCCCTATCTCGTTAACACCTCTCTGGTTGAGCTCTCTTTGATCTCCCTATTCTCGTCAACACCTCTCCAGTTGAGCTCTCTTTGATCTCCTATATTCTCGTCAACACCTCTCTGGTTGAGCCCTCTTTGATCTCCCTATTCTCGTCAACACCTCTCTGGTTGAGCCCTCATTGATCTCCCTATTCTCGTCAACACCTCTCTGGTTAAGCTCTCATTGATCTACACTTACTCATCAACACCACTCATGTGCTTTCAATCGATGTACGCTGTGACCTCTCCCCTAAATATGATCTCCTTCTGCATTCCTTATTTCTCAAACTCCTTCTTAATTAATCCCTCAACTTCTTATTTCTTATTCCTCCTCCCACTTTTACCCCCACTTTCTCTCCTCCTCACTTTTTCCCTAGCCATCTCTCACTTTCCTCACCTTCTCCCCACCATCTATATCCCTGTCACGCTCTTCTTCTTTTCTTCCCCTCATTCTCTCCTTTCTGTCTTCACATCTCAGTCTCTGCCCATTGCCTTCATTCTTTACCTCTCTATCCTCTTCTATTCCCCGCACACTCTCATCTTTATTTTATTTTCTCCCTGCTTCCCAACTATTTATACCTCCGTCTGTAACCCACTTTCCTCCATTCTGTCCTCTATTTTGTCTTTCTCTTGACTTCCCACCTTCATACTTTTCTCTCCCTTCCCTCACATTCTTCCTCTCCAACTTTCACCCGCACACTGTCTTTCCTCTCCTCGTTTCTCTCTATCCTCCACTGGCACTCATCACCCTTCACACCCCCTCTCCTTTATTAAATCTCTCATCCCCTCAATCCGCCCTCCTCCTCCTTCTCCCTCCTCAACCCCTTCTTCACGCGATCAGCTATTTCTTTACATTTAGACCATCTTGGGTCACGAACATGATGGTGTGTTTGAGGTCTCCGCCGGTTCCCCGTCTCCGCCCTACTCCAGTACCTGAAGTTAACGATAGAAACCAGTGTGAATGGTCAGCATTCAACAACAAACAACAGCACTAGAGCGCAGACATTCAGTGGTACTGCTACCGTAGTCAATGCGTTAAATATGATCTGCTGTCGGAGATGTTGTGAGGGAGTGGCATGTCGAAGACCTTAGCCAGACTTATTCAAGCATGAAAGCTTACAATTTATTTATCTATACCCACTGACGCTACCATCAGCTAAAGGTAGGTCATTACATTACATTACAAGATGGCGTATATGTAGACTAAGAAGGAGGAATAGAGAATGATACCAAAAATAAGGATACAAAAAAGCAAGAGTAGCCTTCGTGACATTAGGAAACATATAGAAATCCAAAGAAATTAAGTTAAATGCAAAAATAAAAATGTTCAACTCCAACGTTAAGTCAGTCCTATTATACAGCTATGAATAATGGAGAACAACAAAAATGATAATCATGAAGATTCAGACCTTCAATAATGGATTCTTGCGCAGAATAAAAGGATGGAAATGGCAGGACAAAGATACAACGAAGACGATGGAGCTGGATATGACACACACTACGGAAGTCAAGTGAGCGTGTTACACGACAGGCCCTTTTTAGAATCCCCAGGGGAAGAGACAAAGAGAAGACCAAAATATACTTGGAGAAGACAGATGGAAGCAGAGATGAAGGTGATGGGGAAGATATGGAATGATCTAAAAAGAATATCAAGAAACAGAACAGCTTGGAAAGTGTTTTTTTGAAGACCTAAGCTCCACAGGGACATGAAAGTGTTTGTTGAAGACCTATGCTCCACAGGGACAGGAAAGAAAAAGTGTTGTTGAAGACCTGTGCTCCACAGGGACATGAAAGTGTTTGTTGAAGACCTGTGCTCCACAGGGACATAAAAGTGTTTGTTGAAGACCTGTGCTCCACAGGGACATGAAAGTGTTTGTTGAAGACCTATGCTCCACAGGGACATGAAAGTGTTTATTGAAGACCTATGCTCCACAGGGAGCTGAAAGGTAGAAGAAGAAAAGATGGCGTAACCATTTTCGTTTTCCAGGTGCAGCTATAAGCACGTACAGCCAAAAGAAGAAATGTGAAAGCTACGTAAAAATAATGTTTCAAATAATATATGTTTTCCATCTCCCTTATTGAGAGGAAGAATCTTGGTTCTTATTTAAAGGTCAAGAGAGGAAGATTGTAGTGTGTGAAATGAGATACTTGAGTAGAAGATTGTAGTGCGTGAGATGAGATACTTGAGAGGAAGATTGTAGTGTATGAGATGAGATACTTGAGAGGATGATTGTAGTGTGAGATGAGATACTTGAGAGGAGATTGTAGTCTGTGAGATGAGATACCTGAGAGGAAGATTGCAGTCTGTGAGATGAGATACCTGAGAGGAAGATTGTAGTCTGTAAGATGAGATACTTGAGTAGAAGATTGTAGTGTGTGAGATGAGATACTTGAGAGGAAGATTGTAGTGTATGAGATGAGATACTTGAGAGGATGATTGTAGTCTGTGAGATGAGATACTTGAGAGGATGATTGTAGTCTGTGAGATGAGATACTTGAGAGGATGATTGTAGTCTGTGAGATGAGATACCTGAGAGGAAGATTGTAGTGTCAGAGATACATAACCCTACAAAACTATAACATTATAAATCGAGATTATACTGCAACCCCAGCCTACATCAACACACAGAAATAAAGTAGATCTGCTCCCCAGCGAGGCGGGAGTCTATCCACTTTCTACTTGTTTCTCCTGCATCAGCGGCCATGGAATATAATTAGACACAGGAACGTGACATTAAACCCTAGAGAAATGGGTGAGAATTTGGCTGGTGGCAGGAACAAACCACAAATCTAACTGAAAATGAAGAATGGATTAATACATACAGTCCTAGCAAGACGAATTTGATACTTTGAACTTGTGACAAAACAAACATAACGTTTACTCACTCAGACTCATCATCATTTTGTCCTTCTCCGCAACGATGGTTGGTACCATGGATCGCCATTTTACTCTGTTTCTTGCTTTGATGGTGCAGGCTGTCATAGATTGACTTGAGCATCTTTTGATGTTGGGAGCCGCGATAGCTCAGTGGTTAGTGAACTGGACTACCACGGACAAGGGGTAGGGTTCGATCCCAACCGACGGCTTCCGGGTTCACCCAGCCTTAAATGGGTACCGGTTTTTTTCTGGGAAAGTAAAGCGCACGGGCGTAATACTGACCACATTACCCCAAAAATCATGTGCTGAAGGTCTGTAAAATATAGGGTCACTAACACCATATTTCCCTATACGCCACTTGGCGTGACGGGGGTACTTTACTTTTTTTTTTCTTCTTTTGATGTTACTCGTCCATGTTAGTCTTGGTCTGCCTTTGCCTCTTTTACCTTGTATTTTTCCTTCCAATATTACTTTAGTCGGCTGTTGTGTCTTTTAACATGCCTCCAAAATTCATTGTCTTGTCTTAATTGTATTTAGTCGTTCTCAGACTGCAAATGCAATATAGCGCTCTCCAATCACTCCAGCTGGGAAAGGAAGTGATACCTTTATCACTCAGTTTTTTGTTGTTGTGTTGCAGTTTTTTTTTTTTTTTTTTTTTTTTTTTTTTTTTTTTGGTTAATGACAGATAGGAGGGGCACTGGCCGCCTCATCTGCAAATGTTGTGGCCAGTACGATTACGCGTTATATTCCACCCACAACCGATCTCTATCAGCGGACGTTGAACAGAAAGTCGTCTTAGAAGAAAAGTGGAGGGAGGGAAGATTCTGGTGGGATGACAATATTAAGATTGGACTGAGAATCTGTCAAAGAGTACCTTCAAGGCAGGAGATGAGAATGGGGGGGGGGGTCATGTCTTCTTTGCTGCACATGATAATATAACCACGAATGATTTGGCCTTAGGCACGAGAAATACAACACTAATTAGATTAATATGCACTGACCTGCCAGGGAAAACATCGAGTATAGCTTCAACCATGTTTACAGATTAAAAAAAAAAAAAAACTGCGCCCTCCTCCCTCGCTCACAAGGTGGATAGGACCAAACAGGGACATATTTCTCATCTGAATAATGTTAACATGACCGCTCATAATGCGCGCGCGCGCGTGTGTGTTTTTTTTTTAATCTGCTCCAAATCAACATGACGGTCATCGCACCCCAAGTCTGGTCAAAACTTCGTCTCCACTGTTATCTACCGGGTTGTCTTTAGTCGTATCTTTTTCTGTAATTATACACTGCCTGTTCCTGTCTGTCTGATCTATCTATCTATATGTCTGTGTCTGTCTGTTGAAGGTTGAATAGGAAGGTAGAATAGGGTTGAAATTCTAGACTCTTGTGTCCAACGATCTTTAAACTGTCAGACCTTATTACAGGACCTGCATTGTGTCTCTCCACTGGGAGATGATTCCTGCTGTTGTTGCCTCTCGCTTTAATGTTCTTGTTAGTGTTTCTCCAGGTCGACCACTTTTTTCTTGCACCCTCTGACTCCCATTTGAGGGCCTGCTTTGAGATTCTTTTGTTGTCCCTTCTCATCACATGGCCAACATATGACCACCTTCTTCCTTTGATTATAGATATTTTGAATGCTTTATTTCTACACTAGTCTTGAATCATTCCATTGCATACGAAGTATTTTTCTTATGATTTTCTTTTCAAATGCATCCAGTCTATTTTCTGTTTCCGTAGTTTGTTTTCCAGCTTTCGCATGCATAAGTAAGTGTGTATAATACGATGATTTGAAATCATGAGCTTTGTTTTTCTGCTTAGTAATTTTGATTTCCATATTTGATCAAGGTCTC
>JAVIAB010000108.1:69374328-69435526 GCA_032433765.1 Megaustenia siamemsis
AATTAGAGGTCAGTCTAAATAAGTTCAAAGAAAGCATTGTCAGCTCAAAACTAGTGACGCTCTGTACATCATGTCCTGATATGCTACAGATAATGAATAACACAGGGTCTACTCTGTAAACAATGGGAGGCATGGACAATCGCAGATGTTCGTGTGTTTCCGTGACCAACATAAACATCTGACCTACTTGCACTAGCCTGGTCTCCGCCAGGACTAGGGCACCCCATCACACGTGATACAGGGTCGCACTTTCGTTTTTCACGGTTTGATGCGTTCTCTGTCAGGCCAGACTAAGGCGATGGCCACAGATTGGAAACTAGCCCCACAATTTGAAGCCAGTCTGACTTCATAAAAGATTGACAGTGATCTCCTCCTTGGCTAGGAGTCCATAAATCGTCAGTGACCGCGCGTGCGTGTAACCACGTGGAATTGCGTGTGTGTTGACACATCATAATATGCATTGTTTTAGTCAGTCCCGTCGAAGATCCTCAGAGTAAATACATCGGTTTTTATTGACTTTCCATTTAAAGCTAAAATATTTGCTTGTACCAGTGATATAACATATTGTGGTGTATTGAGGACCAAACAACATCATCATTATTATCACCGTCCCAAAGTCTGACCCATAGTTCACCTCCCTGTTCCGGCTTGTCTATAATGTATCCCCCCCCAAAAAAAAAAAAAAAAATAATAATAATTAATTTATTAATTTAATTTAATAAAACCGGGAGTCCCTGAGTGACATAATCGCAATCTTGCCCGTGACTACCCAGCTCCAGTTTCTACCTGATATCACAGTATGCAAGGTCTCTGGCTTGTAGAACAAACTCCAGGTACACGTAGCCACATATGGCGAGCACAGCGAAGCCGGGACGACGTGTAGAGCTCTACGGCTATTCAGCAATTTCATGCAACAACCACGTTCCTTGGAGCCGCGATAGCTCAGTGGTTAGTGAACTGGACTACAAAGGACAAGGGGTAGGGTTCGATCCCAACCGACGGATTCCGAGTTCACCCAGCATGGGTACCGGATTTTTTCTGGGAAAGTGAAGCAGCACGGGCGTAATACCAACCACATTACCCCAAAAATTATGTGCTGAAGGTCTGTAAAATATAGGGTCACTAACACCATATTTCCCTATTCGCCACTTGGCGTGACGGGGTACTTTATTTTTTATTTTTTTTTTTTTTTTACTCCAAGACTTTGCAAATTAGAAAAACGGGGGGGGGGGGGGGATTTTCAAAACATAAATGAAGTGGAAGCACACCAAAAAAAAAAAAATATTATTTTCCATCTTACTCAAGGTTTGCTTAATTTCCATAAATATTTATGTGTTTTATGGTTTATATTTTGGATGATGGAAAGAGTGTACCAAAACCTTTTATGTGTTTAAGGTCGTTAAAGGTTTGAAGCCATCCCATATCCACTGATGTTCACAATGTGGTCTATATTACTTTAATCAAATTAAATTTTTGGGGCATGTTAAAAGACACAACAGCATACTAAAAGTAATATTGCAAGGAAAAATACAAGGTAAAAGAGGCAGACCAAGACTAACATGGACGAGTAACATCAAAAGAGGACAAGTCAATCTATGTCAGCCTGCACCATCAAAGCAGAGACAGAGTAGAATGGCGATCTATGGTAGCCAACCTTCGTTGCGGAGAAGGCACACGATGATGATGATGATTACTTTAACAATTCAACTTTGTCCGGTTTTCTCCCAACACTCAACAACTTTCAATGATGGCAAAGAATGAACTGTACATTACTTGTATGTGACTGTAATGGCTATAGATTGTCTACTTTAACGGCCAGTCAAACAAAACATTAATATCGCTCAACATGCTAGCTCTATTCGATACCTTAATACTCTGGGTTATATTGTAGACCCATCAATGATTTTGTTTGTGTTTTGTAAAAAGGTGCTTTTCCAATACAACCGGCAAACGGGAACGAAGCGATGATGTCACAACAGAACGTCATCTGCACGTCTTGCAGTCAAGATCATTACAGACACGGCACACCATGAAGACTAGGTCGGAGAATGTGGGTCAAGGTTGGGCTTTCAAGGCGCAAGGGGAAATAAATCTGACACAACGTTTTCTTTCTAAAAGTACATTGCAGAGTAGCATTTTCCTGGAGTCTGCAGGATGAAGGGGGCAGTGCTGTTATTATTGTTGATGCTGATGTTATAATTAGTACGTTCGTGACGATAACAAAGTGTATCTCATAGGGCACCACGTGATTTACTCGGTAAATGCTTGGATAGATTCTGGAGAGGCGGTGTGTTTGCATGTGTCACAGTGTTTATATACTTGCCTGCGCGTGTAGGTTGCGAGTTGACTGTGTGTTATAGACAGTGCATGTATTGTTGGGGGGAAAGTGTATGTGTATTTTGTATGTTGCGTGTTTCATACTAGTGGCGGTGTGTGTTTAAGTGCGAAATGTTAGATGTAATATGTGTATGTTTCATATTAGTAGACGTGCCTGTGTATAAGTGTGTAATATTAAATGTAGTGTGTGTATGTTCTATGTTGTGTGTTTCATGTTATTGTCGGTGTGTAGTAAGTGTGCAATATTAGATGTAGTATGTGTATTTTGTATGTTTCATCTTAGTAGAGGTGTCTATGTAGTAAGTATGTACTGTTGTTGGTCATTTTGTGTATAAATTACGTCGTCTGTAATCGTCTCCTCTTGGATTGCGCAAGCGTGACTGCAGAAAGAGAGGGACAGATGTAATAGACACCGATTACAACCACTCTTCCGCTCCACACACACACTTTAAGTTCAACTCGATTAACCCTGTACTCTTCACAATATATTTGCCATAAAAAATATCGAGTCATATACGGGTTTAGTGACATAAATGAAGATGATCTCCCCTTAGTTGACGTCACAACAAAACTACAGTGGTTTTCAATTACCAGTAATGCTCTATACAATCATTACTGTTCATCATTAATGCAAGTTATTCTATGTTTGTGTTAGGAAACATAGAACTTTACCCTCGCGCTGTTTCTCTTTTCTTTACAATTAGGGGAGATCACTCTAAGCTATGTCGCTAAACTCGTAAATTACCAAAAACATTAAGTAATTCTCAGATCTGTACTAGCTATTCTTCTGACAGTTCAACCTAGGCCATTATTCTCTCAAACTAGGCCAGTGTACTCTCCACCTAGGCACCGTGCTCTCAACCTAGGTCAATGTGCTCGTAAACTAGGCCACTGTGGTCTCAAACTAGGCCACCGTGCTCAACCTAGGTCAGTGTGCTCGTAAACTAGGCCACTGTGGTCTCAACCTAGGTCAGTGTGCTCGTAAACTAGGTCAGTGTGCTCGTAAACTAGGCCACTGTGGTCTCAAACTATGCCAGTGTGCTCTCAACATAGGTCAGTGTGCGATCTCAACCTATACCACCGTGCTCATAAACTAGGCCACTGTGGTCTCAAACTATGCCAGTGTGCTCTCAACCTAGGTCAGTGTGCGATCTCAACCTAGGTCACCGTTCTCGTAAACTAGGCCACCGTACTCTCTCAACCCAGGCCACTGCACTGTCAACCTAGGCCACCGTGATCCAGGACATGTCGCCCTATACGCTTGCAAAAAGACCCCCCTCCGAGACAGACCCCCGTGATGGCAAAATGTCCTCAAGAGAAAGGTAGTCAATGTTCTGTTCGGTTACTGGGCGATCGCCTGCTGTTAATCACTACCCCCCCCCCCCCCCCCACATTGTCTTCTGTTCCGGCAACCACGTACACCTCTTACAAATACTTGTAAACTATTTTAATCACACACTACGTCACTCGCATGATCCTATACTTCTGCCCCATGTCTTTTATTGACTTACCCTCTGGCTAATGTCTGTGTCTGTCTTCCGAGCACGACGAGGCCTGATCTTATATCTCAACATTCGTCCAACTAATATTGGCTGTTCGATTACTGGTCAATGTTTACAAAAGTCTACGTTTCTGTGCAGGCGTACCGATAATAGCCAACGCTTTATGATTAGGATTACCCAAGTTACGGATAAATGCTTCAGAAGCGTAGTTCTAAAACTTTTTGGTAGGGAAACAACACATTCTTAAAAAATTAGATATTCTACAAATACTTGGATCCGTTTCACACACACACACACACAGCCAAAGAGTGTGTGTATTAGAGAGAGGGGGGCGGAGAGAGAGAGAGAGAGAGAAAGAAAGAAAGAAAGAAAGAAAGAAGAAAGAAAGAAAGAAAGAAAGAAAGAAAGAAAGAAAGAAAGAAAAGAAAGAAAGAAAGAAAGAAAAGCTGTTGACCTAAAAGAATTGATAAGAATGATCAATTACTGGCTGAATTGGCGAGTAAGAAAAGTGAACGTCAAGTACGAGACTTGAATCACCGTCCCAGCACGCGGTGTTCACCCGTATCTGCTTGCCGCCTATCCAGAAGTGTTCGGAGACTCCTCTCTAGGGTCGACTCAAGCATCGTAACTCACGAGCGAGATGCAATTCGTCCCCTTCCCAGGGTATGAACTCTGGTACACATTTCTGCATGCGGCTGGGTCGACCGCGGGTTTTTGTTTCCACCAATCACGAGTACCATTCACAAACTGCTTCCAGCGGGAGTCGAGCACGGGTTGTCCCAGCCGCTGTAGATAGTGGGGCGGTTTTCCCAAAAGAAGACACGGAAAAAAGAGGCAGCAAGAAAGAAAAAATAAGAAAAGGAAGAGGCAAGAGAATAAAATGAGCAAGAAGAAGACGCTGAAACGTGGACACTGTGCGGTTGTCAATGGCCAACACTGACATGTCGATGATAGGAGCACTGCACCACTGTCTACAATCGTGGCTGTGGATGCACTCAGTGTCTGACTCGTAGTTACACTATTTCATTACACCACCATTGTACTTCAACATTTATCGAACACTGCTTCCGACTCTTATAACTGAATGTCAAAACTATGTTCTCTTATAACAGAATATCAAATCTATGTTCTCTTATAACAGAATATCAAATCTATGTTTTCTTATAACAGAATATCAAATCTATGTTCTCTTATAACAGAATATCAAATTTATGTTTTCTTATAACAGAATATCAAATCTATGTTCTCTTATAACAGAATGTCAAAACTATGTTCTCTTATAACAGACTGTCAAATCTATGTTCTCTTATAACAGAATGTAAAATCCATGTTTTCTTATAACAGACTGTCAAATCTATGTTCTCATATAACAGACTGTCAAATCTATGTTCTCTTATAACAGAATGTCAAATCTATGTTCTCTTATAACAGACTGTCAAATCTATGTTCTCTTATAACAGACTGTCAAATCTATGTTCTCTTATAACAGACTGTCAAATCTATGTTCTCTTATAACAGACTGTCAAATCTATGTTCTCTTATAACAGACTGTCAAATCTATGTTCTCTTATAACAGACTGTCAAATCTATGTTCTCTTATAACAGACTGTCAAATCTATGTTCTCTTATAACAGACTGTCAAATCTATGTTCTCATATAACAGACTGTCAAATCTATGTTCTCTTATAACAGACTGTCAAATCTATGTTCTCTTATAACAGAATGTCAAATCTATGTTCTCGTCTGTGAGTTAGGTTTACAGATCACAATTTTCACCACCCACACACACACACAAACGCACGTAAACACAGACTAGTCTCTATGACGTGAACTCTATGAATGCATTAACTAACATGCATGTTCCAACACGAGCGCCCAGCCAATCAGCATTCATTTTGTTTCATGTGTCGAAGCTTAAGCGAGGGTTGGTCAATCGATGAGTGACTAGGAAAAAAACAACCCGCCTCTCTCCAACTGATTTTAAAAAAAAAACAATTTCGATTGAAAAACCGAGTCTCTCTCTAGCTTTCTCTCTCTCTCTCTCTCTCGCTCTCCACTTTTCTCGGTCCTAGCCCTGGCTCCAACCATATAAAAGTGCATGGAGGCATTGTCTCGCGAAGAATGAGCTAACCTTAAATCGGTCAGTCAATACAACATCGGCAAGCCTCAGTGTCCTGACTGCCTTGAGACATCTGTCCTACTCTCAGGTTCCCCCCCCCCCTCTCTCTCACTCTCCACCACATTACTATCACAGTCTTATCCCTACTATTCACTAACATTAATGCCTTTCACATATTCCATCCAAATCTATATATTATCCCTAAACTCTCTTTGTCATATCTTTTATTTCGCTCTCTCTCTCTCTCTCTCTCTCTCTCTCTCTCTCTCTCAACCGTAACCTCTCCGATTAAACCACAATCCTTCTGTCCTTCTCTTCGGTCCAGTATTTTAGAGAAACCAATTGACACAATATTTCAGCGGTCCCGCTTCTTCGTCTACCTTTTTAGCTCCCTGTGGAGCATAGGTCTTCAACAAACACTTTCAGCTCCCTGTGGAGCATAGGTCTTCAACAAACACTTTCAGCTCCAAGTGGAGCATAGGTCTTCAACAAACACTTTTAGCTCCCAGTGGAGCATAGGTCTTCAACAAACACTTTCCAAGTCGTTCTGTTTTTTGCCATTCTTTTAAGATCATTCCATGTCTTCCCCACCATCTTCATTTCTGCTTCCATCTGTCTTCTCCAAGAATTCCTTGGTCTTCCTCTTTGTCTTTTCCTCTGGGGATTTCAAAAAAGGGTCTGTTGTGTAATACTCTTAGTTGGCTTCCGTAGTGTGTGTGAAGGCCCCCGCTTATTAACTCCACAGAATTACCAACCTACATGCCCTCGACAAGGAGTGAGTGCTTGCAGCCACCTCGACCTGGTCCAGCGAAGCACACACACAACTATAGCACCGCTTGTATTTTTAATTTGGGTCACCTTAAGTACCGAAATAGAACGACACAAATAAAGCCCGAGAAAGGAGTTGGCAAGTGATCCAACCCATCACCCCGCCCATACTCCTTCCAAGCTCATGCCATGCGTCTTATTGAGTGAGATCACATGGCTCGGATAGGCAGGTATTAAATACACGGGTTTTGTTGGAGAGAATAACACAACAACCGATCATCATCATCAAGTACCGTGCTTGCTGGCGTAGGTGATCATGTCTCTCCACAACTTTCCATCTCGACAGTTATTTATCATTTCTGCTGTTGACCTGCCGAGCCATTCTCTTAAGCTGTCTGGTATCTTTTCTCTTTGCTTCCCTCTATCTCTACGCCCTTCATGTTTCCCAGTTACAATATATTCCAGCTGTTCTCTTCTCATTACATGGCCAAAAAATGATGATTGTTTCATCCTAATTTTAAAAATTAGCTCTCTCTTTGCTTTGGCCTCTTTTAGAACGTTTTCATTACTCTTCTTAACTATCCATGGTATTCTCAATATTCTTATGTAAAACCACATTTCTACAGTCTCAGATTTTCTTGTCCGTTGCCCCATTGTCCATGATTCACATCCATATGTTAAGACTGACTCTACATAACATTTAAGAACTCTTTTTCTTGTTTCTATTGTCAAAAATGGATTGCATAGTGTCTTCCTCATTTTTTGGAAAGTTGCTTTTGCCTGACCCAATCTGCATCTCACCTCTGTTGTACATCTTCCGTCTGAGGTTAACAAAGTTCCCAGATATGTAAATTCATTGACCTGTTTTAATATTGTTCCACTTGTCTTTATTGTGCATTGTGTTGATGTCTTTTGTTTTGTTGCTACCATTACTTCTGTCTTTTTGCTATAAATGCTGACTCCTTTATTTTTGCTTTCCTTCACTATAATGTCTATATGTATGGAGATGTGTACGGAATGTATAGAGAATAATGATGGTCAGAGATAACAAAAACAAGACAATATCCGATATGGTTAAAGAGTAAGAGATCACAGAGAACATGACAATAACCAATTGCAATAAAAAGATAAGGCATAAAATGGTTACATAAGCATTGTTCCCTTTCATCTTACACACAGACACATAAATAAACATTACTGTAGAAGAAGTGCCCTATGGAAATCCTCCACGGCTGACGTCACTCGCATTCCCCTCGAGTAATTTCGCCCTTTCAACACCTGTGCTCGCACACTGCTCACCCCCCACCCCTCTGTGTGGTTGCAGAGAAGAGTGTGGCAAGTTCAGAAACCAACCCTCTGAACAACAGCACATAGGAGGGCAGGCCGACGCCCTTTTCTTTGTGTATCGATCACTTCCCTGTCTGATTTCACCCGGATCAATAGCCACTGTCCACGTCAGCACATCTAAACGCCCCCTCCCTCGCTCATACTGTCTTCCACTCCACCGACGCCATCCACCGACGCCATCCTTCGACAGCAACCGTCCCTCAGCGCGCAGCTATTTATCTGTGTGCCAGTTGGCCAGACCATAAGGCCCACTAGTTGACAACAAATCAGTCTATGTAACAATGTGGATTTGTATTATGGCGTGCTATAGAGAGAGCCACACATTCATTGTCATTTAATATAGCACGGAAAAATAATCGCTCAACACGGACAACCTAATGGCAACAAACGACGGGACAACCAAGTGGCCCAAACAGGATATCTAAGTGGCTAAAACGGGACAACAAAGTGGCCACAACGGGACAACAAAGTGGCCAAAACGGGACAACAAAGTGGCCAAAACAGGACAACAAAGTGGCCAAAACGAGACAACAAAGTGGCCAAAACGGGATATCTTAGTGGCCAAAACGGGACAACCAAGTGGCCAAAACGAGACAACAAAGTGGCCAAAACGGGATATCTTAGTGGCCAAAACGGGACAACAAAGTGGCCAAAACAGGACGACAAAGTGGCCAAAACGAGACAACAAAGTGGCCAAAACGAGACAACCAAGTGGCCAAAACGGGACAACCAAGTGGCCAAAACGGGACAACCAAGTGGCCAAAACGGGACAACAAAGTGGCCAACACGGGATATCTTAGTGGCCAAAACGGGACAACCAAGTGGCCAAAACGGGATATCTAAGTGACCTAAACTGGACAACTAAGTGACCACAACGAGATAACTATAATCCATTCAATAATTCGTGGTTTGGTTACTTAAAAATATAGCTCATCTGATGACATGTTATGAACATTAAATTCGATAAGATCATTACAAAAGCGTTCGGTGCATATTTTTAGCACCTTCGTGTGATGGCATTTAAATATGCGTTTACATATTGCTTATCAAATCATTAGTAACATTGCATTGTGCAGTAACATAAAGTATAGACGAGCAACAGCTGTGATGTATTTCAGTGCAAGAGTGTCCTTTGCTAGTAATTGTTCATTATTTCACTCTATCGCACCAATTAGCACTAAATGAGCTGACATCCAAGCGTTGACATCATTTCCAAATGATAATCCCAGAGGCGGATACTCATTTCTGATACAGCATGGCGGCAGCAATGATAGCTGCAGACATTATTACGATGAAAGCAATTACACTGAAACCTGAATTATTTCTTGAAAGAAGTGGATTGGAGTGATCTGCTTCACAATTGCCGCGGCAGAGAAAGATATACGCCTTGGATATCTCAAGCAATTCACCTTCACGTTGGGAAAAATGCAAGATTGCCCCGGTTCCACGATCTTTGGAAGTTAAAGGACATTGACGACAGAAGGACACACATTTTTGGGGAATGTTAACAGACACAAGAACCTAACAAAAGTAATATTGGAAGGGAAAATGCAAGGTAAAAAAGGCAGAGGCAGACCAAGACTAACATGGACGAGTAACAATGGCGCTCCATGGTAGTTACCCTTCGATGTGGAGACGGCACTCAATGATGATGATAATGACGACGACAGAAGAATGGCGAAACATTCCACGAGAGTTTATGCCTGAGAATAGCGCCTTGCCATTCTCATTTATCATCACAGCACAAATGTGAAACAAGTGCCACGCGAGTCACATACTTGGGCACAATTATAACATCAGTTGCAAGATGTGCAACGGAGATAAAGAGCAGAATAGCTCAGGCCAAAATAGCATTTCAGAAAATGAAAAAAAAATTGAATAGTACAAACATTGTCTTTTGCAACAAACATGAAAATAGAAGTGAGAAGGAGAGTTCATCGGTGCTATATAGAGCCAGTTCTGACATATGGAAGAGCATCATCGACAGTAAACACAGAAATGAAAAGACGATTAGAGGCCATAGAGATGGGTTTTCCCATATGAATATTGAAAGCACTGGACAACTAAAAGACCAATGAGGAATTTCTCAAAGAGGCCAAAACAAGAGGAGTTCCTAAGAAACATTAGATAGAAACAATCAACATTTTTGGGCACATCAAGAGAAGAGGAAGGTTAGAATACATGGCTATAACTGACAAAAATACAGGGAAAGAGAGATCGCGGACGACAAATATAGAAAATACTAGATAGCTTGGTGTCATGACATGGTAAACAGTCAACAACGGAATTGATACGATGCACTGTGGATATAAGATTGTCGAATGATCGCCTACGCCAACCGGTTTTGCACATGATGATGGTTCTCATGTAAATCACGTAGAATTAGTAGGGGCTAAAGTAAAAGGGCAGATAAAATATCAAAATACAACGTTTACAATAGGCCATGTTGAGGAGACACGATGCCCTACCCAGTGTAGTTAAGAATGTTGAATTAAATGTGGCAGTCAAGTCTAGAAAGAGCAACATAAGTATTAGGTCAATGACAGTTCATACACCCTGGGACAGTCGTCCCTGTAGTGAAATAATCTGATCAATTTTAATTTAACAATTATTTCTTTGTTGCTATTTTGATATCAGGTGGGCCAAGGAACCAAACCAAAGAATTAGCTCAAAATGTCCAAACAGCTCAAGAATTAGCCTAAAAAGTAAAATACCTCAAGAAGTCCAAACAGCTCAAATAGTCTAAACACCCAATGTTGTCAATGTTGTCCAGACAGATCAGGGAGTAGCCCAAATAGTCCAAACAGCTCGAGTAGTTTAAACACCAATGTTGTCCAAACAGCTCAAATAGTCTAAACACCCCATGTTGTCTAAACAGCTCAGGAAGTGTGTAACGAAGTTGGTTGTCCAATTGAAGAAATCCAAACAGCTCAAGAAGTATACCAAGACAGGTTGGCTAGCTGCGCTGTCGTTGAGGATGGGCAACCAATGGATCGGGCGGACATCGTCAATGCCCTCCAAGATGCGGGATGAGCACAGGACTTCCACAAACACAGATCCACGTCACTTCTTCGGATGATGGAAACAGGATTTAAGATGGGCACAGCCAGAAATGAGAAACTTAGTGGCCGTGTAAGAAGACTTATCAACCAACATAGAACTGGAGTCGTTAGTCGCTTGACACTGAGGGAATTGCTGAGGAGGGGATCTGAGCTCCTATGGACTATGTTCGGAGTGCAATGATGATGACCCGCTAATAACTCAATAACCAAGCAGTCCAAAGAGCAAACGGGCTCTTTGTGGTGAACAACTTCTTACATCTGTCTGCTTGCATCGTAATCTGAAGTGAATGAACTAAAACTGATTAAGATCCTGATAGAGCTCACCAGGATGGGCACAGACTAACTAGTAGTAAAGGGGGAAGTCAATTTAGTTCCCAAAAATTCATAGTCGAAGTCTGATATACCAGGTCAGAAGGCGCAAGCCATCGCAACTTGCTATATACGACAATAACTCATCTGAGGGAACTGACGTCATGCGCTGAAGAAGAAAACGAAGAGGAGAAAAGAATGAGGAGAAGAAGAAATTGGAAATTTCATTTTTTTTTTACTAACGACAACAGCTGATATACCTGAACCTTCATCATAATCATCATCGAGTGTATCCTCGCAACGAAGGTTGCCTACCATGGAGCGCCATTCTGTTCTGTCTCTTGCTTTAATGTTGCAGGTTGTCATAGGCTGGTTTGTCCATCTTTTGATGTTACTGTCTGTTGTGACTTTTAACATGGCCCCAAAATTGCATTTGTCTTGTTTGAATTGTGTTTATATTTCTCTTTTCATTTTTAGTTGTTTTAATACTTCATCGTTTGTTTTCTTTTCCTTCCATCCAATTGTACCTATTTTTCTATATACCCACATTTCAAAGTCTTCAATTCTCTGTTCTGTTTTCTTGTCTAATGTCCATGTTTCTGCACCTGAACCTTACTCCTCTAATATCTTGCTTCAGTGTCTCACTCTTCCCCTCGACGCTAAAAGGCAAATGAAGTAGGAAAGAAGAAGTGTCTCACTCTACCAGGCCTCACACGATTATCCCCAATTTTTGCCTTTGACTTCCTACTACTAAAACTTAAATATGATTTACTACACATAATTGTGTGCTTGATTTGTTGACTGCCCTTGTTAATGTGCCTTTCTTGTCATAAACAGGGTTATCTGCCGCTGCGCCAACTGTAATCTCTCGGATTAGGTGCCCCACTGTTGACATTCAGCACGTCATGAAAGCTCCATCTAACCATTAATAACGTGGCAACTCCTCGCTTTCAACACCATAGACATGTTTATTAGGGTGTTTACAGTATTTTAAAAGTCCAACACAGCCTTTATTCAACGGCACAATAGATTCGTGCAGAATCTGTGTGGAAGGAACCACACAAAAGGGGACAAAACGACAATTCACCATTAGTCGGTTCATTTATTAGACGTATTTTAATTACGGGTTCAGGTTTGTTACGAGTTGTACGTGTTAATTACACGTGGAAATAATAAATATGCTGGAGAAATTAAACATTGATGGCAAGGATCTGCGAATCATGAAAAAAGACATGTACTGGCAACAAACAACAGCATCATCATCATCGTGTGCCTTCTCCGCAACGAAGGTTGGCTACCATGGATCGCCATTCTACTCTGTTTCTTGCTTTGATGGTGCAGGCTCTCATAGATTGACTTGACCATCTTTTGATGTTACTCGTCCATGTTAGTCTTGGTCTGCAACTGCCTCTTTTACCTTGTATTTTTCCTTCCAATATTACTTTTAGTAGGCCGTTGTGCCTTTTAACATGCCCCAAAAATTAATTTGTCTTGTCTTAATTATGTTTAGTAGTTCTCTTTTTATTTTCAGTTGTTTTAAAACTTCATCGTTTGTTTTCTTTTGTTTCCATCCAATTCTACAGATTCTTCTATAAATCCACATTTCAAAGGCTTCAACAAACAGCAGCCATACGAAATAACAATCAAACAGGACAATTTCAATTTATAAAACAAGAAGTCAGTCAAGGCTGTGTTCTGTCGCCGGATTTGTTTTCACTTTACAGCGAACATATTATGAGATCAATAGTAGAACAAAAAAGGAATTGAAGTCAACGGTCACAACATAAATAATTTACAATATGCGGATGACACAGTCTTAATAGTAGAGACAGAGAATGAACTACAAGAAATGATAGATATAATAGTAAATGAAAGCAACAAGAAAGGTCTCAGTCTGAATAGTAAGAAAACAGAAGTAATGGTTATATCGAAGAAACAATCATCATCATGCAGCATAAAAATAAACAAGACAAATCTGAAACAAGTGCAACGTTTGAAATACTTGGGCACAGTGATAACATCAGATGGAAGATGCACCACAGAAATATAAAGCAAAATAGCATTTCAGACAATGAAAAATATCTTACGCAACAAATCTATGTCAACAGAAATGAGAAATAGAGTTCATCGATGCTATATAGAACCAATTCTGACCTATGTAAGCGAATCATGGACAACAGACAAGCAAATGAAAAGACGATTAGAGGTCACAGAGATGGGATTTCTCAGAAGAATGTTGAAAGTTCCCTGGACAGCTAAAAAGACCAATGAGGAAGTTCTCAAAGAGGCCAACACAAAAAGGGAGCTCTTAAATAACATCAGAAAGAAGCAATCAACATTTTTAGGCACATCATGAGAAGACGAAAGTTGGAATACTTGGTTACAACTGGCAAAATAAAAGGAAAGAGATATCGCGGACGACAAAGAGAGAAAATACTGGATAGCTTGGTGTCATGGCATGGAAAACAGTCAACAACAGGACTCATTCGACGCAATGTGGACAGAAGATTATGGAAGGACATGATCGCCAACGCCAACCGGTACGGCACATGATGATGATGTACGTGTTAAGATCTTGGATAATGTGATATAGTTGGGGTATGATTCGGTAGAATGAAAGAATGGCAAACAATCGTATTCCTAAACAATTAGTAGTAAACTTAGCGATGGAAAGAGACCAAATGTCAGCCCAGTGCTGAGATAATAAGGATGTTTGCAGGGCTTCCTTGAGGGAATTCTCTATCAGTGAAAGAAACTGGGAGGATCTGGCTGCAGATCGTAGCACATAGAGAACAACATATAAAATAATAAAATAAAATAAAATTCGTCATAGCAACATTCGAGTCAGCGTTGGTGTCAAATTCTAAAGACAAAAGGCGAAGGAGACCAGGCCAGGCACAACGAATAGAAGACCTTTTTCATTCTGCGGTCGGATCTGTGTATCCAATATTGGCAGATTCAGTCAAACATCGTCCAACATAAGACACGAATATTTGACCAAACTACTACTGACTTATCTTCAATGTTTTCAAAGTAAGAATGTTTGGTGCATTGTTGTGTTCTCATTGTTGTGTTTATTATTTCTTTTCTCCTTGTTGTGTTTATTATTTCTTTTCTCCTTGTTGTGTTTATTATTTCTTTTCTCCTTGTTGCGTTTGTTATTTCTTTTCTCCTTGTTGTGTTTGTTATTTCTTTTCTCCTTGTTGTGTTTATTATTTCTTTTCTCCTGTTGTGTTTGTTATTTCTTTTCTCCTTGTTGTGTTTGTTATTTCTTTTCTCCTTGTTGTGTTTGTTATTTCTTTTCTCCTTGTTGTGTTTATTACATGTATTTCTTTTCTCCTTGTGTTTATTATTTCTTTTCTCCTTGTTGTGTTTATTATTTCTTTTCTCCTTGTTGTGTTTATTATTTCTTTTCTCCTTGTTGTGTTTATTATTTCTTTTCTCCTTGTTGTGTTTATTATTTCTTTTCTCCTTGTTGTGTTTATTATTTCTTTTCTCCTTGTGTTTATTATTTCTTTTCTCGTTGTTGTGTTTATTATTTCTTTTCTCCTTGTTGTGTTTATTATTTCTTTTCTCCTTGTTGTGTTTATTATTTCTTGTCTCATTGTTGTGTTTATTATTTCTATTCTCCTTGTGTTTATTATTTCTTGTCTCATTGTTGCTGCACGAGCTGACCCAACCTACACACAACCCACTCACAAAGACACACACACACATTTGCTTATATCACAAACTTGTCCATCTTGTTCACATAACTACCTCTTAAATCTAACCGTCGCTCTCCATCTCTCTCACTCTCTCTCTCAGCTTAATAATCTCTCCCTAAATTTCCTTTTCACTCCACTCTCTTCTATCCGATCTCCTCAACATCTCCACCCTCCCCAAATGTAACAAACGCCCCTTGTGTTTCTCCATCTGTCCATCTGCTCCTCCATCCCCTCCTTCGTGCCACAGATCGCTCGTGCTACTCGTCACGTCCCCGTTATTGATCTCCTGTCTGGCTGCTCTCAGTTTCGAGGGCTGACCTAGTTTCAGGATTTATTCCAGGCTGGCTTGTAACGGGACTAAAAGTACGAGAGACAGAGAGTGCAACAATACAGGCCGGGAGAGATTGTCACCGGGAGAGAGATTTATGTGGAGGGACACAGTGCTGCGGAGACAGAGAGTATACATCATCATCAAGTACCAGGCCTGCTGGCGTAGGTGATCTATCTCTACACAACTTTCGATCTCAACAGTTATTTGTCATTTCTGTTGTTGACCTTCTGCCAAGCAATTCTCTTAAGATGTCTGGTATCTTTTCTCTTTGCTTCCCTCTATCTCTTCGTCCCTCAATTTTCTCAGATGGTACAATATATTCCAATTGTTCTCTTCTCAATATATGGCCAAACAATGATGATTACTTCTTCCTAATAGTCTTCCTCTTTTTGCTTTGGCCTCTTTCAGAACGTTTTTATTACTCCACTTAACTGCCCATGGTATTCTCAACATTCTTCTGTAAAACCGCATTTCTACAGACTCCAGTGATTTTCTTGTCCGTTGTCCTATTGTCCATGATTCACTTTCATATGTTAAGACTGGCTCTACATAACATTTAAGAACTCTTTTTCTTGTTTCTATTGTCAAAAATGGATTGCATAGTATCTTCCTCAATATTTAAAAAGCTGTTTTTGTCTGAGCTATTCTGCATCTCACCTCTGCTGTACATCTACCATCTGAGGTTAACAAAGTTCCAAAATATTTAAATTCTTTAACGCTGTATACATACTGAGATAAATATAAGACATATTGGGAGAGAGAGAGATGAAAACTGCGTGCGGGCCATATAGTTAAAAGTTATATAACGTGAGGAACATATAGAATTAAATATAGTGGGGGACATATAGAGTTAAACATAGCATGAGGGACATATAGAGTTAGGGTTTAGGCACAAAGGCATCATTAGTCCGGAACCTTGACAGTCGTTGGATCGCTTTTGGTAACGCCTTTACAACTTCTTTCCGACGAAGATCTGCTTTCTGAGATGTGACGTGGAGGTTAATCTTGCCCATTCGCTGATGATGTCTTCCCACCGCTGTTAAAGTCTGCCTTGTCTTATTTTACCTGCGACTGTGTCCTGTGTGAATGGTCTTAGCAACAAGTCCTCTACGTAGGTCTTGTAATACATACACCTACCATCTTTCACCGTTGGCAGTCTATGTGAGTATTTCAAGATCTTTCTCGGTTCTCATTTCCACAACCTAGATTCTCACTTCAAAGTCTACAATAAGGAGAGGGAGTTCGGAATAAGAGAAAGAGAGAGACAATGGTAAACAGTGCAGGAATGATGTATAGAGGTAAACAGTGTAGGAATGATGTATAGAGGTAAACAGTGTAGGAATGATGTATAGAGGTAAACAGTGTAGGAATGATGTATAGAGGTAAACAGTGTAGGAATGATGTATAGAGGTAAACAGTGTAGGAATGATGTATAGAGGTAAATAGTGCAGAAATGATGTATAAAGGTAAACAGTGCAGGAATGATGTATAGAGGTAAACAGTGTAGGAATGGTCTATAGAGGTAAACAGTGCAGGAATGATGTATAGAGGTAAACAGTGTAGGAATGGTCTATAGAGGTAAACAGTGTAGGAATGATGTATAGAGGTAAACAATGTAGGAATGATGTATAGAGGTAAACAGTGTAGGAATGGTCTATAGAGGTAAACAGTGTAGGAATGATGTATAGAGGTAAACAGTGTAGGAATGATGTATAGAGGTAAACAGTGTAGGAATGGTCTATAGAGGTAAACAGTGTAGGAATGATGTATAGAGGTAAACAGTGTAGGAATGATGTATAGAGGTAAACAGTGTAGGAATGGTCTATAGAGGTAAACAGTGTAGGAATGATGTATAGAGGTAAACAGTGTAGGAATGATGTATAGAGGTAAACAGTGTAGGAATGATGTATAGAGGTAAACAGTGTAGGAATGATGTATAGAGGTAAACAGTGTAGGAATGATGTATAGAGGTAAACAGTGTAGGAATGATGTATAGAGGTAAACAGTGTAGGAATGATGTATAGAGGTAAACAGTGTAGGAATGGTCTATAGAGGTAAACAGTGTAGGAATGGTCTATAGAGGTAAACAGTGCAGGAATGGTCTATAGAGGTAAACAGTGTAGGAATGATGTATAGAGGTAAACAGTGTAGGAATGGTCTATAGAGGTAAACAGTGTAGGAATGGTCTATAGAGGTAAACAGTGTAGGAATGATGTATAGAGGTAAACAGTGTAGGAATGGTCTATAGAGGTAAACAGTGCGAGAGAGAGAGAGAGAGAGAGACAATGGTAAATAGTGTAGGAATGGTCTATAGAGGTAAACAGTGTAAGAATGGTGTATAGAGGTAAACAGTGCGAGAGAGAGAGAGAGAGAGAGAGAGAGAGAGAGAGAGAGAGAGAAGAAAAACACAGTGAGACAGAGGGAGATGGGTAAACAATTTGAGCGACGTGCAGCGATATGTATATTCATTTTCTTCTTCCTCCCACAACACACTGGGGGTGGTTGAGACGCCAATGACAGACCTTCTTTCTCCCACACCACACTAGAGGTCGTTAAGACGCCAATGACAGACCTTCTTCCTTCCACACCACACTAGAGGTCGTTAAGACGCCAATGACAGACCTTCTTCCTCCCACACCACACTAGAGGTTGTTAAGACGACAATGACATACCTTCTTCCTCCACACCACGCTAGAGATCGTTAAGACGCCAGTGACATACCTTCTTCCTCCCACACCATACTAGAGATCGTTAAGACGCCAATGACATACCTTCTTCCTCCCACACCACACTAGAGATCGTTAAGACGCCAGTGACATACCTTCTTCCTCCCACACCACACTAGAGATCGTTAAGACGCCAGTGACATACCTTCTTCCTCCCACACCACACTAGAGGTTGTTAAGACGCCAATGACATACCTTCTTCCTCCCACACCACACTAGAGATCGTTAAGACGCCAGTGACATACCTTCTTCCCCCACACCACACTAGAGATCGTTAAGACGCCAGTGACATACCATCTTCCTCCCACACCACACTAGAGATCGTTAAGACGCCAAAGACAGACTTTGTCAACTTTCTCCATTTTTCTCTACTTAAATCATTGTGACTCTGCTAAGACCAGGCCCTTCTATTATTTGATGTTATCTTCCCGTCTTTTTCTCTCTTCTCTCTCCATCTTATCACTTTACCAGCTCCTTGCTCGGCCAGACGATCAGGATAAGTGGGCCTGTCCGATAATTCTGTCAACTGCTTTTCTTGTTAATCGCCTGAACTCCGGTCGGAGCACAAGATATCCCCCCCTCTCCCCCCCCCCCCACCAAATTCAATCCGGTCTAGAGCAGGCATGGACAACATTCGCCAGCATGTCATGTCATTTATGTAATGTTCGTCGCCATGCCCACAATGGCCTCATATTACAGACCTATCCAATTACTGTGACAAATGACTTGAATATTACTTTTACACAAGCATGACAAAATGGAAGACATTGTATACGAGAGATATTTTGGCCGTACTACTTGGGGACATGTAACCATGCTCTCGTGTGTTACCGGGGCCTCATTATATGGGATGTAAAGAATAGTGATACTGTGACCTTCCAGGCATGTCGTAAGAGACGACTAAGGAGGTTGATCGATGGCTTGACAAGCTGTCATTGTAAAAGCATTGTTATGGAAACAGACCATACATTTTAGAAGCAGTGATCTCTGCAATATGTGCCATTTTGGCAGGCAAGGTTTCTGTTTTTGAGATTGTGGTTCTGCCCTATGTCCCGTCTTCGGCTCGAAAGGACTATAGATAGAAAGAACTTGGGGACAGCAGAACTATAGCAGAAAAGGGGGGGGGGGGGCGGGGAAATTAGATAATTTCGCTATAGTTAGCCAATGACAACTCGCTTGCTGGGGATCCTCAATAGAAGTCCTGACGTATTCGAGTATTCTGTTTGAACTTGTCTGACAAGACACTGAAGCTCCTAAAAAACATCAGAAAGAAACAATCAACATTTTCCGGGCACATCATGAGAAGAGGAAAGTTGGAATACTTGGTTACAACTGGAAAAATAAAAGGAAAGAGAAATCGCGGACGACAAAGAGAGAAAATACTAGATGGCTTGGTGTCATGGCATGGATAACGGTCAACAACAGAATTGAAACCGATGCACTGTAAATAGAAGATTGTGGAATGATATGATCGCCTACGCCAACCGGTATGGCACATGATGATAAGACATAATAGTTGCTGAATGTCTTCTTTTACTACAATCTTGGAATAATGTTTACCTTTTTTCTATACCCAAACCCTGGTTGTTGTTGCTGCTGTTGTTACGAATGCAGCAGCCGTGAGGTGACGCCCTTCGACTCGACGCCATGCAACGACGTCCGCAGATACTGACCAAACCACAGCCGCCAGTGGTAGTAATAGTAAAGTGCTGTGTGGATGTTGTCGAGCCATCATTGAGGACATATAAATATCAATAGTAACAAAGAACAATCACTCAGTAACAGAAAACGAACACCAAGGGGTCCCAACCTCCCATACATTGTCACAAAGAGTGTTGACACTGTGCGCAAAAAAAAGCATATCATTGACTGTGGCTGTCAAGCGTGGACAGTTGACAAGAAACAAACTCCGATAGAGGAGTTACAAATTAAAGAGACGGGATATAGTGGACGATGTAACGTGAGCATTCACAGATTTAAAGAAACTAAAATATAAAAGTTGACACACGGAACGCCGTGTAAGGTAAGGAACAGCATATAGATACTGGCCTGTTACTATGACGTAGTCCAATCACTTTCTCCCCCCCCCCCCTACCCCACTTGTTCCAATAATCATTCGGGTGTCGAGGATGTCAAAGATTACACAGTTGTCAGCTTTCGTCTCAAAGTGGCTTCTTAGTTCCAATCTACGAAATTTTGGAGCGTTAATGGAAGATGATGTCCTGAACCTGACATACTTCGTTCATTGTGAACACTTGATGGAAGCAATTTCACATTGTGACATTATCGTGAACATTTGATGGAAGCAATTTCACATTGTGACATTATCGTGAACATTTGATGGAAGCAATTTCACATTGTGACATTATCGTGAACATTTGATGGAAGCAATTTCACATTGTGACATTATCGTGAACATTTGATGGAAGCAATTTCACATTGTGACATTATCGTGAACACTTGATGGAAGCATCTACAAATTTTGACATCATTGTGAACACTTGATGGAAGCAGTCTCACATCGTGAACACTTGATGGAAGCAGCTTCTCATTGTGAACACTTGATGGAAGCAGCCTCACATTGTGAACACTTGATGGAAGCAGCCTCACATTGTGAACATTTGATGGACGCAGCTTCTCATTGTGAACACTTGATGGAAGCAGCCTCACATTGTGAACACTTGATGGAAGCAGCCTCACATTGTGAACATTTGATGGACGCAGCTTCCCATTGTGAACACTTGATGGAAGCAGCCTCACATTGTGAACACTTGATGGAAGCAGCCTCACATTGTGAACATTTGATGGACGCAGCTTCCCATTGTGAACACTTGATGGAAGCAATTTCACATTGTGACATCATTGTGAACACTTGATGGAGGCAGCCTAACATTGTGACATCATTGTGAACACTTGATGGAGGCAGCCTCACATTGTGACATCATTGTGAACACTTGATGGAAGCAGTCTCACATTGTGACATCATTGTGAACACTTGATGGAGGCAGCCTCACATTGTGACATCATTGTGAACACTTGATGGAGACAGCCTCACATTGTGAACACTTGATGGAAGCAGCCTCACATTGTGAACACTTGATGGAAGCAGCCTCACACTGTGAACACATGATGGAAGCAGCTTCACATTGTGACATCATTGTGAACACTTGATGGAGGCAGCCTTACAATGTGACATCATTGTGAAGACTTGATGGATCTCTAATCGTCTTTTCATTTGTTTGTCTACTGTCCATGACTCGCTTCCATGGGTCAGAATTGGTTCTATATAGCATCGATGAACTCTCTTTTCACTTCTATTGACACAGATTTGTTGCATAAGATATTTTTCATTTTCTAAAATATTATTTTAGCCTGAGCTATTCTGCTTTTTTCCCCCCTGTGCAAATGCAATATGTGGGATGCAATACTCAATCTTGTAAACAATTGTGTCTGAGGGAACATGTAAACAATATCAGTGACAAACAACTGTGTCTGAGGGAACATGTAAACAATATCAGTGACAAACAATTGTGTCTGAGGGAACATGTAAACAATATCAGTGACAAACAATTGTGTCTGAGGGAACATGTAAACAATATCAGTGACAAACAATTGTGTCTGAGGGAACATGTAAACAATATCAGTGACAAACAATTGTGTCTGAGGGAACATGTAAACAATATCAGTGACAAACAACTGTGTCTGAGGGAACATGTAAACAATATCAGTGACAAACAACTGTGTCTGAGGGAACATGTAAACAATATCAGTGACAAACAATTGTGTCTGAGGGAACATGTAAACAATATCAGTGACAAACAATTGTGTCTGAGGGAACATGTAAACAATATCAGTGACAAACAACTGTGTCTGAGGGAACATGTAAACAATATCAGTGACAAACAATTGTGTCTGAGGGAACATGTAAACAATATCAGTGACAAACAATTGTGTCTGAGGGAAATGTAAACAATATCAGTGACAAACAATTGTGTCTGAGGGAACATGTAAACAATATCAGTGACAAACAATTGTGTCTGAGGGAACATGTAAACAATATCAGTGACAAACAATTGTGTCTGAGGGAACATGTAAACAATATCAGTGACAAACAATTGTGTCTGAGGGAACATGTAAACAATATCAGTGACAAACAATTGTGTCTGAGGGAACATGTAAACAATCACGAGTACTGCCCCGCGGTGGGTGCACTGCGGGCAGTACTGTTCTGTTAGGCAGAGAACTACGACCACTCCAGCTACAAGGCAGAGAACTACGACCACTCCAGCTACAAGGCAGAGAACTACGACCACTCCAGCTGCAAGGCAGAGAACTACGACCACTCCAGCTACAAGGCAGAGAACTACGACCACTCCAGCTGCAAGGCAGAGAACTACGACCACTCCAGCTGCAAGGCAGAGAACTACGACCACTCCAGCTACAAGGCAGAGAACTACGACCACTCCAGCTACAAGGCTGAGAACTACGACCACTCCAGCTACAAGGCTGAGAACTACGACCACTCCAGCTGCAAGAAAATGTAGAACAAGATAACTGTTTGGGGGGTGGGGGGGGGGGGGGGTAGGGGTAACGGTACTTTGAGATAACCAGAGATTACGCAAACACGGAGGAACTTATTGTTGCCCACAAGACGATTAACAGAGATATCATTGATCGCGTAACTTTGAAGAGAACGTGTGAAATTTGTTAAATACCAGACGGTTCATGTAGGAACTGCTGGTAAGGAATCGCCATCACTGATCGAAGGAATTCATTCTAACATCCTACGAAGACTGCCATATGTAGAAGAAGGCTATACCCCGCTGTTGTAGTAGTCCCATTGTCAAGGACTGGCTGTTTCTACTCCAGACAAAGTGAACCTGTTCCTAGATCAAGAAGATGGGCGATAAAAATAGTAACACGACGTAATGTGTCTCCCTTTTTTTCTAACCAATAAAACGAGGCGACCTTGCGGATATGACGACGATGAGGTAACCAAACAAAAGCGGTCACTGGACTCCTGGTGAAAAGTGAATAATAATAACAACGGGACGAGCTTGAAACGAGGGCAATAAATGAGATTTGACTGAGTGTGTCACTTGTTGCTAAAGCTGGAATGAACGTTATGTTAGGAAGTAGGTAGTGTTCAGGCAGTGCGGTTTCCGTCTTATTCATCATCATGTGCCATACGGGTTGGCTATCTCTTTCCTTTTATTTTGTCAGTTGTAACCAAGTATTCCAACTTTCCTCTTCTCATGATGTGCCCGAAAAATGTTGATTGTTTCTTTTTGATGTCCGTCTTATTACCTAGTGAAACATGTGACCAGAGAAAGCGGTTGACGTCGCACGTTAGGCAGGAGAACTACGACCACTCCAGCTGCAAGAAAATGTTTGCGAGATCAGACCGAATACAGGTGAGCAGAAAACACATGTTTTATCTACAGGGCCAGTGAAAGGGATTACAAAGCAGAACATAGTTACATCTTCAAGTGAGGCAAACTAGACACTAATATAATACGTGTTGATGTGGGACTAAACTAGTTGATGTAGGACTAAACTAGACACTACTAGAAAACATGTAGGTGCAGGAAAAAACTAGACACTACTAGAAAACATGTAGGTGCGGAAAAAACTAGACACTACTAGAAAACATGTAGGTGCAGGAAAAAACTAGACACTACTAGAAAACATGTAGGTGCAGGAAAAAACTAGACACTACTAGAAAACATGTAGGTGCGGAAAAAAACTAGACACTACTAGAAAACATGTAGGTGCAGGAAAAAACTAGACACTACTAGAAAACATGTAGGTGCAGGAAAAAACTAGACACTACTAGAAAACATGTAGGTGCGGAAAAAAACTAGACACTACTAGTTACAAATGCTCAATCTACATTGATCGTCCAGCCAACTGTAAAGTTTCAAACTTCACGCTTTCATTCAGGTGAATACTTCACACTCATCTACAGCGGTCTGGGAGGGCAGGCAACAGACTGTTGGTGTTAAGATCATCATCCCTGCACGCTGAACGAATCCGTTTGTGCTCCTATTCACCTTCGAGAATCTCGAGAAAATCCGAAGAGAATTCTGGTCCACGAGAACACACTCAGCAACACGGCCTGGGATCCACTTCGGCGTGGGTAGGTTTTCGATGATAATTTTCCACAGGGAGCGGCCATATTTATGCCCTACTTCGATTTTAACTGCAAATGGATCTTTAACATGCGCGAGTGCACACGAGACCTCCTGATTATTGCCGTTATCCGAGAGGGCTAGATATTGGATTTCACTACCCAAAGTGTTCAGGGGATTGTAACGTCATCAAGAAACCACGGATCAATGGTTCCTATTTAAAAAAGAGAAGAAAAGAAAACAAAATCACCACCACCCATACAATGTAATAAAGAGATGTAATAGAGGCAAATGGGTCTCACAGCAGCAGAGATGGAATGTGTCAGCGACCCACAGCTTGCGCCAGGATCGGTGAGAACCAGAACCACCCAGATTCTATTCCACCTCTTCGCAGTGCCTCCAGAAGCAGACTATCCTGTCTAGCCTGGCCAAGCGATTATGAATCGAAGAAAGATAACAAATCGATACTCAAAAATAACAAGCTGAAGTCGGATGCATTGGGCCGAAAGACGCAAAGATGACAGTGTTACTGCAACACAGCGTATCTACGTCCACTGAAAGTTCTTCTAAGGACGGATGACGAAGAGGAAAATCCCGTCCTTTATCAGTCATTTGGTGAACGTCAGAAAGAAGAAATAGGGTGTAATTAAGAGGAATAGAAACTGAGAGAAAAACGTGGAGCAACTCACTGCCAGGTCTGTGTGGCTAGAGACAAGTTACGATTTGGCTTAATACCTTTCGGTTTTGGAATAGAACCTTCCGAGACGACAGGTCAGTCCCAAACTTATTTATAAGATGGTTGCTCTTGTAAACTTTAAATCTATGTCACTCGTTCAAAGATGAATGCCCTCCAAAGACGCTCGGTTGGTGACTTCAGAGCAGAAAGAAGGTAGGCCAGGACTGCTTCATCCCCTAGGAGACGTGACGAGTCTTCCACTACCATCGTGTTACCCACAAACAATAGCAAAGAAAGCTAAATATAGGTCACTTGGAGCTGACATGTGGACTAGCGGGACTGGTCGATGGCAACCCGCGCTTACGCAAGCCGGCATCGGTGTCTGACCACCTGACACGACCAGCTGTGGTAACAGTCAGGGCGCACTTTGTGAATGGGGGATAGATAGATCCGGCCTAAACACAGATCTGACTTCATCCTGGTTGACGCGTGTCTTCCGTGAAACTCCCAAGTGGTGGGTTCCAGTGTCGTCTCCGCATCAGAAGCTCGTCTTTAATTGTGTGGTGAGTTCTGCTACACTGCTATAGGTTTGTTCTAATAGAGAGAAGGAGAGGTGGGCAGAGACAGAGATGGAGAGGTGGGTAGAGAAGGAGAGGTGGGCAGAGACAGAGATGGAGAGGTGGGTAGAGAAGGAGAGGTGGGCAGAGACAGAGATGGAGAGGTGGGTAGAGAAGGAGAGGTGGGCAGAGACAGAGATGGAGAGGTGGGTAGAGAAGGAGAGGTGGGCAGAGACAGAGATGGAGAGGTGGGTAGAGAAAGAGAAGGAGAGGTGGATAGCGACAGAGAAGGAGAGGTGGGTAGAGAAGGAGAGGTGGGCAGAGACAGAGATGGAGAGGTGGGTAGAGAAAGAGAAGGAGAGGTGGATAGCGACAGAGAAGGAGAGGTGGGTAGAGAAGGAGAGGTGGGTAGAGAAGGAGAGGTGGGCAGAGAAGGAGAGGTGGGCAGAGACAGAGATGGAGAGGTGGGTAGAGAAAGAGAAGGAGAGGTGGATAGCGACAGAGAAGGAGAGGTGGGTAGAGAAAGAGAAGGAGAGGTGGATAGCGACAGAGAAGGAGAGGTGGTAGAGAAAGAGAAGGAGAGGTGGGTAGAGAAAGAGAAGGAGAGGTGGGTAGAGAAAGAGAAGGAGAGGTGGGTGGAGACAGAGAAGGAGAGGTGGGTAGAGAAAGAGAAGCAGAGGTAGGTAGAGAAAGAGAGGTGGGGAGAGACAGAGAAGAGTAAGTAGACAACGAAAGAGAGGTAGGCAGAGAAAGAGAAGGGAAGATAACCTCACGAATGGGACAGACCACGACATTGCTGCGTCCAAAGAAATGACTGCAGTCAGAGAGAAATGGGGAAGCCGCGATAGCTCAGTGGTTAGTGAACTGAACTACAACGAACAAGAGGTAGGGTTCGATCCCAACCGATAGCTTCCGGTTCACTCAGCCGTTAATGGGTACCTGATTTTTTTTCTGGGAAAGTAAAGCGGCACGGGCGTAATACCGACCACATTAACCCAAAAATCATGTGCCGAAGGTCTGTAAAATTGATGGTCACTAACACCATATACACCACTTGGCATGACGGGGGTACTTGACTTTTTTATTTACAGAGATACATGGAGAACGTTGTAGTCTGTTAGTGATGGCCCCCACAACGTCTCTCTACGTTAACAATGATCACAACAGACGACGTAAGTATTGGAACACGTGATTAAGTTACTGGAACATTTGTGATTAAGTTATTGGAACACTTGTGATTAAGTTATGGTTCTTTTAAGCCAGATAAAGTTAAATTTGTCACATTTTCAAATATTCATTCCTATTATCATTCTTGCATTAAAACATTAACAGCATACAAATGAAATTTCTAGAATATAAAATGAACTATTCTAAAATATTAATACTTGTGTTTACTGTCCAAATGTCAACACATTCCAACACAATATCAACCCCAAATGAGTGGAATGTAGTTTCATCGAGACACCTTCATTCACATGCGTAGCGACGTTTGTATGGTTTGAACTAAACTACTACTGTGAGATAGAAGCAAACAGCCGTGAACAACAAAGAGGAGGTAGGTAGGTAGGTAGGTGTGTGTGTGTGTGTGTGCGTGCGTGCGTGTGTGCGTGCGCGTGTGTGATCATTTAACTATTGAAAAAAAAAAGGTCTTTATAGGAAATGTGTTAAAAATCCCAGCAAAACTAGGCATTTAAATAATCTATCTATCTATCTTTCGTTCGCTCGAAGTATTGTCTATATCAGCAATGTCGTTTCCTGTATGAATTTTACTGTCTTTTGTAATTCTTGCAGTGGCCCATATAGTTTTGTCTGTAGTGTTGTATCTATGGGCCAATGGATTTTCCTCAGTCTACTATATTCAGTGCAGTCTTGAAGTATGTGTTCAGCAGTCTGGGGTGCCTGTCCACATGTACAAGTAGTTGATGTGCCGATCTTGAATTTTGTATACATGTGACTATGGAGTCGATTGTGTCCTGTTCTTAGGCGTATAATGATAACTTGTTCATATCTATTCATATTGTGAAAGGCATCCTGATATGGGGCTTGTGGTCCTCTGATTGATTTGATTATCTGTTTCTTATGATGGTATGTAACTGGTGTATCTAGTTGTGTGCCTGTTGAACCTTCCTTTGCCAACTGATCTGCTTTCTCATTTCCTGGTATTCCACAGTGAGATGGGATCCACTGCAGGGCAACCCTGTGGTGCTTGCAGAATTCAGTCAATAAGGTCTGCAGATGTGGTAATTTTCTGGATTGTAATGCCTGGAGAACTGATCTTGCATCTGTCAAAACACTACAGGCTGTGGGTTAAGATTAAAATAATCAAATCTTAGCCAATGATTCACATTTAACTGCTGATGAGGCCAGTGAATCATAGCTGAACGAGAGTATCCTGGACAGTGGCTGGAAAATACCAAATCTTGAAGAAAAAAAAACTGCAAATCGATTGGGTCACATGTGAAAAATGCCCGGTCATAACAATACAGCAATTCAGGTAACTCGTGCCAAATGTGTGTCTGGGTCAACGACAAGCAAACTTTCACATCGTTAAATGTGTGTCTGGGTCAACGACAAGCAAACTTTCACATCGTTAAATGTGTCTGGGTCAACGACAAGCAAACTTTCACATCGTTAAATGTGTGTCTGGGTCAACGACACGCAAACTTTCACATCGTTAAATGTGTCTGGGTCAACGACAAGCAAACTTTCACATCGTTAAATGTGTCTGGGTCAACGACAAGCAAACTTTCACATCGTTAAATGTGTCTGGGTCAACGACAAGCAAGCTTTCACATCGTTAAATGTGTCTGGGTCAACGACACGCAAACTTTCACATCGTTAAATGTGTCTGGGTCAACGACAAGCAAACTTTCACATCGTTAAATGTGTGTCTGGGTCAACGACACGCAAACTTTCACATCGTTAAATGTGTGTCTGGGTCAACGACAAGCAAACTTTCACATCGTTAAATGTGTCTGGGTCAACGACACGCAAACTTTCACATCGTTAAATGTGTGTCTGGGTCAACGACACGCAAACTTTCACATCGTTAAATGTGTGTCTGGGTCAACGACACGCTAACTTTCACATCGTTAAATGTGTGTCTGGGTCAACGACAAGCAAACTTTCACATCGTTAAATATGTCTGGGTCAACGACAAGCAAACTTTCACATCGTTAAATGTGTCTGGGTCAACGACACGCAAACTTTCACATCGTTAAATGTGTCTGGGTCAACGACACGCAAACTTCACATCGCTAAATGTGTCTGGGTCAACGACACGCAAACTTTCACATCGTTAAATGTGTGTCTGGGTCAACGACAAGCAAACTTTCACATCGTTAAATGTGTCTGGGTCAACGACAAGCAAACTTTCACATCGTTAAATATGTCTGGGTCAACGACAAGCAAACTTTCACATCGTTAAATGTGTCTGGGTCAACGACAAGCAAACTTTCACATCGTTAAATGTGTGTCTGGGTCAACGACAAGCAAACTTTCACATCGTTAAATGTGTCTGGGTCAACGACACGCAAACTTTCACATCGTTAAATGTGTGTCTGGGTCAACGACAAGCAAACTTTCACATCGTTAAATGTGTGTCTGGGTCAACGACAAGCAAACTTTCACATCGTTAAATGTGTCTGGGTCAACGACACACAAACTTTCACATCGTTAAATGTGTGTCTGGGTCAACGACAAGCAAACTTTCACATCGTTAAATGTGTGTCTGGGTCAACGACAAGCAAACTTTCACATCGTTAAATGTGTGTCTGGGTCAACGACACGCAAACTTTCACATCGTTAAATGTGTGTCTGGGTCAAGGACACGCAAACTTTCACATCGTTAAATGTGTCTGGGTCAACGACAAGCAAACTTTCACATCGTTAAATGTGTGTCTGGGTCAACGACAAGCAAACTTTCACATCGTTAAATGTGTCTGGGTCAACGACAAGCAAACTTTCACATCGTTAAATGTGTCTGGTCAACGACAAGCAAACTTTCACATCGTTAAATGTGTCTGGGTCAACGACACGCAAACTTTCACATCGTTAAATGTGTGTCTGGGTCAACGACAAGCAAACTTTCACATCGTTAAATGTGTCTGGGTCAACGACACGCAAACTTTCACATCGTTAAATGTGTGTCTGGGTCAACGACACGCAAACTTTCACATCGTTAAATGCCGTGCCAACGTGTCAACGACACAACACGTCTACAGTTCCAGGTGTAGGACGGCACCTCTTGGCCTCTCGTCAACTATTTCTTGTATAACTTGAGCGTTCCACACGGGGCTATAGCTGCATAACAAAGATTGTATGAATACATCACATTGCTGGATCGTGACACGGTGGCCTACTTTCGCCTACAATAAACATATCACATGACCTACATATTGCGAGACGTGTCAGAAAAGAACTTACGTTGGTGTTTCTTTCTTTACATTAAAATGATCTTCCTTCAAACACACCAACACTTTTAGTGAAGTAAACACCAACACTCTAACATTTTAGACAACCATCACTCTAGCATTTTAGACAACCATCACTCTAACATTTTAGACAATCAACACTCTAACACTTTAGACAACCATCACTCTAACATTTTAGACAACATATATTTCTCAAATGAAATAACCTCCAAGCACCTTTAGATGAAACAAAAGTTTGATATTTGAGTCGTGAAAGTAACGACCAACATATTGGTACTAGGAATAACGAAATAGGACACATTCAACTGAAATAACAAAACAACACTATACCGTCATTATTAAACGATGCAGCTATCAACGCAATAGACTTGTAACTACCCAAGTCTCAATGATCATCACACACAATCCCCTTATAGCAAACACGCACTATATGTCCCCTAACTGAATACATTAACATTGCAAGATAACAGCTGTTTTTGGATGATATATTCTATTGTAGATAGATGTACAGCTGATGTGAGGTGGTAGATGTACACCTGATGGTAGATGCACAACTGATGTGAGGTGGTATATGTACAACTGATGGTATATGTACAACTGATGGTAGATGTACAACTGATGTGAGATGCAGAATAGCTCAGACAAAAGCAGTGAATCAATTCAGAGGATGAGGCATGTTTACAGCACTCGGAAAAAATGACAAATAATCAACAACAGAAAAAAATATGGACCAAGGCAGGATCGAACCCGTACTCAGTGCCACGAAAAGCCAAACGCTAGGGAACACTGCCACTCAGCTAAAAACAGAGTTTTTAAATGTTACGCAGAGTATTAACATATGGATGGGAATCATGGACAATGAGACAACAGACTAGAAAATCAATGGAGGCTGTAGAATTGTAGTGTTACAGAAGAATGTAGAGAATATCATCAACAGCTAAGAAGTATAATTAAAACGGACTGAAAGAGGCCAAAACAAAAAGATAGCTAATATCTAATATTAGGAAAAAAACTATAATTAATTTGCCCATGTAATGAGATGGGAACAGCTGTAATTGTGACAACTGGGAAAACTGGGGGACGGAGAGATAGAGGGAAACACAAAGAGAAAAGATACCAGACAGCTTAATAGAATGGCTTGGCAGAAGGTCAACAATAGAAATTATAAATATCTGTCGAGATCGAGAGTTGTGGAGAGACATGATCACATAGGCCAGCAGGCATGGTACTTGATGATTCTGTTGTATTCTCCCTCAGTCGTACCATGTTTATGTGTTATGTTATGCCGTGTCTATAATGAAGGCAGGTGATCAAAACGTTATATTTTAACTTGTTCCCTTAATAACTGAACTGCCCGATTCAAGTCCACGTTTATTTATCCAGCTTGACCCACAACGATGTGTACCTCTGTTTCCTTATTAAGCCCTAAAGAAGGCCTCCATACAAATGGTTTCACTGACATTGACCTTCTCGTTCTAAAACGCTGCCAGTTGTCAACATGTCTATAATAAATAGATAATATCAATTGTCAACATGTCTATAATAAATAGATAATGTCATTTGCCAACGTGTATATAATAAATAGATAACGCCAATCGTCAACGTGTCTATAATAAATAGATAACATCAATTGTCAACGTGTTAATAATAAATAGATAACGCCAATCGTCAACGTGTCTATAATAAATAGATAACGCCAATTGTCTACGTGTCTATAATAAATAGATAACGCCAATTGTCAACATGTCTATAATAAATAGATAACGCCAATCGTCAACGTGTCTATAATAAATAGATAACGTCATTTGTCTACGTGTCTATAATAAATAGATAACGCCAATTGTCTACGTGTCTCTAATAAATAGATAACGCCAATCGTCTACGTGTCTATAATAAATAGATAAAGAGCATAGCCGGTAACAGAAGGTAACTCTGTCCAGACTCTGCAAGTGGCCCGCATAATTGTCAGTTGTTTCTGCGGTAATTAAGTTCGTCCAGACATGTGCCAATACTATAGTCGGTTCACACATTTCTAGATTCCACTGAGGACAGATGTTCTCTTCTCAAACTATATAATCTACTGCCAACTATAATTTAAATTAAAAAGTCATAGACTCACATGATACACAATAACTTGTCTTAATGAAAGTTAGAACAAAAATACAGAATAAACGAAACACAGTGGCAGGCGAAGACTAAAATCAAATGGACAAAGTTCTGTGCCCGTGCGATATTCAAATATCGTTCCATGGTAGGCAACATTATTAAGACACGGTACGATATAACTTTCAATAAAATAACAACGAAAGTATAAACCTGAAAGCAACACAACTCACCTACAACACAGACTTAGGCATCTGTCATTCCCCACGCAGTTTAGAAGGCACGCGCCAACATCAGAATAAACACATCCTTTACCCAGATCTAGATAACACACACACGATATCCAAGCACAATATCTTTAGTTCTGTTTGCCTGGTTGAAACCAACAGAACTAACTAGTCCAAGACAGGCAAATAGTGAGTGACTACGTCAGGTTACGCATCAACGATCAGTGGCAAGCTTTCTACTGCCCAATTAACCTACTTCAGTCGGACTTTGCTCCATTCATCCCATGACCTTGGGAAACACATTCGACAGTTCTAGCAGTCCGTTTAATCAAATAGACGGGAAAAGAAAGGATTCAGTGTAGACAAATGCTGGGGAGTATTCTGTGTAGACAAATAAAGCAAGCTATTCTGTGTAGACAAATGCTGGGGAGTATTTTGTGTAGACAAATATAGCAAGCTATTCTGTGTAGACAAATGTTGGGGAGTATTCTGCGCAGAAAAATGTTGGGGAGTATTCAATGTAGACAAATGTTGGAGAGTATTCAGTGTAGACAATTGCTGGGGAGTATTCAGTGTAGACAAATGTTGGGGAGTATTCAGTGTAGACAAATGTTGGGGAGTATTTAGTGTAGACAAATGTTGGGGAGTATTCAGTGTAGACAAATGTTGGGGAGTATTCAGTGTAGACAAATGTTGGGGAGTATTCAGTGTAGACAAATGCTGGCGAGCATTCAGTGTAGACAAATGCTGAGGAGCATTCAGTGTAGACAAATGCTGGGGAGTATTCAGTGTAGACAAATGTTGGGGAGTATTCAGTGTAGACAAATGCTGGGGAGTATTCAGTGTAGACAAATGTTGGGGAGTATTCAGTGTAGACAAATGTTGGGGAGTATTCAGTGTAGACAAATGCTGGGGAGTATTCAGTGTAGACAAATATAGCAAGGTATTCTGTGTAGACAAATGCTGGGGAGTATTCAGTGTAGACAAATATAGCAGGTATTCTGTGTAGACAAATGCTGGGGAGTATTCAGTGTAGACAAATATAGCAAGGTATTCTGTGTAGACAAATGTTGGGGAGTATTCAGTGTAGACAAATGCTGGGGAGTATTCAGTGTAGACAAATGCTGGGGAGTATTCAGTGTAGACAAATGCTGGGGAGTATTCAGTGTAGACAAATATAGCAAGCTATTCAGTGTAGACAAATATAGCAAGCTATTCAGTATAGACAAATATAGCAAGGTATTCTGTGTAGACAAATGCTGGGGAGTATTCAGTGTAGACAAATACAGCAGGGTATTCTGCGTAGACAAATGCTGGGGAGTTTTCAGTGTAGACAAATACAGCAGGGTATTCTGTGTAGACAAATTTAGGAAAGTATTCAGTGTAGACAAATACAGGGAAGTATTCAGTGTACACAAATACAAGAAAGTATTCAGTGTAGACAAATACAAGAAAGTATTCAGTGTAGACAAATACAAGAAAGTATTCAGTGTAGACAAATACAAGAAAGTATTCAGTGTAGACAAATACATGAACTTGTCTATCCAACTATTACTCTTCATCGTTGGCCTGATGGGCGACAAGTAAACGAGGGATGCGTTATGTTGTGGTTGACAGAAAATATGCGGGCCTTTCACAACACACACCCAAGCACACGCACATACAACTTTAGCATGCCATTTATGAAATATTTTTTTAAATAGGCGGTGGGGCGGGTATGGTTATAGTTTTATATAGGTGAGGCATACAACGAAAGCAGAATGGCGTCCATGGTAGCCAACCTTCGTTGCGGAGACGGCACTCGATGATGATGATACAAGGAAAACTGCCGCATCAGCTGTATGTGGGTTGTGTCTATTGCTCCAGCTGAAGGCCTCCTACTGAGCCGCGACGTCGTTTTGCTTTTGTTTTGTTCCTCACTTATGTAAAGCTGTTACCATACCTCTTTTTAAATTTTAATTCTTATGATCAGCTTTATAGCAGATTCGCATGTGTATACCTTTACACATTCAGTATGACATTTGTGGGTTACCTCCCCCGTCGATGCCTAAAAACACACACACATTCAGTATGACATTTCTGGATTACCTCCCTTGACGATGACCAAACACACACATTCAGTATGACATTTCTGATTACCTCCCCCGTCAATGACCAAAAACACACACCCATTCAATATGACATTTCTGGATTACCTCCCCCGTCAATGACCAAAAACACACACATTCAGTATGACATTTCTGGATTACCTCCCCCGTCGATGCCTAAAAACACACACTCAGTATGACATTTCTGGATTACCTCCCCCGTCAATGACCAAAAACACAAACGTTCAGTATGACATTTCTGGATTACCTCCCCCGTCGATGCCTAAAAACACACACACACATTCAGTATGACATTTCTGGATTATCTCCCCCGTCGATGCCTAAAAACACACACACACATTCAGTACGACGTTTCTAGATTACCTCCCCTGTAAGCAAGATTATGGAGGTCTTTTACTAGAGTCACCATCGAGTGATGGAATAGCAGCTTTTACCACTGATCCTGAAGCAGAGTCAGCTATGGGTTTCTGCCCACTATCAGCTCAGTGCAGTTGGACATCTCGCTCCAAAATAAAACAATCACACAGACAGCAGTTCCAAAGACAAGTATGACCCACAAACGTAACCCAGAAGATCCCAATTCATGGTGGAACAAAGGGCGTAAACTCGCCACTGAAGATCAAATCTCTGGCCCCCGCCAACACAAATGGCAAATCTGTGACAGGCAATGATGTGACAGGCAAATCTGTGACAGGCAAATCTGTGACACGCAAATCTGTGGCCTTGTTTAGTCTGAACGTAGTACACAACGGAGTTTGTGCATCTGATCTGAAGCCACCTTCAGTGCTCTCGCTAGTGTGTGGCGTGCGTGCTTCATAGTAGGAAACGTGCCGATGAAGGAATCTGAGCACTGAGGAATTGTCCGTTGTGCAATGAAGATGATCTGTCAACAAAACTACCTGACTCTACGTAAATCCTGGCCATCGACTTTTTCCGCCATTTTTGTTATAGCTGTGTTATGTTTGTTTTTTGTGTTTTTTTTTGGGCATGGATTTATGTGTTTAATATGTATAGCTTGTTTGACCCGTGAAGGCTTTGCCGAGATGATGTAATTTGTCCTGTCTATCTATTCGTTTGGCCACTCAATACCATGCTATGTTTATTTGATATAATAACTAAATTCAACTAAACGCTGCATACCTAGCACATATTACGTCCATTTATTTCAAGTTATAGTTTAAGCGAAGACAAAAAAACATAACCTTGCCAGATTAGAAGACCGTTTTAGTCACAGCACACGTATATTCATACCTATGCTTCTTAACGATTTATCTAGGCCAGAACAAGCTCTAAAGTGCATAGTTCAACGAGTATCTGCAGATCCGGTCATGGCGAGTTATGTCGGTTATCTTAACTCGCTATTACCTGATGGGATGTGTTAACCTGTCAAAAATGACGAAACGTCGCTTGTTTAAAAAAAAAAAAAATCTCATTCATAATTCTGAAATAGAAAAGCACTTATTCTTCTGATGTAAGTTGGTTCCTCATTCATACCTTACTCACACGTTAACCTTGGAGGTCGTTGGGGCACCACTGACAGATTTCATGCTACTATACTCCAGTCGTTGGGGCACCACTGACAGATTTCATGCTACTATACTCCAGTCGTTGGGGCACCACTGACAAACTTCATGCTATTATACTCCAGTCGTTGGGGCACCACTGACAAACTTCATGCTATTATACTCCACTGACTTCTTACTTCAGCCACTCTTCAGGACTCTACGAAGCCGAGTACGGTCCATTCTTTCATGTTATCTTCCCATTTGCCTCCATATCTACCTCTCCTTCTCCCTCCCTTCACAGTTCCTTGCAGGATTGTCTTTGCCAGGCCGGACGATATTATTGTGCCTTTCTCCGCAATAGTCAAACGATGATCAAGTACTCCGATAGCCTGGTGTATCCTTTAGCCCAAACTAGATTAGTCGTTACACAATCCCTCATTACAGCTAATTACACGAACTACTACCTCATATATTAAGAAATGCGTTAAATTGGCGAGGTTTCTTTGTTTTCTTCTTCTCGTTCTTCTTCTTTCCTCTTCATTTGCCTTTCAGCGTATAATTTGCGGTTTGTTTGTTTGTTTGTTTTTTTTTTTTTTTTTTTTGGGGGGGGGGGGGGGGTTTAAAAGCTGTCACTAAACTCTGTAGGTGTGTATGTAAAACCTGTAGGGGTGTATGTAAAACCTATAGGAGTGTATGTACAACCTGTAGGTGTGTATGTAAAACCTGTAGGAGTGTATGTACAACCTGTAGGAGTGTATGTACAACCTGTAGGAGTGTATGTAAAATCTGTAGGAGTGTATGTAAACCTGTAGGAGTGTATGTAAAACCTGCAGGTGTGTATGTTACACCCCGGTACTTGCTACCAGCTTTACCGCAGCACTGTAATTATTTGCCTGTTCCCGCAAAAACTAACAGTTTGTAAATGAGACAACAAATAGGTACAAGGACAGAGCAAGGGGACAGCAAGCTATCTTCCCACTGATGCTAGGAGACAGGTGAGGAAGGCAAAAGAAGAACAAAAATATCAACAAACACACACACATTCTAGGAGTAACTTGAAGATGATAATTATCTTTTTTTTTAATGTGGAAAGGAGTAAATGGTTGCGGTAAAGGTAAAGTACGAGACTTGAACCGGCGTCTTAGCACGCGAGTTTACACCCATATGTGCTCGGCCGCCTATCCAGAAATGTTCGGACATTTCTGTATAGTGTCGCCTCAAGCATCGAAACTCAGATGCGAAGCGACATTCCGCACCTTCCCAGGATAATACCCTGGTACCCATTTCTGCCAACGGCTGGGTCGACCGTGGGTTTTTTTTTATTTTTACAACCACGAGTACAACTCACACTGCTCCCAGCGGGAATCGAACACGGGTTGTCCGAACGTCGCTAGTCTAGTCGGGTGGTTTTCCCAACTAGGCTACCGAGGCCCCCATGGTTGCGGTATTTGTTCTGACTTGGTAGGTTGATAAACATATAAATATTGTACCGTTCGGCACGGTAAGGTTCTGTACCGGTACTACCGCAGAAGGTGTATAACACTAGAGAGAGGCCAGTGTCGTATTCTAGAACACGGTCATCCGATCTGTCTTAAACATGTTCGCCCAATACGTTGCGGGAGCTGTTAATGTGTACACACTCTGTATTCGGCCTCTTATTTAATAACTTTATAATCCCACAACATCAATAATTTATAATCCAACAACATCAATAACTTTATAATCCCACAACAACGGGGCTGCTTATAACAAACAACGAGAACAACAAAAACTTATCTCCTATTTTTGATGGGTTTAATATGATCGGCCAATGTATGGAGATAAGCTGCCAAAGTGCGCACGTAAATGAATAAATGATAGGTACGGTCGGTATAAACCTCAAGAGACAATATTTAGTGAAGACTATGCTCGTGTGTACACAGCAATAACATACACTGGACAGAGAAACTACAATCCAGAGCTATTCAGCGACATCAAAAAGTGATTTTCACGTTTATTTTTTTTAATAGATTGGTTGTCTAATATAACCAAAAAGTCTGAGGTTAAATAGATTGGTTGTCTAATATAACCAAAAAGTCTGAGGTTAAATAGATTGGTTGTCTAATATAACCAAAAAGTCTGAGGTTAAATAGATTGGTTGTCTAATTTAACCAAAAAGGCTGAGGTTAAATAGATTGGTTGTCTAATATAACCAAAAAGTCTGAGTTAAATAGATTGGTTGTCTAATTTAACCAAAAAGGCTGAGGTTAAATAGGTTGGTTGTCTAATATAACCAAAAAGTCTGATGGTTAAATAGATTGGTTGTCTAATATAGCCAAAAAGTCTGATGGTTAAATATATTGGTTGTCTAATATAACCAAAAGTTTGATGTTAAATAGATTGGATGTCGAATATAACCAAAAGTCTGATGGTTAAATAGATTGGTTGTCTAATATAACCAAAAAGTCTGATGGTTAAATAGATTGGTTGTCTAATATAACCAAAAAATCTGAGGTTGGATAGATTCTTCTTCTCCTTCTTCTATCCTTCCTCTGCTGCCGTTGGCGTCGAGGGGAGAAACAATCTGCGATTCTTTGTTCTTTTGTTGGCCTCTTCTTATGTTATTACTCCTAGTGACTCTAGTATTCCCTTTATCCATCTCTTTCTCTGTCTTCTTGGCCGTGACCCAATGAATAAATTATAAATGTGGGATTATAGAGTTATTGTGTTGGATAGATTGTCTGTCTAATATAACTAAAAAACCTAAATCTGAGGTTGAATGGATCGTGCCTCACCAAGAAGTTGGCATAACAACATGTCATAGCTGGAAAAATGGGTGCAAACCGAGTGTTAACTTGCTTAATTTAGCGAGCAGTACTACCGTATGTATCTACCAAACCAGGGAAGAGTACAGGCTAATTCTTTTCAAGCTGACACAACAAAGTATGTCAGGCCCGGCCAGGGATGCGCACGCACAGAGCCACATTGTTGCCACACCGGTGAGGTCAGTACGAGATCTGTCAGTGACAGGTGGCTGTCGCGCTAGGACGCACGTCCACCACTTGGTCGCGTCAACTTGTTATCTGCGCCTTCATTAGCCTCATTCTGGAGCGTTTTGACAGGAAACAATTACCTTGAAACGTCCACATTACAACAACATGTTTAGACAGACACAAAAGTTGTCTTGCTCTCTTTCTCCTCACAACGATTACCTTTCATTTCTCGCCCACACTTCAATGACGTGGATAGGCGTAAATTGTTTGCTGTCGTTACAGTAATGAGCAACATCGAATCTTTGGTCCAGACCAGCACATTAACTCTTGAGTCTTCTTTTTCTTCTACCGTTCAGCTCCCCGTGGAGCATAGGTCTTTAACAAAAACTTTCCAAGCCGTTCTGTTTCTTGCCATTCTTTTAAGATCATTATATATGTTCCCTATAATCTTCATTTATGTTTCCATCTGTCTTCTCCAAGGATATTTGAGTCTTCCTCTTTGTCTTATTCCTTGGGGATTCCAAAAAGGCCCTGTTGTGTAAAACTATATGTGTAACATGTGAATTTACCTCCTCCGATTTCCACCCGTTCTTGCTTGTTGACACGACTACCACTCCGATGGAGATGTGATCAGCTATAGTTCAACAACGATCACCTGTGAGTTGCTGATTGCTTGTTGACACGACTACCACTCAGATGGAGATGTGGTTCAACAACAATCACCTGTGAGTTGCTGATTGCTTGTTGACACGACTACCACTCCGATGGAGATGTGGTCAGCTATAGTTCAACAACAATCACCTGTGAGTTGCTGATTGCTGTCATCCCATTAAATATGCCGTCGTGCCTACGTCACTCTGGGGCCGCATTCTCGCGTCACACTCGACAAGGTATTCAGGGAGCAGAATCCAGTCGTGACCGATGCGGAAGTCAGCGTCACCATCTGAGACAACGCCGAGGAGGAAGATGCGGACGAATCCGAACAACATAGGCGGGAATGGGCACTTACACCCCCTTTACAGATACATATTTCTTCCGCGGCCACATTATCAAAGTGGTATATTGTCCAACTTTGCGATTGTTGACAAAGATACTAAACAGCCCATATAATTAACACACAATGCAGCAAACATCGCTACTCAACTAATCGACACGTCACATGATGCTAGTAGAAAACAGTTTTATTACGAGTCTATTAAACTGCTAACCAGGAAATAAAGTTATCGAAAATATAACGAGTGTGAAGAATTTGGGCGAGTCCATCTGTCAACTTGAAGTATCACTACTACTATGAGGGTAGACATTCACATGAAATAACTTTACACATAAGCATGAAGGATGGCCGACATTGGTCCTGTCATAGTGGGTGGTGCTATAATAAAACATTGGTCCTGTAATAGTGGGTGGTGCTATAATAAAACATTGGTCATGTCATAGTGGGTGGTGCTATAATAAAACATTGGCCCTGTCATAGTGGGTGGTGCTATAATAAAACATTGGTCCTGTCATAGTGGGTGGTGCTATAATAAAACATTGGTCCTGTCATAGTGGGTGGTGCTATAATAAAACATTGGTCCTGTCATAGTGGGTTGTGCTATAATAAAACATTGGTCCTGTCATAGTGGGTGGTGCTATAATAAAACATTGGTCCTGTCATAGTGGGTGGTGCTATAATAAAACATTGGTCCTGTCATAGTGGGTGGTGCTATAATAAAACATTGGTCCTGTCATAGTGGGTGGTGCTATAATAAAAGACCAGAGCAAGATTTCAACGCTTGCAACCTTTAAACCCCAAGCACATAAAATAACAAATGAATGCATACCTAGTGTGAGGTCATTGATGGTTATCTCTCTTCTCGTTTCGGTTCTGACTAAGAATGCGTTCACTAAATCAAACAGCTTTAGCACATCGTGACAGGCAAGTCAAAAGAATCTGTGGAGTGCTCGTCTAACGCTCAGGTAGGATGACGAAGGTCTCACATCACGCACACCGATCTGAAGGAGACAACTACACACCTGTAATTTACGTGGTCAAGGAACGGTTGGCCAGAAATAGACAAAAACAGAAACAGGGCTAAAACAAAAGGAGTTGGCATTGAACCTATTCTCTATCAGTAAGGCCCTCGCTAGCCTAGTTGGGAAAACCACCTGACTGGGCTACTGACATTCTGACTGAACCTATTCTCTATCAGGAGGGCACTCGATAGCCCAGTTGGGAAAACCACCTGACTGGGCTACTGACGTTCTGACAACCGGTGTTCGATTCCCGCTGGAAGCAGTGTGAGATGTACTCGTGGTTGGAAAAACAAAATACCCCCGCGGTCGACCCAGTCGCAGGCAGAAATGGGTACCAGGGTAATACTTTGGGAAGGTGAGGAATACCGCCAAGCATCGAGAGCTTTAATGCTTGGAGCGACACTATCCAGAGGCCTCCGAACACTTCTAATAGGAGGCCGAGCACGTATGGGTGGAAACTCGCGTGCTAAGAAGCCGATTCAAGTCTCGTATTTTATCTTTGACAAGACATCGGGTTCGATCCGGATTGACAGCTTCCAGGTTCACCCAGCCTTAAATGGGTACCGGATTTTTTCTGGGAAAGTAAAGCGGCACGGGCGTAATATCGACCACATTACCCCAAAATTCATGTGCCGAAGGTCTGTACACATTATAGTAACTAACACCATATTCCCTATACATCACTTGAAGTGACGGGACTCTCTGACTTTTTATTTTAAACTTGACCTTTACCTATTCTCTATCACATAGAGAGACGACAAATAGAATGGTTTGCCCACCTGGAGAGAACGTCTAGTGACGTCACACAAGGTACGCACAAACAGAAGAGAAGGACATAGAGCTCGGGGCTGACACAAGTTAGGCTGGAATAACAACATCAGAGAAACTACAACAGCATGAAGTCTATGTTCTTGTTATGAATCCAGAAACCTATAAGCTGACGCCATTCGACCCAATGCCATGTAATGATAACTGCAGGTATTTCTGAGTTCCCTTGTAGTTCCGTACAAGGTGTTCCATTTATCAAGTCTTTGAGGAAGTAGAGTTGCTCTGATGTCAGTGAGTTTTGGATGGTCGAACAGGTGATGTTTCATGTCTGTGTTCATAGAGTGGACATGCTAGAGTTTGGTTTCGTTGAAGTATTCTATTGATGTGGTTGTTCAGTGGTACATGACCGTGGTAGTATTCTATTGATGTGGTTGTTCAGTGGTACATGACCGTGGTAGTATTCTATTGATGTGGTTGTTCAGTGGTACATGACCGTGGTAGTATTCTATTGATGTGGTTGTTCAGTGGCACATGGCTGTCGCTGTATTCTATTGATGTGGTTGCTCAGTGGTACATGGCCGTGGTAGTATTCTATTGATGTGGTTGTTCAGTGGCACATGGCTGTCGTTGTATTCTATTGATGTGGTTGCTCAGTGGTACATGACCGTGGTAGTATTCTATTGATGTGGTTGTTCAGTGGCACATGGCTGTCGTTGTATTCTATTGATGTGGTTGCTCAGTGGTACATGACCGTGGTAGTATTCAATTGATGTGGTTGTTCAGTGGTACATGACCGTGGTAGTATTCTATTGATGTGGTTGTTCAGTGGCACATGGCTGTCGTTGTATTATATTGATGTGGTTGTTCAGTGGTACATGACCGTCGTTGTATTCTATTGATGTGGTTGTTCAGTGGTACATGACCGTCGTAGTATTCTATTGATGTGGTTGTTCAGTGGTACATGACCGTCGTTGTATTCTATTGATGTGGTTGCTCAGTGGTACATGGCCGTCGTTGTATTCTATTGATGTGGTTGTTCAGTGGTACATGACCGTGGTAGAATTCTATTGATGTGGTTGTTCAGTGGTACATGACCATGGTAGTATTCTATTGATGTGGTTGCTCAGTGGCACATGGCCGTCGTTGTATTCTATTGATGTGGTTGTTCAGTGGTACATGACCGTGGTAGTATTCTATTGATGTGGTTGTTCAGTGGTACATGACCATGGTAGTATTCTATTGATGTGGTTGTTCAGTGGTACATGACCATGGTAGTATTCTATTGATGTGGTTGTTCAGTGGTACATGACCATGGTAGTATTCTATTGATGTGGTTGTTCAGTGGTACATGACCGTCGTTGTATTCTATTGATGTGGTTGTTCAGTGGCACATGGCCGTCGTTGTATTCTATTGATGTGGTTGTTCAGTGGCACATGGCCGTCGTTGTATTCTATTGATGTGGTTGCTCAGTGGTACATGACCGTGGTAGTATTCTATTGATGTGGTAGTATTCTATCGATGTGGTTGTTCAGTGGTACATGACAATCGTTGTATTCTATCGATGTGGTTGTTCGGTGGTACATGACAATCGTTGTATTCTATCAATGTGTTTGCTCAATGGTATATGACTGTCGCTGTATTCTATTGATGTGTTTGCTCAATGGTATATGACTGTCGCTGTATTCTATCGATGTGGTTGTTCAGTGGTGCATGACCATCGTTGTATTCTATCAATGTGTTTGCTCAATGGTATATGACTGTCGCTGTATTCTATTGATGTGTTTGCTCAATGGTATATGACTGTCGCTGTATTCTATCGATGTGGTTGTTCAGTGGTGCATGACCATCGTTGTATTCTATTGATGTGGTTGCTCAGTGGTATATGACCGGTTCTCAGTCTCAAGGTGGTGGTTTGGTCTCTTCGTCAGCATCAAGTGTTACTGACTAAGTCTGGCAGAAGAGCGAGAAGCAGAGCTTTTGTATCTACCTGGACACAAGAAGTGGTGAGACTACTATCAGAGGAGAAATAGTGTGTGTGTTCTAGCTGGTACACAGCATTGTTCAGGTTTACCAAATATTGCTGTGTGTGTCAAAAGAGCCACTATATCTATAGAGAGCCCGCGCATTGTTGATCACTCCCACCCCCTCCAACAAGCTTCATTCCCGGGTCCTACTTTATTACATTTGTATTAGGTCAAACATTTGCCGAGGCCACGCCCCCTTCTAATCTTATCTTCTGGTTTCTTGTGTCTCCCACAAACAAGGTCTATCTTCTGGTTTCTTGTGTCTCCCACAAACAAGGTCTATCTTCTGGTTTCTTGTGTCTCCCACAAACAAGGTCTATCTTCTGGTTTCTGGTGTCTCCCACAAACAAGGTCTATCTTCTGGTTTCTGGTGTCTCCCACAAACAAGGTCTATCTTCTGGTTTCTGGTGTCTCCCACAAACAAGGTCTATCTTCTGGTTTCTTGTGTCTCCCACAAACAAGGTCTATCTTCTGGTTTCTGGTGTCTCCCACAAACAAGGTCTATCTTCTGGTTTCTGGTGTCTCCCACAAACAAGGTCTATCTTCTGGTTTCTGGTGTCTCCCACAAACAAGGTCTATCTTCTGGTTTCTTGTGTCTCCCACAAACAAGGTCTATCTTCTGGTTTCTGGTGTCTCCCACAAACAAGGTCTATCTTCTGGTTTCTGGTGTCTCCCACAAACAAGGTTTATCTTCTGCCCAGTGTCGACGATGTGATCTTCTTGTCCCATTCCCTCCCTCCCGGCTACATGATGTCAAGTCCACCTAGAACACAAGAGCCCAAGCATGTTCATGGAGACAAGGCGTCTTTCCAGCAACTAAGCTGAGTACAGTCAGAGTGACCCACAATTGAGTCCACGCGTCAGGATCGGCGAACATGAGAGCTTAGTACAGTCAGCGACCCACTGCTGACCAAGACCCGGCTCCACCGCCCCACCTCTTAAAGTGCTCCCGGAAGCAGGACGAACCCAAGCAAGTAAGAATCGAAGAGGGAACGTCAACCCGTTACTTATAAATGCCGTGCTAAAGTCGGACGTGTTGGTCCGAAAGGAGCAAACAAATCACAACACAGCGTATCTACGCCCATGTAACGTCATTTTAAGGGCGGATGGCGAAGAGAAACATTCATTCTTTTAGAAGCCAGAATGAAAGAAGGAAGCATTCACCTCCTACCATTGCTGCTATATATAACTGTCACTGAACCCTACTACCTCATTACATACCATCACTTTTAAAACATCAATCCAATTACACTCCCCCACCCCTCAATCTTTTCCAACGAGCGCCCCCCCCCCTCCCTCCCAGACGTGGCCTCAATTAGCGCTCTTCGTGGCGCTCTCACCGACGTTTCAGCCTGAATCCTAAACAAACTGTCAGTGTGTAACATCGCCAGTCAGCGCGTCCTGCGTCTACCACGCTGTGCTCGTCAACAGTGACCTGGTCTGTGTGGCTGTCCCGCTGGAAATGTCCATTGTAGAGTGTCATGAATGGCTGTTGGTGGTTGGGGGTACATTAGTACTGCCAATGAAAATAGATAGGACAAAGGCTAAAGTGTGACAATCATGAGCACATAAGTACTGTCAATGAGAAAAGACGCCACAAACATTAAATGTGACAATGTGTAAGGCATTCCTTTTTCAATCACAAATATTATATTCTTTCTCTCCACTTCCTCTTATAGCACTTGTGTCGAATGAGATATAAAATTCTTGCCCTTCTGGCAGCCTTAGTGTCAGTTGAAGGAAGATTCGACAGGGTGGTGCGAGGCTACGGCAGACTACATACAAGAGGCAGGGTCAAATGGCGCTTTGTGGTAGACAACCTTCCATGTGGAATCGGCACCCAATGAATGAATGGCGCTCCTTGGTAGCCAACCTTCCATGTGGAGACGGCACCCAATGAATGAATGGCACTCCTTGGTAGCCAACCTTCGATGTGGAGACGGCACCCGATGAATGAATGGCACTTCTTGGTAGCCAACCTTCGATGTGGAGACGGCACCCAATGAATGAATGGCGCTCCTTGGTAGCCAACCTTCGATGTGGAGACGGCACCCAATGAATGAATGGCGCTCCTTGGTAGCCAACCTTCGATGTGGAGACGGCACCCAATGAATGAATGGCGCTCCTTGGTAGCCAACCTTCGATGTGGAGACGGCACCCAATGAATGAATGGCGCTCCTTGGTAGCCAACCTTCGATGTGGAGACGGCACCCAATGAATGAATGGCGCTCCTTGGTAGCCAACCTTCGATGTGGAGACGGCACCCAATGAATGAATGGCGCTCCTTGGTAGCCAACCTTCGATGTGGAGACGGCACCCAATGAATGAATGGCGCTCCTTGGTAGCCAACCTTCGATGTGGAGACGGCACCCAATGAATGAATGGCGCTCCTTGGTAGCCAACCTTCGATGTGGAGACGGCACTCAATGAATGAAATGCCGATGTAGCGTTTATCAGATGCTGCCAAACAATTCTTACAATGCGTCTTTATCGCTAACTCTCTTCCATCTCCACTTTGAATATGTTTATTATGGTATAGAATATGTTGGTGTTAATTCCAGACGAGCAAACCATTTGATATGTTGTCTCTGTGTGTAGTTTAGCATTGCTTGAACCCCCAATCTTTCTCTGACACGCCATTTCTAACTCAACATCTTGAGGTCACTCCAAGAACTTTTCTCAAACATCTTACCTCTGTGGTGACTAGCTTCCGTTTATGTTTATTTCGAGAGCGACCATGTTGGGCACTGACAGAACAAGATGGAATGAATAAACCCTGTATAAGATATTTCATGTACTGTTTTGTGTTGAAGTATAGGGGCTAGCTGTCCCAATATTTGGTTTGTTTGCCTTACATCGCAACCCTATTTCTTTTGTCGATTTCGTCTCCTCCGAATTATGTTATTTCTATATATTTGAAGCCGGCTACAGCTATTTTTTTCAAACCTGTTTCGGCGTCTTATTACAAATGTTCAAATATGTCAAATATAACGTTTGTTATGACTTCAATATATCACAGTAACAATTGAGGTTGAATTTCGGATCTGAGATATAAGCAAGACAACTAAAATATCGGCAATAAACATCAGTGACAAGGCTCTTGAGTTGTGCTCGGTGATTGAACCGTTTCCATGTAATTGATATAACTGTGTCTTTTCAACTTAGTCAACTGTGACTGTTCTGTTGCTGTCCCAGTCGCTTCCGAACCTGGTTTTTAGATGGTTTTACGGGGAAATATTCTCTCCTCCATAGTCTACCTGCTTCTGTACACTGACATAGACAGGTACTGTACACTGACACACATGTACTATATACTGACACACTGGTACTATATACTGACACACACCAAACTGTACACTAACACACACCGAACTGTACACTAACACACACAGGCACTGTGCACTGACACACAGGTACTGTACACTGACACACACCAAACTGTACACTGACACACACCAAACTGTACACTAACACACACAGGTACTATACACTGACACACACAGGTACTATATACTGACACACACCAAACTGTACACTAACACACACCAAACTGTACGCTAACACACAGGCACTATACACTGACACACAGGTACTATATACTAACACACACAGGCACTATACACTGACTCACACAGGTACTGTACACTGACACACAGGTACTGTACACACGCTCACGAACAACAATCGTATTGTGTAGGTATCCTCAGTCAAAACACAGGGACTAGCAGAAAGGCGCATCAGGCAGGCGTGTCACAACCATTAGACACCACACACACATAACCCACACACTATAAACACATTTCTTGTCATCCACACACAATGAACGTACTCTTGTTCAAATCTCGTTCAAATATCTCCATGGATATTAGAATTATTGAGGAAATTCCGGGTTCGGTAACGAGTGAGACACCGTATATTTCTGATGGCATAACAGTACGTGACTATTTCTTCCCTGTGTCGGGTCAATATTTATTGCAATACCTAACAGCCATGCTTCTCTCTGGTCAGACACACAACACAGGCATTCCAAAAAAAGTCTCATTGTGCGTCAGTTTCGATCTGCTTCAATGTAACAAAAATCAATACATCGATTTCAGGTCCCTAACACAGTCTCATTCTCTCCCCTATACACACAAGGCGTGTTCTGTTGGCTGGCCTCGGGTGGTGTGTGTTGCGTGCCAGCTATAGCTCAAAGACGGCCAGCACAAAAGTCTTTCTTTTTCATGTTTCTTACTTTCAAGAGGACGATCAAAAAGCAGGCCAATTACAGTGCATGAATGTATCATAGCGATAAGTGAATGATACCGCTGACAAATGATAGAAAGATATCATTGACAATGTTGGAATGTATCATAGCGATAAGTGAATGATACCGCTGACAAATGATAGAAAGATATCATTGACAATGTTGGAATGTATCATAGCGATAAGTGAATGATACCGCTGACAAATGATAGGAAGATATTGATAGTGCCGGAATATCATATAAAGTACCAAGCCTGCTGGCGTAAGTGATCATGTCTCTCCACAACTTTTGATCACGACAGTTATTTATCATTTCTATTGTTGACCTTCTGCCAATCCATTCTCTTGAGCTGCCTTGTATCTTTTCTCTATCTCTTCGTCCCTCAATTTTCCCAGTTGTTACAATATATTCCAGTTGTTCTCTTCTCATCACATGGCCAAAAAATGATGACTGTTTCTTCATAATATTGGAAATTAGCTCTCTTTTTGCTTTGGTCTCTTAAAAAGTCATAGTTTAGCGTTCCCTCCCCCCCTGCTAAACGAGTGATCTCCTCCCATTGCGCACGCATATGAAAGTATCAAATGTGGTTCTAGTTTCTGAGCGTTTAGTTACATTTTGTCAACAAAATTTAGGATTAGGTTATTCCTACCCAAAGGTCTCATGAAAAATTAGAGAAAGTAAACAAAGTAAAGTCTGATTTTACACTGATTTTTTCACTGATTTTACAAAGTAAAGTGCAAGGGGGCGTTACTCCAAGTAAAAAGACGCTAAACTAGGACTTTATCGATATATCGCTAAAGGTGGTGTGATATAAAATCAGCGAGCACCAAAGCGATTTGAGAACAACACAGCCAAAGTTGGAAGATAACATGAGAAGACTGATAATAACACTACCGTACTGTACCACTGCAACCGACGTTCGGACAACCGGAGTTCAATTCCCGCTGGAATCCGTGCGAGTTGCACTCGTGGCTGGAAACAATAAATACCCCCGCGATCGACCCAGCCGCTGACAGAAATGAGTAACAGGGTAGTACTCTGGGAAGGTGAGGAATGTCGCCTCGCATCGGGAGTTTCGATGCTTGAGGCGACACTATCCAGAAGTCTGCGTACATTTCTGGATAGGCGGCCGAGCACATATGGGTGGAAACTCGCGTGCTGGGACGGTGGTTCAAGTCTCGTACTTGACCTTCAATTTTCTTACTCGCCAATTCAGCCAGTAATTGATCGTTCTTATCAATTCTTCTAGGTCAACAACTTTTTCTTCTTTACCACTGCGAATTTGCAGAAAAAGAAAATAATAAACTGTGTAGTCAGCATCCAATGTGGAGGTGGAAATCATCAAAGTGACTGGAACACTCACAATTTATTTCTACCTGGCTCGCAACCGTCCCATGTACACAACACTCGCCGGCTGCGTAGGTATTTTCTTCCCGGCGTATTCCAGAAAAAGAACTTCTCTTTCTTCTCCGGCGCTTTCATCCCACACCCAGGTCACGCCCGCCCCACTCCGCACTCTAAACACAGGTCGGTCCGCCAGCGAGACAGCGCCCCCAATAGCGGCACTAAAAATAGTCAGGCCCACTCTTTGTTAACAGCCAGATCGGAGTAGGGAGGGTTGGTTTGAACTGCGGCCCGCAGGGTTCAATGCTAAACGTACACGTATCGTCTGCTGGCGAGGCCATTGATTGTTGTCGCGTTTGGGGAAGGGGGGAGGGGAGGAGGGTGGAGGAGAGGGAAAGAGAAGATGCTGGAGGGAGGAGGAGAGAGAGGTGACACGAGAACGGGAGAGAGTGCTGACAGTTTCGACGAGACAAGGAGTAGGGGAGGTAAATAGTGAGGGTTTACACAACAGAGAGGAGAGATCTATCCGATATCATTTAACTCCCTTTATTATTATTAATTTTCTGTATTATTGTTTGACGGTTTCATAGCGAGGTTCCACGTCGACAGATGATGACAACCGTATCGATGTAGCAGATGTAGATTCGTGTGTAGCAATGCCGACAACTCTCTTATATCGTTGTCCACGGTTGTTTGATTTAATCTCAAAGTAGCATATTAGTCACAGTTATAACAATGTTATGAAATATATGAATGATGTCCCTAGGAAAGTACATACCACTCACACTTTAAGATCTATATTTTACTGGAGTGGTTCAAAATAGGATACTGAACAAAAATGTGAATATTCTACGTCACAGATATTGGGGTCAACAAACAAAAAGGGAATTCCTAAAAAAACATCAGAAAGAAACAACTTTTTCGGGCACATCATGAGAAGAGGAAAGTTGGAATACTTGGTAAAATACAAGGAAAGAGAGATCGCTGATGACAAAGAGTTTTTGCGGTACAGTAATCATACTTTAACCACAAATGTAAACAAACAAAAAACCTAAATGATAGCGTCACTCGTGGTCATTATTAACACACAACAACAACATGCTCAAGTCCTGTCTCAGAGCTGAGCAAGTTTACCAAACCTAGCAAGACATCATCAACAAACAGCTTTGTCTCACACAGGATATAAGTTAGAAACAAATATATATATATATATATATATATATATATATATATATATATATATATATATCCCGAGTATTTGTTGACAAGTATATTAAGCCCAACAAAAGGATGTAACTCATAATTTCATTACAACCAACGGGACTCCCTAAGCTCAATAAATAAGCTCATGTTTGTTTGTTTATATTTTTGAAGCCGTCGTATTACCGTCACTAAACAAACACGACTTTTGTTTTTTTTTTTACTTTCATTATTTTTGTTTTGTTTACATAGGCAGTTACGGGGAAAGGGGAAAAGGGGGGAGAAGACAAGTTGGGTAAGGGAAATAATGTGTTATTTTGTCTGTCGAATGTGAATGGACATAATCAAATGTTATTTTTGGTCACGTCCTAAATTAGAAATGTTGGATGGGATTAGAATATGTTGGATGGGATTAGAATATGTTGGATGGGATTAACAATCGTCATTTATCTAAAATAACACATTTACAAAAGCGTACTGTGTATATTTGTAGTGTACATGTGTTAGGGTACAGATTAAACCCCAGATCTTCACATCAAAGCGGCGTTTTAGTGGACAGTTAGCAGTATTTATGGAGCTGTTCTTGTGCTTAGTACATTCCATTCATTCGCATATATTGTATGTAGGTGGTACCGCTAGGTGGCATCATATATTAAACGTAACACTTGTAGCTAAAGTCAATATTGATGTACGGATTATATTTTTGCAGTTAACACTGATAATAAAGATGATCAAAGACTTAGCAAATCTGAGAGTTTCGGGATTGCAAAATTGAATTGTTAACCACAACAGTTTTTTTTTTTTTGTTTTAATTAATTTTTTTTTTTATTTGGTTCGGCCATATAACAAGACAAAAAGAACTAACAATGACTCAAAGAGCATCAACAAACGCTACGAAAACGCCAGATTAAGAGGAAGACCGAGAAAGAGATGGATAAAGTGAATACTTGAGTCACCAGGAGGAATAACATCAGAAGAGGCCAACAGAAGAGCAAAGAATCGCAGATTGTATCTCCCCTCGACGCCAACGGCAATGGAGGAAGGATAGAAGAATAAGAAGAAGAACGAGTATTTTTTCTAATTACTTTGAATGTTTGATAGATGAAGAGTGGGGTTGTTTTTATTTATTTATTTTTTTGGGTGGGGCATGTTAAAAGACACAGCAGCCTACTAAAAGTAATCTTGGAAGGGAAATATAGGTAAAAGAGGAAGAGGCAAACCAAGACTAAAATGGATGAGTAAAATCCGTGGTTTCTTCTACCCTCCCCTAGTCTCTTGGGTAATGAGATCCAATGTCTAGCCCTCTCCGATAACGGCAATAAACAGGAGGTCCCGTGTGCACTCGCCCACGTTAAAGAAGCATTGGCAGTTAAATTTGAAAATAGTAGGCCATAGATATGGCCGCTACCCAGGCAGAACTAGTCAGCAGAAACCTACCCACAACGTGGATCATAGGCCGTGCGACGGAGTTCGTGCACGTGGACCAGCAGGATTCTCCACGGACTTTCTCGAGGGGAATATCGCGGCACCTATGGATTCGCCCGAAGTGCAAATGATGATACTAACAACAAACAAACAGTGTCGATATTAGTGTACTTGTGGCAAAGCTTAAAAACCTCTTCTCCCCCCCCCCCTTTTTTGAGTAACAAACGCTTAACATTTTTTTTAAAAGTTAATCTTCAGGGGTTTATGTTAAACATTACCCGACACACATCTGTTCGATGCGGTGCCACAGCTTGCGTGAAAAATCTAACAAAAAAAAAGGTAGCAGCTGAATATGTGAGTCAAGGCAAGGCTAGTAACATACAACTGACATGTCAACACAATCCTAGATTATACAGAGCCTTATTATCAGGCGTAACGACCATACTCGAGCATGCGCAATTCAAATTAGCAACAATGGATGCAACGGGTTAATAAGGATAGGTAAAGTAAGAGGAACGAACATTCGTTGCACTAGGATAGGACACATATGGAAGTTAGGTTCAATACAAAAATATCACATTTTCAACTCCAACGTAAAATCAGTCCTACTATTTGGCTGTGAAACATGGAGAGCAAAAATGGCAATCACGAAGATACAGACCTTTATTTATGTTTGCGCAGAATAAAAGGATGAAAATGGCAGGACACAATTACTAACATAATTATGGGAAATATAAAAGCAATTTATAGAGGACAGGTATTTGGAACGCGTATAAAGACAATATATATATATATATATATATATTTAGGACATGGGGAAAGACAATATATAGATATTTGGGACACGGGGAAAGACAATATATAAAGATGTGGGACGTGAGTTTAAGATGTACCACTAGATCTGCACGCTGATTGGCTGGATTACAAGACATTAACAAACTAAATGTTCATAGGTCAGCTAGAGGTAGCCAATCTTCTGACGGTTACAGTGCTTCTCAAAATTGCTACGCTGAAGTCTTTTAAAAGTAAGGCCCATTCGCCCAAAATTTGTAATATATGCTCTAAACTACGTCACAGCGATGCTTACATCCAACAATGTTGTGCAAGTTTTCAGGTTAGACGGGACAGAGGGGCAATCTCGAGGGCGATACATTTCTACTAAAGTTTTTATGAAAATGAATTATTTCAATTATTTATTAAATGTCTACAAAAGAATTATTTCAATTATTTATTAAATGTCTACAAAAGAATTATTTCAATGTGTACATACGAATTATCCCTATGTTAAATCCACACAATGAATTCTTCCAGTGCATTATCTACACCAATGTGTACAAATGAGTTCTTATAATGTTTTATTTACAGAAATGTCTACAAATGAATTCTTCCAATGTTTTATCTACACCAATGTCTACAAATGAATTCTTCCAATGTTTTATCTACACCACTGTCTACAAATGAATTCTTCCAATGTTTTATCTACACCAATGTCTACTACAAATGAATTCTTCCAATGTTTTATCTACACAAATGTCTACAATGAATTCTTCCAATGTTTTATCTACACCAATGTCTACTACAAATGAATTCTTCCAATGTTTTATCTACACAAATGTCTACAATTGAATTTTTCCAAGTTTTATCAACACCAATGTTTACTATTGAATTCTTTAATAACACCAATGAATTCTTCTAATGTGTTAACACCAATGTCTACTACAAATTAATTCTTCTAATGTGTTAACACCAATGTCTACTACAAATTAATTCTTCCAATGTGTTAACACCAATGTCTACTACAAATTAATTCTTCCAATGTTTTATCTACACAAATGTCTACAAATGAATTCTTCCAATGTTTTATCTACACAAATGACTACAAACCTCACAAACAAACAAACCAAAAGACTGATCTTTACGTACCCAAACGATAATTTGTGAAGCTCTATTGGGAAGATTCGATAAATAAAAGAAAAGACATCCCGAAACACCTTACTAGCGGCAAGGCGCTGTCAGTGTCTATAAAGGTTTCAATCCTATTTAGTTTCTGTTGTTACTTACAGATATCAAAGTAACCGCTGTAGAATAATATCTTTACAGTTTGTCTCTTGATTTGCAATTGTCCCGGTAGTAAATCTTTCTCTATCTGTATTATTAGTTTCTTATATCTGTATTTGTTAGTTTCTTATATCTATATTTGTTAGTTTCTTATATCTGTATTTGTTAGTTTCTATATCTGTTAGTTTCTTATATCTGTATTTGTTAGTTTCTTATATCTGTATTTGTTAGTTTCTTATATCTGTAATTATTAGTTTCTTATATCTGTATTTATAGTTTCTTATATCTGTATTTGTTAGTTTCTTATATCTGTATTATAGTTTCTTCTATCTGTAATTATTAGTTTCTTATATCTGTATTTTATAGTTTCTTATATCTGTATTAGTTTCTTATATCTGTATTTGTTAGTTTATTATATCTGTATTTGTTAGTTTCTTATATCTATGTATTAGTTTCTTATATCTGTATTATTAGTTTCTTATATCTGTATTATTAGTTTCTTATATCTGTAATTATTAGTTAGTTTCTTATATCGTATTTATTAGTTTCTTCTATCTCTATTATTAGTTTCTTCTATCTCTATTTACTAGTTTCTTCTATCTCTATTTATTAGTTTCTTCTATCGCTATGTATTAGTTTCTTCTATCTCTATGTATTAGTTTCTTACATCTGTATTTATTAGTTGCTCCTACTGTTATTTGTTTCTTATAATTTTATTTATTACTTTCTTCTATCTGTATTAATTGATTTCTTAAGACAGTATTTATTTCTAGTCTAGAAAGAATGTTTAGGTTATTACGAGTTTAGCGTCTCAAATTATTTCTGCTCAGAGTAACGCCACATTGTACTTTTATTCGGTAGCTGTGGAATCTGTCATTAGAAGTCCCATAGGTTCAGTTTAGCGTTTGGAAGAGCCTACCACTAACTCTACATTTTGTTGCAAAAAAACATAATGAAATGCACAAAAAGTAGAAACAGGTGACAATTCAAGTATGTCGGGTCTGTGATGCGTTTAGCAGAAATAATTTGGGACGCTAAATGACCCAATATTTATTTATAGTTAAGATAATATTTACTGATAGTTTGAAACAAATTTATTTATAAATTATAATGAAGGCAATATTTATTTATACTTTAGACAATATATAGTTAAACGTTTATTACAACGTTTATTTATAGCTAAGACAATATTTATTTATAGTTTAGACAATATTTATTTATAGCTAAGACAATATTTATTTATAGTTTAGACAATATTATATCAATATATATTTATAGCTAAGACAATATTTATTTATAGTTTAGACAATATTATATCAATATATATTTATAGCTAAGACAATATTTATTTATAGTTTAGACAATATATATTTATAGTTAAGACAATATTTATTTATAGTTTAGACAATATATATTTATAGCTTAGACAATCTATTTATAGCTAAGATACTATTTATGTATTATTAAGAAAATAATAACAAAGACATAAACTTTATTCTTAGCTCAATATTAAATGCATCATCGTAGAGACTTTATATGATCAGTTTATCTATCTAAACCAGAAATAATGTGTATTCCAAAGTGTGTGTACCTCCTTCACAGAGTTATGAAAGGGATTACTTAATTACAAGAGCCACTACCACATCAAATGTCACGGCTGAGTCCACTTAGATTATTGTATAGATTGTACATCCTAACGTTTCGACAATTTGTCCCGTTATAATATAATGTTACCATTATTGAAAAGGTTACGTGGAATTAGGAATAATTAGTTATTAGAGAGGGGTTTCAACATTCCTCAAACACCAGACGGCGTGTTCAGTCTATTATGGCGTAAGTGTTACGCCTCTGACGAGTAAAACAATAAAACAGGCAAGAAAGGAGGCACAAACATGAATGCTTGGACAAACAAACAGTGAGTGAAACAACGAACAGCCTCGGCCGGTGTGGCCTGTGATTATCAATATTATGTACTTGCCTTGGAAATCAGCCTGCCTCGTGGAAGAAAATGGTAAAAATCCGAGGCAAATGGCGAGGGATTCTCGGGGAGGGGATGTCGTGCGAATCGAATTCTGCTGCATGCATCGACTGGCAAGCAAATTCTGTATGCACTGATACGGTACTGCCAAAATGCACTAGAGTAACAAAGTTGGGGTATTTTCAGTCACTGCAAAACGGAGTACATCCATTGCAAGCTTGAAATCAGAATGTGATATGCAGGAGGAAAGTCGGGCACAACAAATTCGATTTGTTTCCTCCCCTCACAGCACACTTGCATGCACACACACACACACACATACGAGGACTGCACTATTTTCACCACTCTTGAAGGTCGATGAAATATCCAGTGAAAGTCGCAGGCCGTGTTGAGCACACTGGAAGAAGCTCCGTGCAGTGAACTTGACACAGTAACTAAGTACAAACACGACCTACCCTCCCACGAATGCCCAAATAAAAACGACAGCGAATCACTACCCCATCCGGGGCGATCACTACTCTACAATGTTCTCCTTCACTCAATGTTCCGTTGGGAACTTTGGGTACACGGAACCAGAAAAAAATGCCTAATTAATTTCAGAAAATATTTGAAATGTCCAAAATAAAATCTGTGGAATTCTGCTTTCTCCTTTCCCTGGAGGCGATGCGACATCGAGTACAAACGCACGTACACACATACAAACATAAAGAGGCCAGGCCTGATGAACCATTTGGGCTAAAAGGTCATGCCAAATAAGGAAAGGTCACCGGGCATGCCCAGTGAAAGAGGTCTTCGGCCTCATTTTGGTTCACGAAACTGAGAGACAGGGTGTCAGGCGGTGGTAATTAACAGCCTCGATGTGAATCTAGGTTGGGGTTTCCCGACACGAGCCAATCAAATGTTAGGAACATTAAATATGTAGGCCTAGAACGAACGAGGCCCAACCGGGAATACGGTATTTTTAACTTCTGTTTAAAGAAGGAAAACTAGGTGGACAAGGATTACAGAAATAAGGCAGGAAAGGGAAGTTGAGAAAAATAAACATTGCAACCAGGCAGCTGGTGTTTCGCCTCCGCAACCCTGCCCCCACCCCGTGTCATTTCGGCTGGCGAGTCGCTCTGCCACGCGGCACATAGACCAGTTTGTACAGTTCTCTTTGCTTTGTACTATCCAAGTTTCTCACTATGGTGTCATTTAGTTTACATGTAGGCCTATATTTATTCGTTTCTCTTGTTCGCCCCATACCGGAGCACGGGGTACCACTGTGTTTAGCATAGCAACAAGCCTGCACCGGTTCACTTCACTCCCTCAGGGGCGTACACGGGGGCGAGGGTATCCTCTAGCTATAATTATTACAACCGGAACTAGTCGGTGGGGGATACGAGATAGAACGGACTATTTCTACAACGAATCTATGACACTAGCTCGATGGCCTACAACAAATAGTGCACAAAATAAACAAGGGAAGTACAGAATATGGATTGGAGATAACGTTCTAAAGACTAAGACTATGATTTAAAACTAACAGAGAAAAGATAAAACTAAGAGAGAAAAGAACCAAATCTACAGAAAATTTGAATATATATATAAATATATATTGAATTTTGAGAATATTGAAAAGTAGATGGGAAAGAACCTAAAGAGTTCAAGAACATAGCTGCCTGAACATATAACAAATGACTGAAAATGTAAAACAGAAATAAACAAGAGAACGGAAATGGTAAAAAGTAATATTAACAACGTGAAAAAAAATAAACACATCAAAGCAAAAAAACATCAAATCTAACACTCCGAAAAGCAAAATGATAAATTTACTCAACATTCATAAATGGTACTGAAACATGGACATTAGAAAGAAGCAGAAATGGAGGACTTTGAGATATTGATTTACGTAGTGAAATGAAGGAGAATTTGATAGAAGGAAACAAAGATACTCAAGGAAGTTCTATATCAACTAAAAGTGAAAAAATAAATATTTAACACAATTTGAAAAGACAACACAAAGTTTGTGTACATGTGGAAGAGACATAACACCCTTCTAAAAGTCATCTTGGAAGGGGAGGTACACGGTGGACGAGGCAGACCAAAACTAGAATGTACTGAAAACATCAAAAGGTGGAGAGGTGAACTTATGATAACATGCACCATCAAGCCAAGAGACAAATGGCGCTCAATGGTAGCCAATCTTCGATGCGGAGACGACACCCAATGAATGAATGACGCTCCAAGGTAGCCCATCTTCGATGTGAAGACGGCACCCAATGAATGAATGGCGCTCCAAGGTAATATGAGTGAGATCACAAATAATATAATGGTAGTCACGAATAATATAAGGGTGATCACAAATAATAAAAGGGAGGTCAGAAATAATATGAGGGTGGTCACAAATAATATAAGGGAGGTCACAAAAAATATGAGGGAGGTCACAAAAAATATGAGGGTGGTCACAAATAATATGAGGGTGGTCACAAATAATATAATGGTGGTCACAAATAATCTAAGGGAGATCACAAATAATCTAAGGGAGATCACAATAATATAATGGAGATCACAAATAATATAAGGGAGATCACAAATAATATAAGGGAGATCACAAATAATATAAGGGAGATCACAATAATATAAGGGCTATCACAAATAATATAAGGGTGGTCACAAATAATATAGGGGAGATCACATAAAAATATAAGGGTGGGCTCAAAATCAAACCATGGGTGGAATGAAATTAAGGAGTATACAAATAATATAAGGGAGGTTACACATAAAATTGTGCTACTTTATGTTATGTTAGGGTTAGGACCATCATCACTGCACGCCGGGCTAATCAATAGGTGCTCTGATTTCCAATGAAATATCTAGAATCTCCCAGGAGAACACTACACGAGCTCCGTGGCACCGCCTGGGATCCATCGATATGGGTAGGTTTTGCTGACAATTTTGTCCAGGCCTTTCCTTATTTGGCATGGCCTTTTAGCCCAAATGGTTCATCAGGCCTGGCCTCTTTATGTTTGTATGTGTGTACGTGCGTTTGTACTCGATGTCGCATCGCCTCCAGGGAAAGGTGTGAAAGCAGAATTCCACAGATTTTATTTGGACATTTCAAATATTTTCTGAAATTAATTAGGCATTTTTTTTTTTGGGCCGACTCTTTTCGATTGTAACTACCAAGAAGTCCTTTAACGTGCGAGAGTGTACACGGGATGATGGAAGACATACATGAAATGAGAGATTTGGTTTTTTGGTTATGAAAGGCCCCGGTATCACTGCAAACGAATTAAAATCCATAATTGCTCAACCGCCCGTGCCAGCGAAATCATCCGAATCTCATCATCCAAACAAAGAAAGGTAACTGTAGTCCCCATCATAGCAGTCTCAGCATACGCCAAAAGACATAAGGCGAAACCGCTCAGAAAGTGAAAACAGCCAATTGTTCCCTGTCATACGATATCATCATTCATCAAAACCAATTGGAATTTCGAAATATCAAAACGGATGAGACACACAGCTCACAGTGTGCACGGAGCACTTAACTCAGTAGCTCCTGCAACAAGCCGGACTTAGAATATGAGGAAACTGCAACAAGGAACACTTTTCATGCATAGCCCGTCAGCTTGAAAATGATAATCGTCATATTGTTTTTTTAATGTAGAGCGCTTGATGATGTTAGGCCATCGTTGTTGACTCTAATTCCGAACATATAGACACACAGTTAGTCGTCAGATTATCTCCGTCGCACATCAAACAACTGACCGTAAGATTAGCGTACGGCCGGTCTAGGGATTTACGATGAACCATTCCGATGACGTAGCACACAAAAAATGTCGTACGCACAATTTCGCTCCCTTTCGATTTCTGATTACTCTAGTAAAAGCAGCATAAGACGAACAAAACACTGTGCAAATTCCGTAAAGAGATAAAACTGCGGCTGACGAAGTAGCTTACATTGATAAGTAACATGGAAATAGCTTGTGTCAAGGAGTTCCAACAAACAATGAGGGAGTACACACACAATATAAGGAAGGTCAATAGCAATGAGAAACGGCAGACAATAGAAACAGCAACAATCACAGACAATAAAATGAGGAGTAGGGCGGGGAAAAAAGCCGGGAAAGACAACTGGCTGACGACACAGTTGCTGCTGCTGCCAGTTGTACAACCTTGTTTGGCTAGCCAACATTACACAACAGCACCAAAATACAAGCATTACGAAAGCAAACAGCACCAACTAGACAACATTACACAACAAGCAAACAGCAACAACTAGACAACATTACACAACAAGCAAACAGCGCCAACAAGACAACCCTACACAAGCAAACAGCGTCAACAAGACAACCTTACACGAGCAAACAGCACCAACAAGACAACCTTACACAAGCAAACAGCGCGAACAAGACAACCTTACACGAGCAAACAGCGCCAACAAGACAACCTTACACGAGCAAACAGCACCAACAAGACAGCCTTACACGAGCAAACAGCGCCAACAAGACATCCTTACACAAGCAAACAGCGCCAACAAGCAACCTTACACAAGCAAACAGCGCCAACAAGACAACCTTACACAAGCAAACAGCGCCAACAAGACACCTTACACAAGCAAACAGCGCCAACAAGACAACCTTACACAAGCAAACAGCGCCAACAAGACAACCTTACACAAGCAAACAGCGCCAACAAGACAACCTTACACAAGCAAATAGCACCAACAAGACAACCTTACACGAGCAAATAGCACCAACAAGACAACCTTACACAAGCTAACAGCGCCAACAACAGCTCATGGATATACGGGTACACAATAAACGTCAATTAGAATACTCCTGCTATTTGAAGTTTCAGCACCTCTGTATGGGGCACAATAATGTTGGATATAACTAACAAACATATATACACATTCTTCTTCTTCTTGCCTCCTCATTTTACTCTCAGCGTCGAGGTGAGATATAATGTGTAGTTTGTTCTTCTGTTGGCTTCCTCACTGTCTTTCCTGGTGTTTCTAATATTCCACGAATCCATCTTTTCGTGGTCGGCCCTTGAGTCTGGTCTTCTTGCAACGTTTTATTGATGGCTCGTATTTTGTTTGATATTTCTGTTTTATCACGCGGCCAAACTATTTTGTTTGTTGTTTATGTATCAATGGCGGGAATCACTGTATACATAAGGTCACTAAATATGGTAATATCATAATTCAACAGCTTTAAAAAGAAAAAAAAAA
>JAVIAB010000108.1:69435626-69450626 GCA_032433765.1 Megaustenia siamemsis
TCACGCTTGCGCAATCCAAGAGGAGACGATTACAGGACGACGTAATTTATACACAAAATGACCAACAACAGTACATACTTACTACATAGACACCTCTACTAAGAGAAACATACAAAATACACATACTACATCTAATATTGCACACTTACTACACACCGACAAAAACATGAAACACAAACATAGAACATACACACACTACATTTAATATTACACACTTACTACACAGGCACGTCTACTAATATGAAACATACACATATTACATCTAACATTTCGCACTTAAACACACACCGCCACTAGTATGAAACACGCAACATACAAAATACACATACACTTCCCCCCCAACAATACATGCACTGTCTATAACACACAGTCAACTCGCAACCTACACGCGCAGGCAAGTATATAAACACTGTGACACATGCAACACACCGCCTCTCCAGAATCTATCCAAGCATTTACCGAGTAAATCAACGTGGTGCGCCTATGAGATACACTTTGTTATCGTCACGAACGTACTAATTATAACATCAGCATCAACAATAATAACAGCACTGCCCCTTCATCCCATGCAGACTCCAGGAAAATGCTACTCTGCAATGTACTTTTAGAAAGAAACGTTTGTGTCAGATTATTTCCCTTGCGCCTTGAAAGCCACCAACCTTGACCCACATTCTCCGACCTAGTCTTCATGGTGTGCCGTGTCTGTAATGATCTTGACTGCAAGACGTGCAGATGACGTTCTGTTGTGACATCATCGATTCGTTCCCGTTTGCGGTTGTATTGGAAAGCACCCTTTTTACAAAAACAAAACAAAATCATTGATGGGTCTACAATATAAACCAGTATTAAGTATCGAATAGAAGCTAGCATGTTGAGCGATATTAATGTTTTGTTTGACTGGCCGTTAAAGGTAGACAACTATAGCCATTACAGTCACATACAAGTAATGTACAGTCATTCTTTGCCATCATTGAAAGTTGTTGAGTGTTGGGAGAAAACGGACAAAGTTGAATTGTTAAAGTAATCATCATCATCATCGTGTGCCTTCTCCGCAACGAAGGTTGGCTACCATAGTCGCCATTCTACTCTGTCTTTGCTTTGATGGTGCAGGCTGACATAGATTGACTTGTCCATCTTTTGATGTTACTCGTCCATGTTAGTCTTGGTCTGCTCTTTTACTTGTATTTTTCCTTGCAATATTACTTTTAGTATGCTGTTGTGTTTTTACATGCCCAAAAATTTAATTGATTAAATAATATAGACCACATTGTGAACATCAGTGGATATGGGCTGGCTTCAAACCTTTAACGACCTTAAACACATAAAAGGTTTTGGTACACTCTTTCCATCATCCAAAATATAAACCATAAAAACACATAAATATTTATGGAAATTAAGCAAACCTTAGAGTAAGATGGAAAATAATATTTTTTTTTTTTTGGTGTGCTTCCACTTCATTTATGTTTTGAAAATCCCCCCCCCCCCCCCCCCCGTTTCTAATTGCAAAGTCTTGGAGTAAAAAAAAAAAAAAAAAATAAAAAAAAAAGTACCCCCGTCACGCCAAGTGGCGAATAGGGAAATATGGTGTTAGTGACCCTATATTTTACAGACCTTCAGCACATAATTTTTGGGGTAATGTGGTTGGTATTACGCCCGTGCTGCTTCACTTTCCCAGAAAAAAATCCGGTACCCATGCTGGGTGAACTCGGAATCCGTCGGTTGGGATCGAACCCTACCCCTTGTCCTTTGTAGTCCAGTTCACTAACCACTGAGCTATCGCGGCTCCAAGGACGTGGTTGTTGCATGAAATTGCTGAATAGCCGTAGAGCTCTACACGTCGTCCCGGCTTCGCTGTGCTCGCCATATGTGGCTACGTGTACCTGGAGTTTGTTCTACAAGCCAGAGACCTTGCATACTGTGATATCAGGTAGAAACTGGAGCTGGGTAGGTCACGGGCAAGAATTGCGATTATGTCACTCAGGGACTCCCGGTTTTATTAAATTAAATTAAATTAATAAATTAATTATTATTATTTTTTTTTTTTTTGGGGGGGGGATACATTATAGACAAGCCGGAACAGGGAGGTGAACAGTATGGGTCAGACTTTGGGGACGGTGATAATAATGATGATGTTGTTGGTCCTCAATACACCACAATATGTATATCACTGGTACAAGCAAATATTTTAGCTTTAAATGGAAAGTCAATAAAAACCGATGTATTTACTCTTGAGATCTTCGACGGGGACTGACTAAAACAATGCATTATTATGATGTGTCAACACACACGCAATTCCACGTGGTTTACACGCACGCGCGGTCACTGACCGATTTATGGACTCCTAGCCAAGGAGAGATCACTGTCAATCTTTTATGAAGTCAGACTGGCTTCAAATTGTGGGGCTAGTTTCCAATCTGTGGCCATCGCCTTTAGTCTGGCCTGACAGAGAACGCATCAAACCGTGAAAAACGAAAGTGCGACCCTGTATCACGTGTGATGGGGTGCCCTAGTCCTGGCGGAGACCAGGCTAGTGCAAGTAGGTCAGATGTTTATGTTGGTCACGGAAACACACGAACATCTGCGATTGTCCATGCCTCCCATTGTTTACAGAGTAGACCCTGTGTTATTCATTATCTGTAGCATATCAGGACATGATGTACAGAGCGTCACTAGTTTTGAGCTGACCAATGCTTTCTTTGAACTTATTTAGACTGACCTCTAATTACCAATTACTTATTTGTCTAATGGTGTCAAATAAGTAATTGTGTGGCAATTACTTATACCAATACAATATGAAAGATAACGACCACCGAAATGAAATGTGTCAGAAGAATGACAGGAAACAGCTTAAGGGACAGAGTAAGAAACACTGACCCGAGGAAGAAACTCGAAATTGAACCAGCCATCGAATACATAAAGAAACAACAGATAAATTGGTTCGGCCACATAACAAGACAGAAAGAACTAACAATGAATCAAAGAGCCATAAACAAACGCTACCAAAACGTCAGATTAAGAGGAAGACCGAGAAAGAGATAGATAAAGGGAATACTAGAGTCACTAGGAGGAATAACATCAGAAGAGGCCAACAGAAGAGCAAAGAATCGCAGATTGTTTCTCCCCTCGACGCCAACGGCAACAGAGGAAGGATAGAAGAAGAAGAAAGAGATACCTGGACAGGGCCGTAAAATGATGTTACTAGACCATCTTCTTACATAACAGACCGACATTGTGGCACGTGACCGTGGTCAGTGCCCACTCGGGCAGATTAACAGATATCAAGTTGTGGAGAGTCATGGTCTCATATTTCACTTAGACGTCACGTGCTTGACTAAGAAATACAATTTTAAAAAGTCCACAAACGACTAAATCAGTAACGAAATAAAACAATGTGTTACTGCATGATACGAGTACTTCTATTATAATGTAGTAGCGGTTCGTACGTACGCCGTGTTGCCGCCGTTGTTGGTTATTTATAGATATCTAAACCTGACAAGATCGGTTTAACCCAGACGGGAAATATGTCACATTATATGTGTGGGTAGTGACCTGGTATCTACTCTCGTTGAGTCGTGTCATCTTGGCCCGCCGGTTCATTTCTTTCTTTTTTACTATTGTGTCATTTTTGTAGGGGGAACATGTATTTCTTGTTGTTGTTAATGCCTGAACTGGTGTTTAGTTATATACTGTGGTTGTTTGTGGGGTGTGTCAGTGAAGGAATGGACACTGCGGTGTGTGGTAGTGAAGGAATGGACACTGTGGTGTGTGGCAGTGAAGGAATGGACACTGTGGTGTGTGGCAGTGAAGGAATGGACACTGTGGTGTGTGGCAGTGAAGGAATGGACACTGTGGTGTGTGGCAGTGAAGGAATGGACACTGTGGTGTGTGGCAGTGAAGGAATGGACACTGTGGTGTGTGGCAGTGAAGGAATGGACACTGTGGTGTGTGGTAGTGAAGGAATGGACACTGTGGTGTGTGGCAGTGAAGGAATGGACACTGTGGTGTGTGGCAGTGAAGGAATGGACACTGTGGTGTGTGGCAGTGAAGGAATGGACACTGTGGTGTGTGGCAGTGAAGGAATGGACACTGTGGTGTGTGGCAGTGAAGGAATGGACACTGTGGTGTGTGGCAGTGAAGGAATGGACACTGTGGTGTGTGGCAGTGAAGGAATGGACACTGCGGAGTGTGGTAGTGAAGGAATGGACACTGTGGAGTGTGGTAGTGAAGGAATGGACACTGTGGAGTGTGGTAGTGAAGGAATGGACACTGTGGAGTGTGGTAGTGAAGGAATGGACACTGGAGTGTGGTAGTGAAGGAATGGACACTGGAGTGTGGTAGTGAAGGAATGGACACTGGAGTGTGGTAGTGAAGGAATGGACACTGTGGTGTGTAGTAGTGAAGGAATGGACACTGCGGAGTGTGGGTAGTGAAGGAATGGACACTGTGGAGTGTGGTAGTGAAGGAATGGACACTGTGGAGTGTGGTAGTGAAGGAATGGACACTGTGGTGTGTGGTAGTGAAGGAATGGACACTGTGGAGTGTGGTAGTGAAGGAATGGACACTGTGGAGTGTGGTAGTGAAGGAATGGACACAACAATGAAGAAATGATCAGTTAATGACGGTGTGTATAGCCGGGACATAAGCTTTCATAGTTGGGTAAGACGTTGGGATGGAAATCATAAAGAAACATGAGAGCTGGAGAAGATTATAAGAGACAATCAATGCGTGGAGAGCTCTTGTTGACGGCCTGTGTCCCATTCTTCATCATCATCATGTGCCATACTAGTCGGTGTTGGCGATCATGCCCTACCATAATTTTCTGTACACAATACATCGTATCAATTCTGTTGTTGACTGTTCCTGTAGAGCTACCAAGCCCACAAAGGCAGTTTTTAGCCAAATATTAAGCTTAATAAGTTACTGCGTTGGGCTGCAGCAACTTTCGTGGAAAGCATAATCGCACATTTCCACAATTTTTCCACTTCTTTTCTATGCTTTAAAACATAGGTTGGCAGAAAATCCATAGACTCCTCAGTATAGAAAGTGTCAAACATCTCACAAACACATATACAACTGTTTGACATTGAGTGGAGGGCATAGCTCCCGTACAGGGCTCGATGAACAAGACATGCACCAGCCACTGTAATTCTGTTTGCAGGTTTTTTAAAATTCTCTCTCGTCTTTTGCTTAAAGGGAACGATGTGCTCTCTCCGAGACTTGTTGCGAGCACACAACACCATCTGCTGCTCAGGTGTTTGTTGCGGCATATTCGTTCCTACAGGTTTGACTTTACACCTGTCTTCGAGTTCTGCGAAAAGTTGGTTCTACACGAGCGAGGAGCGTCATTGAAAGTTTAGCATTTCAGAACAGATCTCGAGGAGGGCGCGATGTGTGGGTTGAGAAATGAGAGCCGTAGAAAAGGCTTTGATGTTGCGGAGAGAGGTGTGAGATGTGTGAAGATGGCTCGAATTTGGGTTGGGGATGTGTGGGGAGAAGTGAGGTGTGGTGCGATAGATAGATAGATAGAGAGAGAGAGGCTTTACTGTCTGGAGACAGTGTGGAGATAGGTTGAGATGGGAGGAGAATGCCAAGCTAAAGAGACAGAATGTTGAGAGTTGTTGAAGGTATGGGTGGATATGGTTCCACATGTTAACACAAGGCGTGAGTTAAGGATAGATGTATGTGTTGAGAGCTGTACTGTATGGGTAGATATGGTTCCACTTGTTAACACAGGGCGTGAGTTAAGGATAGATGTATGTGTTGAGAGCTGTTGAAGGTATGGGTGGATATGGTTCCACTTGTTAACACAAGGCGTGAGTTTAGGATAGATGTATGTGTTGAGAGCTGTACTGTATGGGGGAGATGATTGAGATGTATTATGAGAAGATTGGGATGTTAGGGGGGGGGGGGGATTGAGATGTGGGGGAAGAGGATTGTGATGTGCCGGTGGGGGTGAAAATTTAGTGGTGGAGGGTGAAGATTGAGATGGTTGGGGGGGGGGGGGAGAATAGGGATGTGTAGTGCAAACAGCGAAGAAAAATAGACTTTTGGGTGAGTTAAGTGGAATGAAAGAATGAGTGAGAGATGCGTTCACGCAGACAACGTGTGCACTGTGGGTTGTCGATGTCCTGCGGTGAAATATACCCCGTGCACTCGTAGGTCCTATCCGCTGGACAGCGGTATCCCTGTTGATCTCATTCAAGCAGATGTGCCCTAGCACAGAGGGTCCAAACGTTAGGTGCCAAATCTTGTCATTACTTCCACAGTAGATGTTCATCTCGTCATTGCTTCCACAGATGTTCATCTCGTCATTGCTTCCACAGTAGATGTTCATCTCGTCATTACTTCCACAGTAGGTGTTCATCTCGTCATTACTTCCACAGTAGATGTTCATCTCGTCATTGCTTCCACAGTAGGTGTTCATCTCGTCATTACTTCCACAGTAGATGTTCATCTCGTCATTACTTCCACAGTAGATGTTCATCTCGTCATTGCTTCCACAGTAGATGTTCATCTCGTAATTACTTCCACAGCAGATGTTCATCTCGTCATTACTTCCACAGTAGATGTTCATCTCGTCATTACTTCCACAGTAGATGTTCATCTCGTCATTGCTTCCACAGTAGATGTTCATCTCGTCATTACTTCCACAGTAGATGTTCATCTCGTCATTGCTTCCACAGTAGATGTTCATCTCGTCATTGCTTCCACAGTAGATGTTCATCTCGTCATTACTTCCACAGTAGATGTTCATCTCGTCATTGCTTCCACAGTAGATGTTCATCTCGTCATTACTTCCACAGTAGATGTTCATCTCGTCATTGCTTCCACAGTAGATGTTCATCTCGTCATTACTTCCACAGTAGATGTTCATCTCGTCATTACTTCCACAGTAGATGTTCATCTCGTCATTACTTCCACAGTAGATGTTCATCTCGTCATTGCTTCCACAGTAGATGTTCATCTCGTCATTACTTCCACAGTAGATGTTCATCTCGTCATTACTTCCACAGTAGATGTTCATCTCGTCATTACTTCCACAGTAGATGTTCATCTCGTCATTACTTCCACAGTAGATGTTCATCTCGTCATTACTTCCACAGTAGATGTTCATCTCGTCATTACTTCCACAGTAGATGTTCATCTCGTCATTACTTCCACAGTAGATGTTCATCTCGTCATTACTTCCACAGTAGATGTTCACACCTGCGAGGACGTCATTTACTCCAGCTTGAAATAACCACAACCTAAGATAATGCAAAGTTTGGTGCACTAATATCTATCAGATAAAATGCAAAGTTTGGTGCACTAATGTCTATCAGATAATGCAAACTTTGGTGCACTAATATCTATCAGATAATGCAAACTTTGGTGCACTGTCTATCAGATAATGCAAAGTCTGGTGCACTAAAATCTCTCAGATAATGCAGTCTGGTGCAGTGAACTCTCAGATAATGTAGTCTGGTGCACTAAAGTCTCTCAGATAATGCTGTATAGTGCACCAAGATATCTACATCGCTTCCGCTGTGACGTCACAACCTGAAGAAGCCGACATAATCGTTTCGACAGGCTTGTCTCTTTCAGTCTTCGCTGTCTCATCCCAGAATTATTACCACCCAACGTCTTTGTCTTTGCACATTATCCTATCATCCTTGTTCCTTTTATATATCATTGACTTATCCCTATTACGTTGTTCCCTCTCCTATATCATTGACTTATCCCTATTACGTTGTTCCCTCTCCTATATCATTGATTTATCCCTATTACGTTGTTCCCTCTCCTATATCAGTGACGTATCCCTATTACATTGTTCCCTCTCCTATATCATTGACATATCCCTATTACGTTGTTCCCTCTCCTATATCATTGACTTATCCCTATTACATTGTTCCCTCTCCTATATCATTGACTTATCCCTATTACATTGTTCCCTCTCCTATATCATTGACTTATCCCTATTACATTGTTCCCTCACCTATATCATTGACTTATCCTAACTTCCGTGTTCAGTTTCTATATCATTGACTTATCCTAAATGCATTGTTCCCTCTCCTATATCATTAACTTATGTCAATTGCATTGTTCCCTCTCTTATATCGACTTATATCAATTGCATTGTTCCCTCTCTTATATCGACTTATGTCAATTGCATTGTTCCCTCTCTTATATCGACTTATGTCAATTGCATTGTTCCCTCTCTTATATCATTGAATTATCCTAATTGCATTGTTCCTCTCCTATATCGTTAACATATACTAGTTGCATTGTTCCTCTCCTATATCATTGACTTATCCTAACTTCCTTGTTCCCTCTCCTATATCATTGAGTTATCCTAACTTCCTTGTTCCCTCTCCTATATCATTGACTTATCCTAACTTCCTTGTTCCCTCTCCTATATCATTAACATATGCCAATTGCATTGTTCCTCTCCTATATCATTGACTTATCCTAACTTTCTTGTTCCCTCTCCTATATCATTGACATATCCTAACTTCCGTGTTCAGTTTCTATATCATTGACTTATCCTAATTGCATTGTTCCCTCTCGTATATAATTGACTTATCCTAGCTTCCGTGTTACTTTTCTATAGCATTTCTATCTCCTAGCTTCCTTTTCTATATTATTGGTTTATCTTAACTTCCTTGTTCCTTTCCGATATTATTGTCCCATCTCAACGTCTTTGTCCCCTCCAGGTATCATTGCCCCGCCCGGGTATCGTTTATCCAATTCTCGGACCGATAATTAGACAGCGGAAGCTCGCCTAGTTATCCCTTACAAAAGATATCGTGTGGGAGTTATCACCCTTGGCCTCACAGCGCGATAACTCTTTCCAGAACGAAAACAACTTGATTAGCCCAACTAGTGCAGGAATGTATTAGAAGCTCTGTGATGGATTAACACACGTTTAAAATGGTTGTATTGCTCTCTTTCATACATGTTTCCTTAATCACAATGTGAGATGAAGACTTTCAAATGACCGCCATCAATTACATTCGATTTCTTTTCTAACTCTGAATAGACGAATGTAGCAGCCATCTATAGACTTACCAAGGCCCGCGGGCAGAATATAAATCGAAAAACCCTACAACTAGCGTGACGTTATCAGCTATAGGGGCTATAGACTGCTGACGTCACTCTACCCTCAGCCGCCCCTGATCGTAAAGCTGAAAACGTCACAAGTTTTCCGGGAATTTCCGTTCAGCCGGAGGCCTTTGTAAATCTGTGAAAGGCTGTGGTAGCAGAGTAAATCTGCAATTGATGGATGTGGTAGCAGTGTAAATCTGTAGATTGCTATGACAGCGGTGTAAAAATCTGTAGGGGCTATGGTAGTAGTGTAAAACTGTAGATCGGGTTGGTAGCAGTGTAATACGTAATGGCTATGGTAGCAGCTAACCGCTATTTTCTTTAAGCGTGCTTATGTCTCACGTCAGAATTATGTACTCCAGCATTTCTGTTTATGTATCAAGAACCACACATTGACAGTCTATCATTTGTTTCACCATTACTGGCTCGTTATGTTCCTATTATTTAGAGTTTTGCATATCTCCATTAACCAGCTTGTCACTAAACGTTCATTTCCCTTTTTCTCTGCTTGTCCTTTCACAGATGTTTTCATATTTCAATATCTTTGACAACTGTTTATGAATTGGCACTTTCGTTACTTTAAAATATGTTGATCTACTATATACTTTTTTCGATGAAATTTTTTTTTTTAAATCTTTCCTCATTCTCCTACTTTTTCTTCTACGTCTTTACTCCTTTGTCTTCTTCTTCTTCCACTATTTTTATACTACGGCATTAACTACTACCACTGCTACTACTACCGCTGCTGCATCTACCCCAACTGCTTCTAAGACTACTACAACCACTACCACTGAAACTACTACTGCACCATTACTACTACTACCGCTGCTCCTGCTGCTAATTCTGCCACAACTGCTGCTAAGACTGCTGCTACTATTATTATTGATTATTACTACTGCTGCTACATTTACCACTACTACAAATACTGCTACTCTTATCATTACAACTAATATTACCATTGATTATTACTACTGCTGCTATAATTACCACTACTACAAATACTGCTACTCTTATCATTACAACTAATATTACCATTGATTATTACTACTGCTGCTATAATTACCACTACTACAAATACTGCTACTCTTATCATTACAACTAATATTACCATTGATTATTACTACTGCTGTTATAATTACCACTACTACAAATACTGCTACTCTTATCATTACAACTAATATTACCATTGATTATTACTACTGCTGCTATAATTACCACCACCTCCACTACTACTACTTCTCCTACTACTACTACTACTACTACGACTACTTTTTTACTACTATTTCTACTACTACTACTATTACTACTACTACAACTACTACTACGACTACTACTACTATTATTACTATTATTACTACTACTTCTACTACTACTACTACTACTATTATTATTACTACTACTTATAATACTACTACTACAACTTCTACTACTACTACTACTACTACTACTACTTCTACTACTACTACCACTACTACTACTACTACTACTACTACTACTACTACTTATACTACTACTACTTATACTACTACTACTACCACTACTTCTACTACTACTACTACTACCACTACTACTACTACTTATACTACTACTACTACCACTACTACTACTACTACTACCACTACTACTACTACTACCACTACTACTACTACTACTACTACTACTTATACTACTACTACCACCACTACTACTACTACTACATCTTCTACTACTACTACTTCTACTACTACTACCACCACTACTAATACTACCACTACTACTACTACTTTTACTTCTCGCCCTCCTGTTTCCATTCTCCTATTACTGTCTGTGACCGCTATTCACTCCGAAATAACTACATAATCTCTGATCATGTGGTTCTCTAGCCACTCTGTAGAGATATGAATCGGTAGCACAATCCTGCACTACTCATCAGAAGTTGACATTTACAACTGACTTGCTCTATTGTTTGCTATACTTCCGGCATGCCCATGTATTTTTTATGATAATTTCTCAGCATCGTCTTCCAAACATTTCTTTAAAACGTCCAAATATGTGTTTTCTGTATGTCTCTTTATGTCAGGGCCAACATACGTCAAGGAAAAAACAGAATGTTATCGCAATGCCAGATGTTTATATAAAGAATAGTCGTTGTGACCGAGGCCGGAAGTATAGAACACGGCTACGACGTCACAACAAGCGTATGCGGTATATTCGTCTATTTTTAGATCCACAAGTTACGAACGGCTACTTAGATGAGGTAATCTCACCTGTGAAACGAGAGATAATATCGGCGAGACTTTGCTTCCAAGTTTGGCTAGCGCTGGCAAGATAATTCGTTCATCCGGGCTGAATGTGACGACACACACGTCAGGTAGCCATGGGGATCACCCAGCCTGGAAATAGTCAGCAGTTCGTCATTTCTTTTCTTAGACATTTAATGAAAGCATTCCTACGTCACTGGAATTTAAAGATGGACATTTGTAATCATATTTATAGTGTTTGTAGTCAGTTATTTATGGGAACTATTGAGGGTTTCCTCGTCAGTGTAGCGCATCTATTTGCTTATAGATCAGGCCACACTATTCTATTTTTGGATGTAGTCGTACACCATTGCTATCTATAGAAGTATCTAGAGCAGAAAGGGAAACCCTAAACCATCCATACTAGCGTGAAGCTTTCAGCTATAGGTGACTAAATACCGGTTATGTCATTCTACCCACGACCGGAACCACGATCGCAAAACCGAAAACGTCACACTAGGGTGGGGGGTGGAATTCCATTTTAGTCTCAGGCTTTTCTTCTATGGGTGGCAATGGTTGGGCTCACCCTGCCTGTGCTGTAAGCGCGCGCACACACACGAAGTGACACCGCTGTGGCGTAGAAGTTAGTGTACTTGTCTTAAGACAGCGATGGTCCAATTTTTCTTCTCAGCTGGAGCAATTTTGTTGTTTCCCTTGACAAAGTTTATGGGGGATTACTCTACAAGTATAGGTCCCAGCTATGTTGTTTCCCTTTGGGTAAGTATGTCAGGCTGGTACGAGATCCTCTACAAGTATAGGTCCCAGCTATTTTGTTTCCCTTTGGGTAAGTATGCCAGGCTGGTACGAGATCCTCTACAAGTATAGGTCCCAGCTATTTTGTTTCCCTTTGGATAAGTATGCCAGGCTGGTACGAGATCACCATACCGTGCATTAATGTACCTATATACGTTTATGTGTGTAATATGGCATTTGACTTCTTGACAGACGGTTGGTAGCAAGCAATCATGATAATTCAGTAGTTTGCTAAAAATATTATTATTATTCTGCTGAACAGCTTCTCCGTGGCTCAGTCTGACAATATTGGATAGACATATTCGATTGCAGAGTGAACAAGATGTATTCGTGGTGGGTTAAGGCATAAAAACGCGAAGCTGCAGTAAAGCTGAATATAAGGGAAAAAAAAATAAAAAAAATAGAAAATAATAAAAAATAAATAATAAATAATAAAAAATAAATAATAAAAAATAAATAATAAAAAATAAATAATAAAAAATAAATAAATAATAAATAAATAATAAAAAAAATAAAAATACATACCATACATACCATTACATACCATTTTTTTATTTTTCCTTGTATTCGTGGTGCCTGGTCTTGTCTCCTTTCTCCTCCGCATTTTGTCCTCTGAATGTGATATCATCGTTTCATCGAATGTTCCTGTGTCGTTTTTGTATGTTGTTCCCCAATGTGCTACGATCTGCTGTCAGAACCTCCCAGTTTCTTGCACATGGCAGTTTACAAATAAGTAAATGAGTAAAGAGCCCCCGTCACGCCAAGTGGCGTATAGGGAATAAGGTGTTAGTGACCATAAATTTTACAGACCTTCAGCACATGATTTTTGGGGCAATGTGGTCTGTATTACGCCAGGGCCGCTTTACTTTCCCTAAAAAAAAAAATATCCAGTACCCATTTAAGACTGGGTGAACCCGGAAGGCGTCGATCAGGATCTAACCCGACCTCTTATCCTTTGTTGTCCAGTTCACTAACCACTGGGCTATCGCGGCTTCCATAAATAAATGTATCACTTTTTAATTTGCTGTCCTGGTTACGCCTTCTCGTGCCACGCATGATTTTGTAGCTCTTCAATTTCGTCGGTCGCTATATTTCTGGACAATTGAGCATCCCTTGACCATCTCATATCCCACTTGTCTCATATTTATCAACCCATCGTCTTCACCATATGTCTACAGCCTATATAGCACAGCTCGTTGTTGTCATCAAAAAGTGGTGGCTAGTTGATATTTTTTGGAAGTGATTTCAATCTGTGACACAGGGCAAACGCGCACGCACGCACGCACACACACACTTACACACACACACCATTGTTGTAGCCGAAAGAAATATTGATGAACGGTATCTTGGTAGTTAATGCTCGGAATAAAACGACAAAGATTCGGCACATATGAGAGTTCCGGAAGCTGCAATATTCTATTTTTAACCCACACAAATTTATGTAAGCATTCGTTTTTTTTTTTTTTAAATCTTCATGGAACGACACAAATGCGCAAATCACCTAAAGTATATGTGGCAAAACCACATGGCTTTCCCACTTGTGTCCGATTTTGTCACATGTTTTTCCCACTTGTGTCCGCCTTTGCCGCATGTTTTACCCACTTGTGTCCGCCTTTGCCACATGTTTTACCCACTTGTGTCCGACTTTGCCACATGTTTTACCCACTTGTGTCCGACTACGTGGAGATCCGACACGATACAGAATTAAACGAAATAGGTGCTGCTTGATAAGGTGTCTGAAGTATGAGAGGGTCAAGGGATCAAAGTGAGAAGTAGTCGAAAGTTGATTATATGGTTATGGAAGGCCCCGGTATCACTGCAAACGAATTAAAATCCATAATTGCTCAACCGCCCGTGCCAGTGGAATCATCCGAATTGCTAACACATCTCCCAAGCAAAGAAAGGTAGCTTTAGTCCCCACCATAGCAGTCTCAGCACACGTCAAAAGACATAAGGCGAAACCGCACAGAGAGTGAACACGGCCAACTGTTCCTGTCATACGATATCAGCATTCATCGTAAGCAATTGGAATATCGGAGCATGATCAAAACGGATGAAACACACAGCTCACGGTGTGCACAGAGCACTTAACTCAGTAGCTCCTGCAACAAGCCGGACTTGGAATATGAGGAAACTGCAACAAGGAACACTTTTCAGACATAGCCTTCAATGGTTCCTGCCGCCTATCCATCACATTGCCCGGAAGATCACGTCCTCCTGAAAACTCAATTGAAGTTGATTAATGAAAGTAAAGTAAAGAGCCCCATCACGCCAAGTGGCGTTTAGGGAATATGGTGTTAGTGACCATCATTTTTACACGCACACGATTTTTGGGTGGAAGTTGAGTCCTTCCGTTCTAATTTCATATATTATGTTTGTGTTGATGTCTCATTTTTAGTTAGTTTTATAGTGGTGGGACAACGGACGGAGAAGTCGCTGGAGTCTGTGGAGATGTGATTTTGCAGAGGGGTGTTGAGAGTGCCATGGACGGCTGGGAAGAGTGGTGAAGATGTTCTGGGAGAGGTCAAAGCAAAAAGAGAGCTGGTTTCCAATGTTAGGAAGAAACGGTCGTCAATTTTTGGCCATGTGGTGAGTGGAAGAACAGCTGGAGTATATTGTGGCAACTGGGGAAGTTGAGGGTCGGGGGGGGATGGAGGGAAGCAAAGATAAAAGGTAGCAGATAGCTTGGGGAGTGGCTTGGCGGGGGGTCGGCGGAAATGAAATAGATAGATAGCTGCCGAGATCGAAAGTTGTGGAGAGACATGATCACCTACGCCAGTAGGCCCGGTACTTGATGATGATGATATAGTGTTCATTCTTTTTACTTGCATACCTGTGTATGTGTTGTTTATTGTTCATGCTGAAGGCTTAATGTGCCGCAACG